>VXBQ01010465.1:300457-518480 GCA_013400175.1 Phainopepla nitens | reverse complement strand
ACGTAATTTTTTTTCTTTTTTTTCAGTTCAGAAACCAATGTATAAAGTTCCTATTTGCTAGTGACCTCAGTACTACTTGAAAATTCTTCTTTCTTTTGTTATTTCCTAAATTGCATGGTAAGAATAAGTCACCAGAAGTAAGATCAGTCCTGTAAGTGTGTTTTTTCTCTAAGGAAACAGGAGATTTTTAACACAAAGGCCAGACATGTGCATCTATGATGCCATCTTGGATTTGTTAACTTGGTTAGTCTGGACTCACATAAGTGACTAGGAGCTCACATCTGTTATAGCCACACACATTGTTTTATTGTTTCAACTCCAAGGTTGAAAAATCCAATTTTCATTCATAAGTCAGTAGCAGGTGTTCTGGGTGCTTCACATTTTACCGCTTTTCCTAAATTGCTTCTTCCCAGGATGGTGCTGAAGCTTCCCAGACCCTTTGGGTGTCACTTTGAAGGAGAGGCAGAGGAGCCTGAGCCCTCCCAGCACCCCTCAGCCCCAGCTCGTGCACCCATCCCTGCCAGCACACCTGGGCTCTGTACTCCAGGCTGATCTCAAGGCCTGGCCCTGTTTTCTCCATTACAGCTGTCCTCCAGTTCCTAAAAATGGGAAAATCTCAGCCACAGAAGGAAAGCACCGCCGTTTGGATGGCTGAAGTGGTCAGAAGGTCACAAGACCTCTGGTTACAAGACCTTTTAAGGATTTATTAACCAATAAAACACTGCCAACAAGGATATTTTTATTTTTAACCCAATGTACAAATATTTCATCTCATGAGTTTATGTTTCAGTGTGGGCTGTCTTAGCCAATCAGAAAGTCACACACAGCCTACAATGCTACACTCTAAAACTCCTTATTACCTTTATAACTACTTTTTGTTCTATATCTTAAACTCTAAACTCTGAACTTTCCTCTATCTAGCTTAACATGTCCCTGGTTTGACTACAAATCCGACTACAAATCCACATTCTTGCTTCCAGCATTCAGGTTTGGAAGCCTTTTCCAAGGTCTCAAATCAAACCCTGTATTTAACTCTTAAGTTTTGACCTGGAGGCCAAATGTTCTGAGAGCTCTCTGCATTTTGGATTCTAATAAAGTAGTTTTGGTGGGGCAATGTTACAGTTGGTCCAAGTCTGGGGTATTTTGGGAGAGCCATAATGCCAAACCACAGACCCTTGTATGCTGTTGTAATGCTGAACTGACACAGACTGTGAGTCTTCTCTTCTGTGAAAGCATCACTCTGCAGAGTTGCTATTCCAACAGTAATGAGTTCAATGAGCTTGCAAATGAGGCCTGCCAACAAATTGTACCTGTCAAGTACACATCATTCTTTACCAGGTCACTGTGCAGAACCTGGTCTCTCAATAGTCCAGCCTTGTGATTCCTACTAAAATTAATATTTTGCCTTTGTCCTTAAAGCCTCCTGAAAGATTGAATTAAATTGTGTACCCTGCCTGAAAGAAAGTAAGGTAATATACCCTCAAATCCAAAAATAATGCTCTTTCACCTTTTTTTGCTGTGCTTTTTGTGGTCGTGTTCGTTCTTTGTTCATAATGGAGGTGTTTATAGTGTTTGGGAAGAAAAAAAGTAAGACCAGTTGGTAAAGGCATCATGATTTATGGCAGTGGGTAGCATTTGGGCAAGCATGAGTCTTTATTTTTAAGTTACCTTTGAACCAAATGTTGACTGCTTCAGGCTTAAAAATGGTAAAATTATAGCTTTATTTTGGTAAAATTACAGTTTTGCTTCAGTGAACCTCCTGATCGTGGCTAGTATTGTCAGGAGTGACTTGTATCTGCCTCTCTGGTGTTTAGCATTCTTTGAAAATATAGTTAGTTATGTGTTTTTTGAGCTGGAGTTCCATATGATTTGCTGCTTTTTCAGTGCAGGTTGTGGGCAGTGGGCAGAGGTAGTGTGGGCAGAGGGTGGTCAGCGAAATGGAGATACAATCTACATTCAAAAGGTAGTGCAGACTGGGAAGATAAGAATATCAAAAGGAGGGATTGCCTCTACCTCAGCGATTCTAGCATGCTCTTTGTGTGAACTGCTAGCCCATGAAGAGTTAAAAGTGTTTGTTTCACAGGAAATTGGAAGAAATTTATGTGCGCAAGTGAAACTGAAAGGTCGAATGTGTGACTCATATCTATTGACAGATGGAATGAGCATAACATAAGAAGACAGTGACTAGAAAACAAGCAGGTTGTGTGAAAGTATTTTTAGAGACTAATTTCTACCCAGCTGTGTCTTCTATGAACAGAATAAGTTTGTCAAAGTTACCTAGAAGTTGCCTAATAGCTACCTAGTGGCAATTAATCACAATGATAGGGTTTGAATGGATGCCTCATCCCCTGGGATGAAAACAGTTAACATTTTGCAACAGTTCTACCTGAGACTTGAGAGAACATGGGTAAACAAGAATTAAGAGAACATATAAGTTCCTAATAGTGCTCATAAACTTTTACATACCCACTTACTTTACCTCAGTTCCCCTGTTGACTCCCACTTCTGTGCTCCCTTCCCCTCTCAACCTATCTTTTTTCCAGCTTAAAATATATCCAACTTGCTTGTTATATAATAATGACTCATACTTTCATTGGCTTAAACTTTACCCAATCTTTCTTTCATGTCATTTTTGGTCTTTAAATTGAGATTTAGCCTCTTCAGTTTTGGCTACTACATTGTGGATTTTTTAGTAAATTCCACTGATAGAGCTGGAAAAAATGATGCTGCAACTAAGGATATAAAAATTGTTTAGTAATATGGGATAAAAGACTTGGCAATATTTTACATGATAATGCTTCTTGCTGGACAATGTATAGAAACCCACAAATCCTGCATGGTGTTTAATAGTCTTCAGCAAATTTTGACCCAAGTATAGACATAAGCCACACAATAAAGTACATGGGAATGTTTATTTTCTTGTTGCCTGGAAAAGCAACTTGGGCACACAATGCAATATAGCATAATTATTATTGGGCTTGTGTGTTTTGTAGACTGTGGTGTAAGTTCTGAGGCAATAAACTCCAAACTTAACAACTGCAAACTTTTTCTCATTTTGCCTTCATATACATTTCAACCAGCTGGAAACAAACATATATTACATACAGCTGGAAAATTGCAATAATGAGTGAGGACCTTACGGCATAAGGAAATGTGCTACTTCTACCTCTGCTCTCATGAGGTGAAAGCAAGTGATGCAGAACTTGCATTTCCATGAGCCACAGAAAGAACTTTGAGGAATAGGGTGGGGACTTTTTGTCGAGCTTGTGGAGCTCACGCTCCCTCTCCCCAGGCAGCTGGTCTAGTTATAATTTTTTTTAATTACTTGTATTTATTTAAAGACAACTCCACTTCCTAGGCTATTAGATGCTCTCCCTGGTGTCCTGACTAGGAGCTGGGCTCCTGTTTGCAGATGTCCTACTCTGTATCCAAATGGAATATCCAATTTTCCATATGGAAAATACTATGCAATGCAAACTGATTAATTATTTTTGTTAAAGAGGGGAAATAGAAAAGAGGAGAGATAACAATTTACCTCAAACTGGGATATTTTAGCAATGTCAAAATCTGAATTTATTTTTCAATTCATTTCGTTTGTTTGTTTGTCTGTGTTTTGACTGAGATTTTATTTGTATGGGATCTCTAGATATAAACCACTGGTAGCACAATATATGTTGCTAACAAAGTTCTCACAGGACTAGCAGGACAAGTGGAGCCTGTTGGAATGAAACAAAGATCTGATGTTCTCTTTTTTGAGAAATGGAACCCACAGTACGTTTATTCCACAAGTTTACTGGCATGCAAATCACTAATAAACAGTGTAAGTAGGATGGATAAATCCTTCTATTAGTAAGGCACGTTGCTGCAATTAACATTTTCCCTGCACAATTGTGTTATAAGATAAGATCTATGAAGGTGAAGAGCATAACTTGTGCACTGGAGTGGGCAGCAGGGAGTAACAGTACAAATGCATGTATTGCAAATGATTTTTTGGGGTAAGTGTATGCATATGTTGATTCCATTGTCTGTCCTTCTTTCTCACCAGATATTTGTCCACTCCTCTTCTGGAGCTCATCCAAATATTAGCAGCATCTTTTCCTGCTTAGAATGGAAAACCCAAGGGGAGTATAGAGCTTCTTTTACAAATAATATAATATTTCTACAGGAATAACCTATTAGTGGAAACCTTTTCTATGAAAATAAAGATTGAATGATAAAAAAATCAATCATGCAATTCATGGGGAAATTTTCTTAATTGTGGCTGATAAAAATACAATAACAAGGTTATGAATGAAATTGTCTCTTTTCAAGCACTACTCATGATCATCTCTATTTTAAATTATTGTTCTCCCAACACTGAGAAAAAAAAAAATTCTATTTTCCATCTCTTTTACTTGTATTCTTAAAAAATTGTGTTTTCTCAGCTTTCCTTGAAAAATCTGTAGGAGAATACTGTTTCATATTTCAAATTTAAACTGAAACCTAAAACCCCACATGCAATTAGGACTTACTTTAAATAAAAGTAGAAACTGGCAGGTTACTATAAATGTAAAGATGACAGTAGTGGGTGCCTGAGATCTTTTTTAAGATGAAGGGAATATTCCAACTGCTAACATTATCTGGTAGAATACAAGCCCTAACCTCCTATTTGAGAGGGGAGGAATGGTCCAATATGAAACAGATTGGGACAGTATTTGGTGTTAATCAGTGCTCTTCCTCTGCTGGGGGGAGTTTTATGCTGATTTTTACAATTGATGGGAGGCACATTATTAGTGCTAACACACTTCTCCTTCCACAGCTATGTGATCATTATTGGTGAAGACAGAAAAGAGCCCCTGCCTGGAATATTCTTTTCTGTGTTCCACCAAGGTTTGTACAGTTCTCTTTATTTTGAAATCTTCTGTGCATGAATTTTTATGAAATTTAAAATCTTCCATATTTTTTGATTTCATTGGGTACCAAGTGACTTTGCAAAACACTTGGGGTAGGTTTTGGCATTGTGATTCCACAGTCAATGGAAAAGTTGCAGGTGGTTAATAAGCAGTTTTTACACATCAGTAAGAATATATACAATATTTTATAGGTATATAGAAATACATAGATTTACATCTTCTTGTACATAGAATAAGAAGAAAATACAATTATGATTTTGCAGATTTTTGAATTTAGGAGCACTTCTACCAGGAGAAGATCTTGGCTATTTCTTCAGCCATGAAATCACTTTTCTGCTTTAGATTTTCACTTCACTATTACAAAATTTGGAAAATTGCTCTTGGTGCTACTGTCTGTACCTATAATATGTCATTAAGATCTATGTCAGAGCACATCCTGACCTAACTAAATCCATTACTGATAAGATGGTTAATCTGCATCTCTGCATAAAAAACAACACAAGATCTGATCTGAAGTACTTTTGTTTTGATTCTACATTTATTGTGACCACTGAATGCCTTGGTATTGCATTTTATTCTGAAAATCAAGTATTCTGTTAATATGATTGTGCAATTCATAGATGTACTTTTGAGTTGAATCACCCAACTTTGGTCCACACCTGCCCTGTGATGAGACAGAAAAGGAAGAAACTGAGATGAACAAAGTTAACCTCCATCTGAAGAGAATTAAATTTAATGACCAGATATATGGTAGATACATACTCAGATATGACCAGGTGGTAGATATATGTTCACACATCCATCTGCATGCTTGATGAAGGTGTCAATCTTGCAATAGTCAGATCTTGTAGAGTTCTTCTTCTTTCCCCTTTTCACCCCTTTCTCCCCAGTCTGATGCAGTAAATTAAATAAGAATTTGTACCCTTTTAGCTAAAAGTTGGTTAGCAGTCTTGCATATAAGCCAGGAAATTAAAACATTTCAAATTTTTGAAATGAACAGTAGAATCCTGTAATTAAATTTTACTAGATGCTCTTGCTTTGTACAATGACATGTCTTCAGTATTCTGTTATATGTATTGAAAAGTTCACTGTTAGAGTATTATTTCACAAATGACAAGCATTCCCACACATTCCTTCGGGAATTTTTAGACCTCACAGCTCTCATGAATTAAAAAAAGAATGGTGCAGATGAATTGATAGCATTTGTATGTAATTAACTGGCTACCCAAACATGCTTGAGTACATCATCTCATATTTAAAGATTGCTTAGATAAAGGTCACTGGTGACTGGGTCATATGCCTGAAAGTGAAAATATGTTGATTTCTTTTTCCCCTTGCTTATCAAAGAGGATGGTGCAGTGCGTGATTGGGCATCATTACACTAAAGATTTTCTTGTCTCTAATTAGTTTATTTATATTTTTATGAGGGCTTGCCCACTGCCGGTGTAGGAGTAGCATTGCGTATTAATAGTGTTTCTCTCAGAACCTCTGTTGCTGCTTTTCAGTGGGTTTAATCTGGGTGGTTCCTTAGCTGCGCACACAGAAGTGTTTTTGGGAATTTTATTGGGCAGTGGGCTAGGGGAGAGAAGGGCCTTCAGGCCCCGACAGACCCGTCACAAAACTGTTCCAAATTTGAATCCACATGGTGCTGAGGAGGACTGCAGACCTCCCCCATCTTTGTTCAGGATCATCTGTTATTACTCTGCTGTTCTTGTTAGAACAGTGACTGCTAGCCCTCCAACCTTTGTAGGTGCACTGAATCAAAAAATAAAGTGAAAATACATCAGAAGAACCTCCCCAGATGTGTTGAACTCCAGTAAGTCAATTTAGACATTGGTCCTGTGTTTCTTTGGTAGGCTGGAATTTACACTGGAATGGGCTCCATTGGACATGGGAACAATTCTGCCAACTCCTCAGAGAAGCCACCCCTGTAGACCCTCTGCTACCACAAGCTTGCCATGCAAACCCAATACAATGACAATTTTTGCCTTCCAAGTATTTTCAAATATCCAACAGAAAAGGAAAAAATTTAATAGCCCATTGTACTGTGAAGTCAATATTCAGAAAGAGTAACAATTGTTACCACCATGTACACAAAAATGCAAGTCCTGAACTATTCTAGCAGTAGTTACTTGATGCTTCAACACCTTTTAGGCAGAAAAAGATGTGTGAAGAAACTTAAAGACTTTCTTTCTTGTGACAGTTCAGAACATGTCGGAGAAAGACATGAAACAATAGCAATAAAAGACTGAATGTAAACACTGTTGTACCTCATGATCCTGTTGAAAGGTTCAGGTCTAGCTGATAATAGATGGCTCATGTAACTGTGTGACTTGACTACAGAAATATGTAACTCCCATGCTAACTTGTAGGTGTGCAGTGCTCTGCATTGTGCTACTCCCCACTGGTGCTTCTGGTAGCCCCTGAATAAATAGATGAAAATTAAAAAAAAAGGAAAATATTTTCACATAATCCTAAAAGAGAACATTCAGATGGGTCCTTTTCTGTGGATGGAAATGGCAGAATTGGGCATTTCATGCAGTCAAACCAATTTCCATTATTAGTTTATTCTGCTGGGCCATTCTCAGTTGAAGATGCACCACATTTATAATTAGGCAGGAAAAAACCCTACCCATCATTTCATGTTTACTATAAAGAATGCTAATAGATTGGAAATCAGAAAAATGAGGCTGGTAGTCTAGCAGCCTGCATAGGGGTTAAACCCTCTCACCTGTGCTTTTGCAAACCTGCTATTTCCTGCTCCCTTCCTTCCGCCTCCAACTTTGGGAATGCAATTTTTTCCACCTTCCCTCAGAAGCCAAGCATCTCTTCTCTACCTCTCTCTAGGGTAGTGCTAGCCTGAAGGAAGAACCGTTCCTGACCATAACCAGAGGTGGGAAGGAGAGGAATGATCTTCCTGTTAACAGCTCTTTCTGGTGTGGAGGGTCATTGTGCTGGTTTTCCATCTCTGCCAAAGGGACAGCTCCAGGCTCAGCCCCAGCACAGAGTGCCACTCACCTTGTGTGCAGCCTCAGCTGACCCTCAAGCCTGTGTGCTCAGTGCTTGCAGCACCCACAGCTCCTCTGAGAAAGCTTCCAGGCTTCATCTCTTGAGATGCAGCACTTACTTCAACAGCTCTGCTCTGAAAACCAGTGTCATTAGGTAAGCTGGGACCTTCTCGGGGCAGTAGCAAGACACCTCTGTGGCTTTTGCAAAGCCTGGAGAAAGGCTGAAAGCAAAGCTTGAGCAGACTGCATTGCTGGGTTCCCTGCTATGAAGAAACATGAAATCCAGGTACACACATGAAATATTTACTGAAAACAGCTGAAATGCTAAGTCACAGCTTATTCATCTGCGAACTGGAACCTTCCTTTGTTTTTAATAAAAGACACTGTGAGAAGCTAACTCTGACTAAAACCACTGTGTGTGCTGTGTGCATGGAAGCAGGCATCAGTGGGTTCTTATAACATCAGGAGTCCCTTAGTGATGGTTGTATGCATGCTACGTGACTATAAAACCTCTTTTGCGGCTATTGTTTTTTCCTAACTATTTATTTTAAGTGAGCATATTCATTTAACTGAAAATGCCAAGTGAGTAATGCGTAACTAGATTGAGAAATACAAAAACTGATCATTCTGTTAGAGGAATGATTTATTCTTTGTGCATAAATTCTGTTGTTCGAGTGGAACAAAGAAATAAACATGACTTATTGCTGATAATGATGAATGTTTCAGAGACCCAGAGATTGTCAGATTATCAGCTGTCATCTTGGTATTAATGAGAAACAAAACATATAAGGGTGCATTTATTAATAGACTGTACACAGAGTCTGGGACCAAGTAGTTTGGAAAAGTACTACATTGTTTATAATAATAAAGGTGAAGAAACACTGGAGGAAACATCCCTGGGGCTTAATCAATGATCAGCATATGAACATAAGTCAAAGATTGTTTAAAATTGTTCCAAATGAGGAATAACTGACGTCAAGAGCTTGCTTGACTTCTTACCTGCTTCACACTCTGGTTGCCTACAGTGACAAAAGTACAAACAGAATAAGCTGGGTTAGGCTTGGGGGGTTTTTATATTTGCATTTAATTTAATTTATTTACAGAAAAGCCTTAGATATCAAGGGCAGAACTGTCATACACTGGTAAATCCATATTTTGTTTGCATCCACAGATAATGAAGCCAGGAACAAGCAAAAATGTACTGTTCACACAGAATTGTCCTTATGCACTGCCAGCCACAAATGACATTTTGGTCACTAGCAGTGTTTTTTGTGTTAGCAGCATGACGCAGGTACGGGGCCAAACTCACCGTGACCCCATGGCCAAAAGTGTTCCTCAGAATTCCTTCTGCCGTTCAGGCTGAAGTAGGATAGAAAAGGAATTCTCAGAATATCGAAGCAAATATGCATCATGCATTCACATAGGTGCTGTGTAGCTGCTGTAACCAAAGTTGCTTCCATGGACACCATTAATTTCAACTCTTGGTCAGGAAACAGCTCAAATAATGAAATTTCCCTGGATACTTTTAATCAGGTGACTAAGCTTCTCTGACGTTCAAAAGTCTTTCTTCACTGATCTCTTCTGAGATCCTAAAAGCAAGTCTGAAGTCCATCTTCTAGAAAGTTTATGCACACCAGGGAAGGAATTTGTCTTGAGGGGAAAAATAAAAGTGGCGTGTCTTTGACTGTTTAAAAGTATTGTTTATGCCAGACTTATGTAGTTTTCTATTTAATCTATTAGAGAGAAAAGGAATGCATTTAGCAAAACTAATCTAATAAAAGAAAGAGTGGATTGTATCACCTGTGAAAAGAGTGGAAGTGTTATTGATCTTCTTCCAACAGCTGGCCTATTTTCCTAACTGATTTTTCCCATTAGCAGCGTGGAATCTCAGGGCAGAACAGCAAGCCCACAGCACTGCACAGACCAAAAAATGACCCGTAAGGGCAAACCAGATATTTCCTTGTACTGCATGGATGGACCATTGCCTGTGGTTCAGTGATTGAGTCTTCTGCCTGCACCAGAAACTTGTTGCATGAAACCTCAGAAGTTACCTGCCTGTTTTTTCCTTCAATTCTCCACCTTTCAACAATTTCACTTTTCATCCCACATATTTGCTTCAGATAAAGCATTATCTCAATGGACAACAGCCTTGTTCACTGCACGGACGTAACACATATCCTAAAAGCTGCCCAGTCTTTGTCAGACTCATCTGAAAAATAGCTTGTGATCCTGCTGAAGTGTTTGGGTTTTTTCTTCTTTTAATGCAGTTACCTGTTACTTCAGTGGGATTCAAAATTGTTTCAGAAATGTTAAACATAAATACATAGGCCTGCCTGTGCTATTTTATTCTAGAGATGTTGAACATATGGAAGAATAATTTGCTTCAAAGCCAGGTTCTGGATAGTTCAAGTAACCTTTCTGTGTGTCAGTGTCACTGATTTGAGATGGAGTACTGTCGGGAATAATGAGCTGGCATTTGGGCTTGCGGGGGCATCGAATGAGTAAACACCTGAAAAAAATTGCACACAGGATTTGCAGTTTACTTAATTTTGCTTTCATTAGGTCAGCCTTTATCATTGTGTATAGGAAGAACCACAGTTAAGAGGAGACTAACTACAGTATTATTTTTGTTTGTACTGCCAGCTAGAAACTTCCAGCAATTTCTCCAGTGAAAGTTCTGTCTTCCAGTGTTTCAGTTGTATGTGTCCTGGTTGGTCTACCACACACACACCCCCCCTTCTTCTTTTCTTGGAATGGAGCTGAGCCCCTTAGCTCCCCAAATGTTTGAATTTCTCCCAAATTAGTTTTCCATTTGTCCCTCTGGTCTTCATTCTTTCCATCATATTAACTCTATTAGCTATAGAAAATTCCCTAGCTTGTGGTCTGGGATTATAACAAGTTGGTTAAGATCTTAGTATATTTTTTACAATTTAGGTGTTTTGGACAGTTGAGTTTGGGTAATTTTCTTATATTTTTTGCCTATCATTGATAGGACAAAATTTAGGATATTTACTGAAATAAGTAAAATTGCAGTGACTGGCGGTCCCAATTAGACATACCTGAACACTGCTATACTTCCACTGTATCCTGTTTTGTGCACAGATGAGTTACAGGACTTAAATAACCCAAGCATGTTCAATTGAATGTCTTCTTTGTTTCACTGTGTGGTCAATCAAGATTTCCTAATGATCAGTAACCCCTTGAAAGCAATGACATTAGCAGTGTTTATTCCCTCTAAACAGTGAGGCTCCTTTGCCTTTCAGTCACTGCTGTTTCTTTTAAAATTTAATAGAAAACACTCTACAGACAGGAAGGATGAACTGTGTTCTGTGAGTACTCTTTGTCCATGGAACAAACCAGAATTCTTTTTTTTTTATTTGACTGTATGAGGGGGAACATGCGAATGACTTTTTATGCACCAGAAGGCCATGTGGTTTTAAAATGTCTCTGAAACTTTATTTATAGAGAAATGTTGGTTCTGGAGCCTGTCTTTGAGAGGAGATGGTGGAGAATGCTGGTGACAGTGAATCCTCACATTCATCAGCAGATATTAGATAGGATTGCAATCAGCCTCTGTCACCTCTTGCCTCCTTTAGACAAGCAGAGATGAGTGATTTAAGAAGACATTTGATTTGTTTGTGTCCACTGCAATAGGAAAAATGTTTTCAATTTTTTTATTCTTTACACTTACCTCATAAGATCACAGGAACCATATTACTGTGGTAATACAAACATTTACAAATACTCTGTGTCATACAAAACACAGTAGGTAAAGGAGAGCATGGGAGCATGGAGCAGCTGAAGAATTCTGTATTGTATCTGTTGTGCTGAGAGATGATGGTATCACAACTTGGCTTATAATTTTAGATAAATCAGAAAGCATTTCTAACACTAGAAATCTAAAAGTATCCCTGAAGAGCTGCAATACTTCCTGTATCGGTGAATCTATGTGTAGGCTGCTCTAATCATGGGTCAAAATTTTGCATTTATTTGGAGCAAGGAACTGAAATGATGAGATAACTTTCTGGCTCAGTTGCCCATGTGTTGCTTACCTGCCAATAAATGAAAAATGGTAACATCACTTTTGTGAACCAAGATATTTTTCTTGTTGGTTTAATGATAATAGTACAAGCTTCTCTGTTTGGAGGAGAGGTCCTGAATTCTCTGCCTGAGTCATGAGGGCACCCTGGAATCAAACAAATACAACCATTCTGCAGGTTTTGGACAAATCTTTTTTTTTTTTTTCCTGCATATAGGTTTACTTGGTTCTTGAAAATTTGTTCTACTTGCCAGCATAGGCTTCTTCCTACAAAAATGCATTTGGATGTAAGCTTAACATGAAACTATTTCAAAATAATTCCTACGTCATATGACATTTATCCCTAATGAACTTCTACTTGATAAGGTGGTTTCTACAGCAATATATTAAATATTAGAGAATCAGGGAATGGCTGTGGTTGGAAAGGATTCTGGAGATTATCCAGATCTGACCCCATACTCTTGACAACCACCCTTAAAATATTTTGATGCACAATTACACTTGTGATACTAAGATACTAGTATATCTTCATTTTTTCATTTCACACATGTGGAATAAGGTTAAGGGGAAAAGCTCCTGGAAGAGGAAAGTAGATTTTATGGGTTTTTTTTCAGTTTGATATGAATTGTAAGATCCTCAGAAATCTCATTCTATGCTAATTTATTTTATTAATATTTCTAAATTAAGCCATATGGCTTTGCTTATGATTTTAGAGCACCCTAGATCAGAACTCAGAACTGAACTCTTATTCCCTTAGGGTCAGGACTCTTTCTTCCTTTAAATCTGCATTTAAATGATTTTGTTAGACACTTTGAGGCAAGGCAATAGCATACAAGCAAGCCTCTGCAGAGTGCTTGGAGAAGAGCATCTTACAGTGGTGAGGGGTCCTGGAAGAGTTTCTGTGACGACAGTGTCTCTTTCCTGTTTCACCCTTTGCACAATACCCACCCACAGCACTGCTGCAGATACTCCAGCATGTGTGTCAAATGAATTATTAAAGGTGAAATCTGGCCCCACCAGTGTCAGACAAAGCACCCTGTGGCTTTGGTGTAATAGCATGTACCACCCCATGACCTGTAAATACACAGTACCAGTGGTGAGGAGAGAGTTAACCTTGGTGTAAAGATTCATTCAGTAAAAGATGCCTCAAACAAGGTACTGTGGCCAAAGGCATCTGGTTTTAAATTTTTAGCTTTCCTCTAACACATCAAAATCAAACACTGAATCTTATGATCTATTGCTAAAAGTGTGTAAAAATTCCAACTAAAAAGGAGAAGCTTTGTAGACATGGTTTATGATTTAACCAAGTAATACACGGAGACAGTGAAAACCATTAGCCGTCTGTCTCACACAGTGTGTTGCTTGGGTTAGGGGAGTTAACAGCAAAGATGGTGTATCCTTACAAGCTGACTAGGGAAAATTACAGATTTCTTCTGAGTAAACAACATTAGAAATGCTTCTTCCCCCCTCCCATATACTCTTTTGTTCTTACTGAAAAAGATTAAGTTAATCAAAACCTTGTAGATTTAATAATTAAACCTGTAGATAACCACAATTTTTTATTGTTAATTAGACGTAGAGAGGTGCAATTTTCATAGGATGCAGAGTCCCTAAATTTAGCTGTGGAATATTACATTGATCACACACAAGAAAACATCATTGATTCTCTGGGGAAGGGTTGAACGTCAGTGTGTGCGTTTTGGCTCAGACCACCTTTCACCTATTAAAGGGGGTTCCAGAAGATCTTTATCCTTGCTGCACATAGCAACAAAATGTGATTTGCCATCCTTAGCCCTTTGAACATTCTCAGCATCTGAGCAGGATGATTCACTCTTACTCAGTTACTCTGCTTTCGTGCTCTGTATTGTACCTGAAATCTTTATACCAAAAGTGCAGTGTTTTTATCTTCTGCTGCTCAGTCATTTTTTTAATGTGTGTTATATGTGTTTAAATATTTAATATTCACTAAAGCCATTAAAACATGGCTGAAAAAATCTGTAGTATTACACCTTCCTACTATGACAATTACTCCTTCCTTTAAATTACTTGCAACCCTTATAAATACAACTCTGAAAATAAACCCTGACATAATGCAAAATGCTGCATTTTACTTCACCTGTGTAAGCTTACCAGAGGCAGTGAGTCTTATTAAAATACTATGCAGAATAATTTTATTGCTCTGTAGATCCTTGTCATTATGCAGTATGATAATTCTCAGATCCTTTTTCCAGCCATCACTAATTAAGTGTAACAGGCATGCATCCAGACACTCCTGAATTTTAATCCTCATGTTTCTTAATGAGTTGATCAAATATTACACAGAATGTAATAAAAATATGGGACTCATTTAAAATACAAATATATAATTTGTATAATTGTCCAGCTAATAAATTATGTCTAAATATTATGATTGTTTGTGCAAACACTTAGGGATGTGTCCATGCAAGTGGTAGAAATAATACATATGTGCACATGCAATTAAATATTCTGTACACATAATTGTCCATAAGGATTTTCAAAAGCATGCATGGCACTACATTTGCAGAATACTTTTGAATCTAGACACAGGTCTTGCTTAAAAAGAACAAAATCTATTTATATTAAAAAATAATGATACATAATGAAATTCTTAGAAGGGTAATTTAGATAAAACAATTACCAATACCCCTGGCTTGTCACCTGACTGTAGCATTGGCCTTTCCTATGTTCTGCAATGATGGAAGAGCTTCTTTCCTCCCCTTTTTGCTGATGGGAAATTCCTGGCAGCTGAAGTGCCTGATATTTGACCTGCTTTCAAATATTTTGCATGATTTTGCAGAGTCAAGGAGCTTCCAGAAGTTCAGATAAGCTTTCAGCAAAGATCTAAACATCCTACTGCTTAGTTAAAGTGATGTTTTGATGTTCAATACCTCTTAATTCTGCTTCATTTTTCTTCATCTTAAAAAGTATCTACACAAACTCGATATTATTTATTGGAAGAAAAATGAAAGTAAAAAATTGTCAGTTGTAAGTGCATTTATTTTTCTGCATTATGGATGGTAAAGCAGAGTTCTCTAAATGGTAAGGGCCAGCCAGAGCCGTCTCTGCTTTATTCTGTACAATATAATTTAGTTGGTTTCAGTTGTTTGTTTTGTTTTGGTTTGGTTTGTTTTTTTTTTTTTCTGAAGGCTCATAGAGGCTGGGAAGAGCACAGATTGCTCAGGCACCACAGAAAGAGAATGTCTTGTGCTCTTGAGCAGCAAGCTCTGGCTGTGAGAGAGGCAGAGAGAAGGAGCATCTGCAGGAAACACTTGTCAGGGAGCCTCACATGCTGCTGGCAGGAGCCACGGGGGGAGAAGCAGCAGTGGTCTGCAGGGTGGAATGGCTGCTGCTGAGGACCTGAGATCCCATCACCTTGGCATGGAACGGCTCTGGCTCAGGGCAGCTCTGGTCCAGCCCCACAGGTGCTGCCTGCCCCTCTGAGCTGAGCGTGGCTCCTGAAGTGTCTGCTCCAGACAGAATCCAGCTGGGGGTCAGTGAGATCCCCCTCAGCGTGACCAAAGCACAGGAAAAGGGTTTGGGACTCTCCTCAGAAGGGTTATTCTGACCTGTGCTGAGATGCTAACCGGCCTTCATTCCTATTTTCTTTGTATAAGACACAGTACCTGAACCTGGACAGACCAGAAAGAGCCTTTTGGAAAAGAATGCTCAAACCTAAATTGATCTTGGCTCTTACATACAGCTTTGAAAGTGAAAGAGCACAGAAGAAGAATAGCCATGCTGGGATATCACCCCTTCCTTCTTACAAACTCCTCTCCAAATAACAGTCATTGAGATATTTAGCTACTTACTGTAATGTATTTTACAGTGATGGTTATGTAAACATTCTGAAACTTTGATTTTATTATCTATTTTTTAGATATTTTTGACCATCTCCTGAATAAATTCAAATTTTTATATGATGCAAAATAGATGTGTTCTTTTAAGTGACAATTTATTTAACAGTCTAATTTAAAGTATATAACATAAATTTAAATGGGACCATCAGTTCCTTTCACAATTGGACCACCCCAAAAACCAAAAATGTCTAGCAAAGAATATTCACTGAGAAGAGGGAGAGTCTGAGAAATTAGGAGATGGATCAGGCAAAACCAAAAATACCTCATTTTGACCACTGTCTCTTCTGTGTAGATGAAATTAGTATCTTGGGAAACTGACAAATCTTCCCCTCCTGCTCTTCTATTCCATCCTGGTGCATGCCAATCTTTGAATATTTCCTGGAAGATTTCCAGTATTTCCTGTACTTTCATGCTCCAAGCAAGGTAAAGGATGTAAGTGGTTTTTGCATTACAAATGTTGTAGCTGTATGTTGTAACCACTATGCAGGGTCTTATTCCTGCCTGTTGCATCTCTCCCTGTGAATATGAAATGTTGCTCTGCACACTGGCAAAGTTTCATAGCAAGAGTCTTAAAGGATACCCCACTCAGCCTGTCATTGTTTCATGGGAGAATTAGCCTGGGAATTTGGACTTGTAAATTCAAACTCCCTTATTTCACAGAAGGGGATAAAATGGTCAGTAAGAAAAGCATGATTCCCGTTGTATGTGCAAAGCTCTTCCCTCAATTATCAATAGTACCTTCATGTGAACTAGAAAGCAGCTGTGACAAATAAAATTCAGTGTAAAGCAAAAAGGTAGACTAAACATTCACTCCATGGAGCTGTTTTTATCTGGAGGATGGGTATACATTCATTTTATGTGGCTGCAAAGGCTAAACTGTCCTTTTTAAAGCACTCCATCTGCAGTGTGTCAAAAATAGTGCTGTCCTGCACATGCTTAAATTTTTGGCAGCAAAGTGACACCTTAATTTCTTTTACAGTAAATATATAGATATATTACACAGTGATATGTAGAGCAGATGTTTCTAAAAATGCCAAGAAATTCCAGTCTGTTCATGTTGATGTAGTAGCTTTAGTATTTAAAAAAATAGATGGTTAGGCAATGCACTCATAGTGCAAACATGAATATTTGAAGAGCCTGTATACAAACACCGTGTATCAATGGGTGGCCATGACATCTACGAATAAAAAGAAAACTTATTTTGAATTTACCTATAGATAAAATGAAGCATTCCTTTTAAAAGTTTTCAAAGTGAGGGACAATTCTTGTATTCAGAGTTCCAGCATAACAGGCTTGACTCATCGATAGATGACACATCAAGCACAGGGAATTTGAAAAAGCACTGCTTAACCTCACTAAAAAAAATCATGGTTTTGAGAACAGGAAAGAAGGAAAATTGCTTTCTGATCCTTGACTGCACTATGTTCAAAAAGGGTAATGAATGTTCTGATAAAACACACTTCATTGGACAAATAAATCTGGTTCAAACTGACAATGTTATGTAAAGAGTTGTTCAAGTCTGTTTAAAAATCATCTTGAAGCAGAAAAAACCTCAAACAAACCAAAAGTCCAGTAAGAGACAAGAAATTAAGTTTATCAGTGCATTCATTTTCTTGGTTGTTTCTCTTGTAAAACCTTTTTAGTGACCTCCTTCACTTAACAGACTAATCCAACAGTATAAAAGTATAGGAAATGAGGAAGGGTATCAAAACCAGGCCCCTAAATTGCAAAGCACACAAACAAAAATACTTTTAAAAAAGAGCAAACACCACCACACACATATCCCCCCAAGGCCCAAACACTGCACTTAGCCATTCCCAGGTGGATAGCCCCAAGAATGAGAATTTCTTTTGTCTCTCATACCAAATAGAGCAACATGGTACCTTGCATCTCATTTACAGCTTAAAATTAATTAGAAGATCACAGCTACACTCTCATTATTACTGGCTTAATTCCGTTGCCTAAAAAGCAGCATCTCTTGCCATTTGAGATGCAGGGGAGGATCTGAGACAGATGCGAGGGCTTTGGAGATGATGATCTCTGGAAACACATGACCTGATAGATTAGCAGCTAGAGGTCAGCATGAATATCTTAGGCCTTGTCAAAAAGCACTAGATATCTGCTGAATATATTGAACTCCATGTTTTCCATGCTTTGATGCGCCTCAAACATCTTTTAAAATCAAGGGGACAGTGAACTTCAAGATTACTTCTTTGAACCCTAAAATTGCATCATTGTGCACAGTACAAATTGTGTATATTAGCTTTTCCCAAGGCTACCCACATTTGTTAAAGGTAGTACAAGTTACTGCAGTTGGATTATGTATCTGTTATTAATTATTTCTTTTTTCACCTTTTTCTTGTTTTAAGATTGATATATGAATAGAACCAATGGAAGAAAGAAGAAAACTCATATTTTGCAAAGCATGTCATTCACACATAGTTTTTGATTCCCCTCATGATAAAGGACTAATTACATGAAGTAATGAAAGATATAAATATTTATGAAAAATTAAGGTTGAAAAGCATATCTAATTGGGTAGATAATGCACAGATTTGCACATCAAAATGTAGTTTAAAGCAGGTGTGTAGAAATTATGCATAGGAATACCCAGGAAGCCCTTCACAGAAATGAAAGTCAGGCAAGCCATTCTGGGAAGCAAGCCTGTCATAGATAAAAAATATGTCCACAGCCTATAAGCTTTTCATGAAGAAAAATGTTTGTTTGTTCCAGGTGGAAAAAAAAAGGGGTTAATAACCAGGTACTGCCTGTTTTAAGAATTGCATGAGTGTCAACTCTTAATTTTTTAGCAAACGATCTAAATGCAGCACACAATACCATCCATTTGGGAGATCTCCTCAGCTTAGTGCAGTCTGACAGCATGAAAAAAGGCTTGAAAGTGTTTGCATTTTCTTCACACTTGCTGAGCAAACTGACAAAACATTAAGCATCACAAGTGTTAACACTATTTGTTTACGATGAAATAGTAGATTTTGTGGCAAGAGCAGAAAACAGCAGTAGTGAAATATCACATGGTGCAGCTCTTGGGAGACTCACAAAAAAGCTAACAAGACAGAAGTCATCAGAGGAAAGATTTGTCAGCCAGCTGCATACTTCTAAATTTGTGATGTATGTTTAATATCTCAATTTCCCTTTCGTAAAACTGGGGACTTGCACACAACTGCTCAAATGTGCTCTGATATTGTTGTGCAAAACATCATCGCATAGAAGAAAAAGGGTTTAACATAAAAATTGAGAGCCTTGCTTCCAGTTGTCTGGGTTATATTTCATCTATGGATCCACATGGAAGGAAACAAAAGAGAAAATGGAAATATCTACTTTCTATAGAATAAAATTCTTAAAACCCTTTGCAGTTTGTATAAGAAAAGATGTTTTGAAACATTTTTCTGTATATGTTAAGCATACAATCCCTAACATATTAGTCACCATCCACAAAACTGAACTTTCTGACTATCTCTTTAAATATTTTTTTCTCAGCAATTCTCAATCATTTATTGTCTCCTCAGTTGTGAAGAACATAAGGATGTAATCTGGTATGTAGATAGGTGTGATTTATTTAGTGTCTATGGTCAAGCAGGGAATTTATCTGAAGTGTTTTCTTGGAATCCTTACCCTCAAAACTTAAAACTCCTCAAAATGTTGACATTATATATACATGCGATATAAAGATAAACTTGTTTGGAACTCATGAGATTTCCACAGAATAGTTAAAATTACACAGATGTACAGTTGAAAATTATGTCTTGTTTAACTGTGTGCCTGGAGATGGATTTTTGGGTACTGACATTTGAAAATGTTGGCCTTTGCATAGAAATTATTCCATGATAAATCTGTTCAATTAACAAAATTTTATGTCCAAATATCTGTCATAGTTAACAGAACCAACACTGATGCTATGTCTTAAATTCAAGTTATTTCTAATAATTTGTTTTTTAGCGTTTGGATTTTCTTTGCCAGTAATCAAGGTGGGTACAAGAGGTTCTTTTTCAAATACACTTGATCAAAAGACTAAGTCAAAGTTCTAACAGTTCCAAGCAATTCTGCAGATGCAATAAATTTTCTGACTAAGGAAGGCTAAGCATAATAGACTAGAGCTTAAAACTTTTTCCTTCTCCTACATAAGTTTAATAGTGATGAAGGGTTTGAGCTATACTGGAGTTGAAAAACAATGACGATATAAAAGAAGTTCCGAAGTTGTTTCAGTTTTTCAAATGAAAATTCTAAACTTTTGAGATATTTTTATTTACTTTTATTTTTAATTTTTCTTCACTCCCCATTTGTTTTTTTTCCTTTCAGTGAGAGGATTGTAAGGCCAGAAGAGCATTTATGAGAGGTGGGAATGGAAACAGTGAACAGAAGAAAGTAGGTTAGTTAATTTTTCTTTTGGTTTTATTAAATCAACTGCTAATGAGACCACTTGCAAAAATCTCCATTTTGCAAAAATAAGCCATTGAAAAACACGTATTTTGTACTTTCAGTGGAAGTATTTAACTTCAGTACAATGTGCTTTCAGTGTTGGAAAACAGTATCCTACTTATGTTTTTATACAGTTGAACATGAAGGAAGACATCTATGACTGGGAGGGCAGAAAATAGCAGGTACAAATTGAAACGTGAGATATTGCAACTTTGGATCAGGGAAAGCCCTTTTCACCTTGGGGCACTGGAATAGTAGAACAGCTTGCCCAAAATAATTGTATATTCTCCATATTTGCAGATATTTCAAAACATGACTGCTTCAGGTCTAGAGCAACCATGTGTTATCATACGGCTGACCTTGCTCTGAAAAGAAATTTGGACTAGATGAACTGCCAAAATCCCTCCTGGACAGGGTTTTCCTGTGTTTTAAAGATCCTACATTCAAGCTTTTGTTGTCTGAGTATCCACAATCCTTTAAAGCCTTTTTTTGTCTCAAATTATCAATGCACAACTTAGAGTGTGTGCACCCAGGAATTGAAAACTGAATGGATGTGAGTGCTGGCCACAAAACCAGCATTAATACAGGTGCTAGAGCTCAGGCTGGGACAGGGTTCAGTAAAAGTTGAATCTCTGAATTCAGAGTGCTGTGGCAGCCCGGTGGTCCATGTGCATGGAACAGTTGCCTCAATCATACAGGGACAGTAAATACTGGTTCCTCTTGTTGCCAATAAAAAACAGACTCCTGCTTTCTGGCAGAGGCTGGAGAGTACTGGAGGCAGCTGACCTAAGCTAAAAGTGGTCTTCGTGTTTGTGGCTCAAGTCTCCACCTCTGAATTTCTTGTTACTAACCCCTATAGGGCCCTTGCCTCTTTGATCTCGTTCATTGTTTTCTTTATAGACCAAGCTCTTGGTGGAATGGCACTATATGAAGGTATCCACAGATATAAATAGTTTACCCTGAAGTGAGAAGTTTGAATTGATCCTTCATGAATATTTAATGGTGATAAAATTTGTCATACTAATACAACTCAGGTGTCAGAGTTGAAAAAAATTATTTTTAACTCTCTGTGAAAAAAAAACATGAATTGATTTTTGTCCACCTATGAAACTGACTCCTAATAAAATGCAGAGATGTTTTCAAGAAACCGCAGAAGAAACTTCCATAAGCAAAATATATTAAGATGATACGTCACTGAAAACAATTCTGTTTTCTCTGATAAAGTAACAAGTTTGGCTGTCACAACCATGAAATGTCTCTGTGACTGTGTATGCACAAAAGTTAAGATGAGCAACGAAAGTTAAGTCCCATACACTTCTGAAAAATCCTTTTACTTGTGGTGTTCTATAAATAAAATTCCTGCAGAAGATGCATTCAAGACAGTAGTTGATTTCATGCCAACATTTTTAATCTATTTCTTCTGTGAACTTTTGCAGAGTTGTTGCAGTTATTTTCTTTTAAATGAGAAGAGGATACCATATTTAATTTCCTCCTGTCTACAGATCAATAATTTGATATTCTTCTTGACATTGGGTAGGGTGGATTTTTTTATGCCTCCCACACTTAATTTTAAGTCACTTTCATTGTAATAAAAGAAAGTTTAAAAGCATAAACCAGTGCATTTTGAACATAAATGTATGAAAAATATGATTAAGCAGTTAACCACCTCTTCTGGCCAAGTATAGAAGCACTCAAATTAAAGGTGAAATTGAACTCATTAAATTTCTTTCATATTGCAAAGTTCTGTTCTGTATCCCAAAACCAAAATAAGCCACCTACACTTGTACATGTTTGTATTGCACTACACAACATTAAAAATAAGGAAAATTTTATAATGCAGGTATTTGTTATGGAAATGTAGATTTGATTCTTATCTTTTGTCTCTCTACATACTTTGGGAAATATCCTTTCCATTTGGTGATAGGTGGGAGAATTATATTCATAGAAATAAGATTTAACCAAGTTATTAAAATTCTCTGAATCCTAAGTTAGGACTACAAATAATGCAGCAAGGCCTCTTTCCAGTTTAAGTCCATGGCAATTTCCCAAACTTTGATGTAGAGCAAAATATTTACCTATTGAGTTGGGAACATTCTATTCAAATTTGTTCAACTCTTAATTTGTGTTTGGGATATTTTATCCGTTCAAAAAAGAACTATTGGTCCCTGGTTGTTTGAGCTTTTTCCCTCCCAGTTACTCCTAAGTCCCATTATATTTATCATTTAGTATTATAGATGTTTTACTCAGATTTGCTGCAATTCTAATTTAATTTAGTGATTCCACTGTGAAGTGGACTTTACAGACAGGACACAGTTTTCCTCTAAGCATGTCCTTGCATTACCAAAAACAAATCTGCTGAAGAAATCCAGTCTGCATCCTCAGAGCTGTTGAACACACATCTTAATTTTCCTCTTGTTCAGTGCTCTTCACTGCACTGGCTGCTGCTTGCATTGAGAATGTTTCTCATCCTGATGGATGAAAAAGGCTTTTCTTTTTTTTCTTTTCAGGGTGTGAACCATGAGCCTTTACAAACAAATGATCTCTGCTGCTGGCTAGGCAGGGGTGTAGCTCTACAACTGCAATTTTCTGCATGAAGTGCATTGAAACCCTGGCTGCAGCTTCTTGCCCTAATATATTTCCTTATGGCCAGATTTGTATTTGTTGATCAGACAGCAAAGCTGAATGGAATTGAAGAGGAAATGCTGGGAAAGAATGTGGATTTATGCATAGAGCATCAGAAGGATTTGTTTCTTAGCTTTCTATTTCTATCACATATGAAGTATTCTGGTTTAGCTGTTTCTAGAAACATTTTATTTTGGTACATTTGGATGTGCTTCACCTAGTTTGCTTACTTCTCCATCATCCTAATGTTTTCAAAATCAATTCACATGAAACTGGAGGTAATAAATTGCTTGAAATCATCCTATGCAGATAGCAGTATGGTGTGCCTTACGTAAGAAAATTTTGATATTGTGATCTCATATTTGACATTTCCAGAGACAGAAGTAATCTCCATCCCGTCCTTGCACATAGAGAATTCTACAAGAAATTGAAGTCGGATTCCATAACTCAGGAAACTGATGTCTGGGGATCTTCCCTGCTCTCTTCTTTCCTGATGGGAGATGAAAATATAGCTAAAATGAATCAGACATAAAAGGAAACGTCACAGTGTATTTATTCTTCCCACTTTCACCTCCTAAGTGAGTGGAAATGATGAAAATCTCTGGCCTCTTGTCAGTCTGAAATTTGAGAAGTTAATTCTTCCCTGAATCACATCTGTCACAGCTTGACATTTGTTTATTTAAACCCAAGCTTTGATGCCATATCTGTGTAATGAAATATCTTTGTGGTGGACACCAACTTCTCACCTAAACCAAGGTAACCTGCATGACATGGAGCCAAGGCCAGAACTGGATACAGTATATTGAAAGATCTGGAGCATCAAATTAAAATCCTTCTTATTGTAAATTCTTGCAAAATCTGCCCCTGTGAAGTTAATGAAACCCCATCTTAAAATAAATATTTTTGTTCCCACTGAGGATCTTTTCCAGATCCTTACTCCTTTGATGCATAGGATGCTTCTTTTAAACTTATTTATGGACACCTCATGCAATATTTGTCCTGTTGACTCATTGAGCGTTCACAGAGCCTTTTCCCTGACTGCCTTCTTCCGCTGGTATGTTTCTAAGGAACAAATTTGTTTCTTGCTTTGGCTTCTCCCTCTTCCCAAAGTTTTTATTCTGTTCTGAAAACTAATCCATTTTGGTCTAATTTATCCTTTAATTATTCTATCAATTCTTCTGTTTCCTTGCTCTGTTGATCTTATTAATGATGGATATGTGCCAGGAGTATTCCAGGTAAGATTTTATCTTTTGAGAATCTCATGTTTAAAATTCAACCAGTGCCAGTCTGATAATGATTTCCTTCTTATTTTCAGAGAGAGTAAAGGTACCATCAGTGGATAGTTAGCAAATAAAAGGTCGTCTTTTGCAAACACTGACACTTAAGGTCGCATGCATAATTATATCCTTTGCTGTCAGCCAAAATATAGAGCCCTTGCTTGGGGAGGAATGTCTTGATCCTAGTATTTGGCCATCTCCAGCAACTTTTGTACAAATAGATATTATATCCGTATTTGAATGGATATTAATGATTTCTAGTCCAAAATTATGGGCCTGATTCCCCCAAGAAACCAAGTGCAAAACCATATATATTTCATCATAAAATTCCATATTGGAATTTCAGACTTCTTATGAGATGTCCTATCCTAAAAGTCAATTTTTTTAAAAATTATAAGATTAATTTTACTCATTAGGCATCACAGGCTGAAGTCACATGAAAACATAGGGCAGCTGCATTGTATTTCCCGTCTATTTGCTCTGTTTCTGCATTCTGCATTCCCTGATTGCCATTAGGACATTCAGTTCATTATATATTTTTATAACTATATTGGAATAATTTTGGTCTCCTAGTCAGCCTTTGTCCAATAGAAATATATTAATTAGACCTATAAAAGATCTATCAGGACCCAAAGAACAGGTGTAATACAGCCACTTGATTCCATCGTAACAGGAAGTATGTTGCAGGTCACCCCCAAGGATGAGGTGGCAAATTGGGAAGGGATTTGAGATTTTCTTTGTCTCCCTTAAAAGGTGAAAAAGCCAGAACTTTCTTTCCCAATTTGGATGTATTCCAAACCAGGACACATCATAGGACCCCCTGGACTTCACTTCGAACCAGAAGCTATCTGGTTGGACGAGTGCCAAAGGCCCCACCTGGACATTACTACTAAAAGCATTGAACAAAGGAACCACTTGGCATTTTGGGGGTGTTTTAGCAGAGACAAGGACCTCCTTGCCTCTGGCACGGCTTTTTCTCTATAGAGAGTTTGTTATTTTCATTGTTAATAAACCTCTTTGTTTCCAACACTGCCTGAGGTGCTGATCCTGCTTATTTTATGCCATTGGGAATTGCAGGACAAAACAGAAACCTTGAGAGACCCTCTGAGATCTCATAACATCTGGCTCGAAGAGTATTCTATCAGAAGTAAATTTATTTAGTCAGTTATCTTGGATGTTTGCCATGAAAGGATTCATTGTTCAGGTGTATCAGAGTGATTGAAATGTGCCAGCTGGCTGGCAGCAAAGATTGCACAACTCTGGGGCAGAAAGGACAACAGAAGTGGGAAATTATGTAGGTTATGTCTCTCTGAGTCTGAAGGCAAAGGTTTTTTCATCACAGCTCTCTAAAGGCAGGCACCCTATGACTCCACTCAGAAGGAAAGGGTTGGGCCCTGTCTACCTGGGGCCTGTGTCCTGTGGGAGATTTATTAGCCCAAATCACAGAAACAGGAATGATCAGGCTGGAACAGACCTCTGAGATCTATGACCAAACACCCCCTTGTCACCCAGCCCATGGCACTGAGGGCCACATCCACCCTTTCCTTAAACCCTGCAGGGATAGTGACCCCACCACGGCCCTAGGCAGCCCTTTCCAATGCCAACCAACCCTTCTGTAAGAAATTCTTCCTTCTGTCCAACCTGAACCTCCCCTGGCACACCTTAAACTTCTTGTCCTATTGTTGGTTGCCTGGGAGACAGTCTGACACTTTGGTTTTTTTAAAAAAAAAAAAAAAAAGGAAAAAAGCTCTATGACAGAAAAGTAAAAGGTGAATTTTTTGGAGAACAGAATAAAATAACCTAAATCTTGCTTATTTCATTTATTTGAGACTAATCCTTCTCTCATGTCTAGAAACCCACATCTAGAATGTCAATATTGCTTGGAAATGGTTATTCTCGATGTGATGTTACATTGTTTTGAAAGTGTTAATTTTGCAGAAATTAGCTCTGTGAAAATGCAGACGCTTTGCAAGATGTGTATTAGGTAAATAATTAGACTTCCATTAAATTGCATGTTCAATGTTACATTGTTTTGAAAGTTTAATTTTGCAGAAATTAGCTCTGTGAAAATGCAGACGCTTTGCAAGATGTGTATTAGGTAAATAATTAGACTTCCACTAAATTGCATGTTCAGCAAGAAGTTTAGGCAAGGTTTCTGTGTCGGGGTGTCCAGGATATGCTCATGATCACGACTGTTACCCATAAAATGGGGTTTGGTTACGGCACATAGAAGCAAGACATGGAAGAGCTTATTGGGCTGGACCCAGCCACCTGGAGAAAGAGGTTTTATTACCACTGAAGCTGTACTCATCAACAGTTGATGGCTACTTTCATGAGCATTGCCTAAGCATCTTGACAAGCATCTTGATTTCTATAATCTGCTGAGTGCTAGAAACTATATCCAGGGCCATCCTTACCATGGGTGTTTGTGCAATGTTTGTCAGCTTAGAACAAGAAAGCTTCACTTCCTTCTTCCTTTCATGGTTTATTTTTTCTTTCCTCATTAGAGGAATGCATTCATGTGTAAATGAGTACCTTTCAATTTCACCTACATTCTTGTATCAAAAGCCAGACGCTCTATGGAGTATTGTATTTCCTTTTTTTTTCTGTAGCTTACACTTTCATTAATCCTCTTGCACAACACTAGCTCCCCAAAATGTTTCTTAAAAGCGTCTTATTAGCAATGCTTTCAAATTGTATTTGATCTCTCGCTAGAGGACTATTAGAAAATTACAAGGTTAATTTTCCACAATTAAAATTTGTTGTCCTTAGTCACAGCCTTCAATCTGCTGCTGCTCCTCCATCAGGAATGATAACTTTAATACAGTAAGACACCCTGGAAATCCTGCTTTATTGGAGTTCTTCCTTCTGGAGAGGCCTGTTCTGCCGAACTCCTTCTCCAAGACAGCTGAGATGGAAATACTTGTTCTAGTAACATCAGTCTTCAGCAGGAGCCTTCTTTTGAATATTACAAAGATCAAAATATTGTCAGAGTATCCAATTTTGTCAAACTTCAAAGATCATATTAGTTTTATGACAGAGTATTTTGACTACAGAATAAGATTTATATTAAATAAATTGATCTATTTTCAATTTAATTCAATTATTTTGTTTTGCAAAACTAATAGGATTTTAATTTCTGTTTAAACTCTGTTCAGCAGGTAATTAATTCTAAAGTTAATGCATTTAAAATTTATTTTAAAAAATATTATTAGTCAATTCATTCATTCACTCATTCATTCCTTCATAAAGCGAAGTAAAAAAAATACTACAACCCTTAGCAGAGTATTCAGGAAAAAAGTCTGAAACATTGCTGATATGTGTTACTTTTGAGATTATTTCTCTTTTTTTTTTTTTTTCTAGTATGTCAAATTTGTCTGTATACTATTTCTTTCTGGGGACCTCAATTATTTGTTATCTATTTCTTCATTGCTGCAGTGCTATTGTATACAGGCATGTTATTTTTAGGAGATTTTGTCCTTAAATCAAATCTGATGCCTGTTCCTTTATGACCCCTTTTTGAGATCTTTTTTCAGCAGCACCAGTCATTCTGCAGTCTGTTGTACATGTGCTGATATTTAGCAAAGAAACATGAGCAATGCCTCCTCTGAATGCATAAAAGAGCCTTTCCTCAAAGTATATATTAATACATTAAAAAACTCTGACTAGACTCTCTAAGTGAATTTAACTAGTTTCTCTCACTGAGATCCAAATGTGCTCAATTTATTTGCATCTTAAATATATTTCAAGTTGTAAAAAAATATATTTTTGTGTAAGTCTCCTTCTTTAAATTTGTGAGAGGGTACTTTTTAGGGGGTGGGGTAGTTCTTATTCCATGTAATCAGAAAATTATAATCGATCCTCTTACACAGCATTCTATGAAATCTCACTGTTCTGAGAACAATGTTGCACTCCTTCAAAAGAGTGGTGCATACAAAACAGCTTTATTTCCTGCAGTGGAATTAATTAAGTTCTTAATTATACATGTATTCAAGGGCTTTGGAAGAATACGTACAAATCCTACTGGCGCTGTAGAATCTCAAGTAAAGGTTTTTCTATTGTTTCACCCTTGTTTTCCTGTCTCCTGAACTTCCCTGTGAGAGCTGGCAGGGATTTCTTGTGAGCAAGGGAAGGGAGCCAATGTCCCTGTGTGTCATGGGCACAGCTACCAAACCAGATCCCAGGGATTGCTCAGGATTGTACAGTGAGGTATGAGCATGGCCAGAAATTCCCGCGGCATGTCTGACATTTATGGATTAGTGGGAATCACGAGGAGATGCATCTAGGCCACCAGAGCCCCATTTCCCACCACAGCCCTCTGGTGCCTGTGCTGCACAGGGACCTGCCAGTGGCACAGGGGTTCAGCTTTACTGACACCTCCTATGCCAGACCCTCCTCATCTGCTTTTTGTACTTCCTTCCTAAACCTGATATTTTTAACTTGATATGAGTTGCCCGAAGCTGACTTTGTTGGGCTATTTAAGATAAAATATTTCAGCTATACCTGGGAGCAAATACTGGCATAAATCTGACTTTTTTGTCTTAAAATAAAATAGAGCCCTTGTGGACATTTTATTGACATCAGCTCCATACTCAGGAACAAAGATTAAAAATTAATTAAAAGGCTATGAAATCCTTATTCAGCATTCTTTGACATGGGTTTTTGAAAGCAGTTTTCATGAGTAAGTCTGCATGGCGCTGAAGTGGTACAGAAATAAAATTAAGAAGCTAATGAGGAATTTTGTCTGAAACTGCAATAATGGATTCTTACTTTGTTTAGAGGTAATAGTTCATTTAAATATGAATAAATATGAATTAATTTTGATACAGTTGGTTTTGATACTGGTGAGACAGTAGCAAAGCTGCAAGCAACTTTACTTCCAAAACAAAAATCTGTAAATTGGAGAATGATAACATTTAATACTTACAGAATCTTGTAAAAAAATTTTCTTGGTGAACCAGTAAATGTGAATTAGTATTGCATCATGCTAAGGAGAGAGAGAGGGAGAGAGAGAGAGAAAAAAAATCATGATATGGATCTTTTTGTATGTTTAATGATTTTGCATAGGTACCACACTACTTTCTATGAGTAGTTTTCCAGCATTGAATGCAGCTCATCAAATATAATAAGTATCACAATAAGTATCACAATAAGTTTGTCTTCAGCTGAGACATGCATCTCCTTGGCAACTCTAACTCTCTGGCTGTCTTTCCTGTCGTTTTTTTGGTGAGTGAAGTATGTCACTGAAGTCTATTTATGCAAAAAGCGCAACTGTTGCCTCAGAATTAGGAGGAAGGACTTTAGTCCTTCAGTTTTTAACACTGTTGAAAATACCCAGCCTGGTCTAGACGACATGGTAGGTGATTGAGATACAGCAAGAAAGCCCAATGTAATAATTTTCTGCAGTAATCACAGAGGAAGGACTCATGTTGTAGTTCTTGGTGTAAATAAGCTGCAGTGAGAGTTTAAGAAATAGTCAGACTGGGGTTTTTTGGCTATAACTTAATTATTTAGAGTTAAATTCTATGGTGGTAGCTCCTTATTTTTGCAATGGGAAATAGACAAAGGTATTTGATATCTGTCATATTGTTTCTGATCTGGGTTAACCCTGGGAAGAAGAACATGGAGAGTTGCAAAGTTCCAAATGGAAATGTATTGTGCACTCTGTGAAAGAAGGTATTGCACAAGCTAGGGGGAACACAGAAGATGAGGAGAAAAACCTTTTTGCTTGATCTTGCCCTTGAGCAGTCTTTATTATAAGAATGAGGGAGTATATTCTTTTATTTTCTTTTTTGAAGGGTTGGTTGTGGGGGGTTTTTTTAAGGCTAGAAAATAAGAACATTTGCTGCTGACCTGAACAAATGTGTAGAAAATGCTTTGTGCTGAGAGGTATTACAGACAAGTTTCGTTTGTGAAATGTCAGTGTGGGTGGACCTGAGATGATTGAAAGGAGGGATGTCATGAATTCTTTACAAACTTGCCCCAAACTCCATAGCACTTGTGAGCGTTGTTCATCGATGGTATGAATAATCTTTTGGATTGGTATCTCTGGTATGTCCTATTATTGTAGCTCTGCAAACTCAGAGAGAAATGGATGCTCTATGTCTTTTGGAGAGATGTTTCTTTGTTAAACATTGGCATTGCTTTGAAGCTTTGAAGTTCTCTCATTCTTGCAGGTTTTTCTTGGTGTAGTGGAAAGAAGTTCTTGTTGAAATGTTTTTTAACAGAAATTGAGACATAATGAAATATTAGAAGAAGGGAAATAATGAAGGAATCTGCAGTTCTAAGAATATTGCCAGGAAAAAAAGAAGGTTCTTTACAAGAATCATCTCCCACTACACAAGATAACAAGAAATGTATGTTTTGTACTTTCTAGCACATTGGCAGTGCCACCTCAAGTAAGTGACAGAGGTGAGTTGCCTTTCACCTTCCTTGTGCTGCACCTTCTGCTCACTGTAAGTTTTCACATTTGACACAGATGTGTGTCTCTGGATTTCTACATAGCCCTGACAGCCAACAAAACAGGCACATTTATGAGCATTCTAGGACAGAAGCATGGGGAAATACCGGTTCAGAAATGAGGATCCTGGTGATTCTGGAGTATGAAAACAACCATGATGGAAAGAGATTCCACCGTCTGATTCCCCCTAGAAATCAGGGCCAGAAGCATCCTGGAAGCACAATTGTAGGACTGCAGCAGTGCTGGGAGAGTATTTCCAGCTCACAGAGAAAGAGGAAGAGGATCTCAGTGCAGTCTCACCAAGCTGCTGTTTAGGATTGAACCCTGAAATGAGTAATTAACTGCTTTAACCTCAGATAGCTAACTGAAACAAACCTACACAGAAACAAGAAAAACCTGAGAATTGAGAAGAGTGAATGCTTTGTAATGAACATATATTAAAATACGGTTCAGGAAAAAAATTAGTTTTTCACGTATGATATTCTAGACTGGGTTTTAAATGGTAGCTGTGAGCAGTACCTGTGATAGTGAGTTAAGTTTCACTTATTGTGATGTATTGCATATTTCTGTCAGCATCACTATGGAAATATGACTTTCAGAAGCAACCAAAAATACTTGCTCTTTTAGTGAGTAACAATTTAAAGCATAACTATATATGGGACAAAAGGCTCCTTAAAAAAAGTAAAACTCATATTACCTCTTCTAGGAGGTAATATATGCCAGAAAGGAGATCAGAGTTGGCTTTCAATTCACTAAATTTGGGATCACTTAAGGACCTGGGTAAAAGACGTGTTTTTAGCAGTTACCAGAATGTTTTCTTTTCAGAGACAGGGCATGCTAGTGTAAGGTACAATAGTGTGCATAAAGGATGTATGCTGAAGCATGGCAGAGATCAGGGACTTCAGGAACCAGCAGAACATGAATAACAGAAATGTTATTGTGGGTTTTGTGTAGGCCTCAGGGTCCAGCTTTTCAGCACCATTTGGCTGAGTCCTTGAGGTTTCTATAGAAACCTTTTGTATGAGACTTTAAATAGAAACTCTGCATGTACCAAAAAAGTAAGAATTCTCTGGTGTCTTTGGTTACAGGGCTCTTCTTTCACCCAAAAAGTCAAGCCTGACAGTATTGAAAAGATCAGAGATACTCTGGAAGGAGCAATGCTATAGTGATAACAAGTATCTGTATGATTTACATCATTCTGTGATCTTATGTTCTATACATATAAATTGTCCAAAGCATATAATCCCCCCAAAAGTTTGTAAGTCATTCAATAATACATGAATACATGTCATTTAATAATACGTGAATATTAATTTGTAATTTCTTTAGGGAATGCAACTATTTCTTACAATTCTTAATGTTCATTAATTAATGTCTTCTATAAAAGGTCAACATTATTGATAGAATTATGCTTAGGGACCATGAGACAAATCCTGTCTTCATCTGGGAAGATAAGACGCACAGTGAAGACAGGCTTATGTTTGTTATATGGAATAATGGAATCACAGAATAAGCTGAGTTGGAAGGGACCCCTCAGGATCATCGAGTTCTGGCCCTTCACAGGACAGCCCAGGAATCAAATCATGAGCCTGAGAGAATTGTCCAAACACTTCCTGAACTCAGGCAGTCCATGCCATCTATATCTTTAAAAAAAGAATTCTCTGTCTCTTTCAAGATGTATTTTGTATAGCAATTTTTCCAGAAGGATGCAACTGTGCTAAACACAACCTTGCCAAAGAAGGTCATTCTAATAAAATATAAGCAAATAAAAATACTGAGCCATGGTTCTTTGATGTCAGACAGTTTTCCTTCTGTATGTCTTTCCACACAACTAGGTCCAGCCACCTCCAGCTTAAAAAAATTTTTTGTCTCAAAAATAGATAAATGTCTTCTTCACTATTTTTCATTAGTGCGACTTTTATCTTGGGCTGTTTTTTGGTTTTTTGGATGGTCCAGTTTTCATGCAAAATGAGTTGAGGACACTTTTTTTCCTTTAGCATGCTAATTTTCTAAAAAGTAAGTTCAATTAACATTTTCCTTTCAGCAAGCAGGTACTTTTATGTTTCACTTTAAAAAAAAATTAAAAATTGAAACTTCAATTTTCTGATTTCTACTTCACATTTCCACTACTTTCCAGGAAAAGGAAATCATCCAAATTTCTTTTGAGAACCAGAGTAGCCAGAGTGAAAAAGATTATCTTTGGTTCATTAACTCACTACAGCAGCTTTTGATGACAAACTTGCTACAGTCTAGAAATTGGTTTTGAAAGGACCAGTATTTTATCAATCAATAATCTCTTCCTCTTCCTGCTATCTCCTGTGAAATATTGTGAATTTATCATGAAATTATATTTGTTTGGGTTTTTTTAATTTGTTTTTCTGGGGTAGATTCTTTGTCAATTTGAGTGACAGGCAAAATGCACAATTACAATAACAGGACTTGGATTTCATAGGCATGTTATGCTATTAGATGTCCTGGAAACTAAACGAGCTCTTCATTCACTTCAGTATTGTTCTCCCAGAAAATCCAATGTGTTCACACAGGCAATTTCCATGTTGCTGCATGGAAGTCCTTAGTGGTGGAGATGAATGCAAAGATGTTGTACTTGGAGCTGATAACTTCCTATACTGCTGGTAGCTAAGGCCCCATTTTTTGGACACTGCAACTGTAGTATCAATGAAACTGGCCAAAAGAGTAATCTTTTAGACATAGACCTGTCAGTTACTTCCTACAGCTCCATAAGTTGTTTAAAAAACAGAATGAAATAGAATAGACTTCAATAGCTCCAGTTGGAAGAGACCTTAAACAATCATGTAGTCCAATTGCAAGTAATGGTGAAGAGGTAAATTTCTAGGGGTTTTTGGAGGAAAAAGTTGACTCTATGCTTCCCTAGGACTTGTTGCAGCAATAGGGGAAAAAAAAAAAAAAAGAATCATTAAAATCTGCCTAGTGGAAAAACAGACTCAGAAACAGCTGCTGTCAGGCAGCTTGGTACCTGTCTCAGCTGAGCTCTCTGGAGCAAATTTAGAACTACTTGTAAACTGGAACTGCTTGTAAACTCTGATCAGTTAATAATAAGTATGCTACATAACTCATGATGATTTACAGGTGCAAAATCACAATGACTGTAAGGGTGAGGGGCCTCCTACTGGAACAATTCCATAGTCCATGCATTTATAGTTCGTGATTGCATGGGCAAAGTCTGTTTAAAATAAAAGCAATGTATAATGTTAAGATTATCCACTTAATAACAGTGTGTATTAGAGAGATATTGTCATGCGCATCAAAGGAAAAAAAACTTTCATAGTCAGGTTTTTTTATTTTTGGTGTTCACAGAATTTCAGGAAACACTGAGCTGGAAGGCATCCATCAGGATCATTGAGCCCAACTCCTGGCCCTGCACAGGACACCCCAAGGATCCCACTGTGTACCTGAGAATGTTGTCCAAATGCTTCTTGAACTCACACAGGCTTGGTGCCACTTACCTGAGGAGCCTTTCTCATGCCCAGTCACAGTCTGGGGTGGAAAACCTTTTCCTGATATCCAGCCTGAGCCTCCCAGCTCTGCTTCAGGCCATTTCCTGGAGCCCTGTCCCTGGCCAATAGAGTGAAGAGATCAATACCTGCCCCCTCCAGTGCCCCTCATGAGGATGTTGAAGACCACAGTGAGGTCTGACCTCAGTCTCCTCTCATCCAGGCTGAACAAACCCAGTGCCCTCAGAGCCACTCCTCCCACGGCTTCCATCAGGGCCCTTCCCCTTCCTCATGGCCTCCTTTGGTTCTTCTCTACTGGCCTCATGTCTTTTTTATATTGTAGCACCCAAAACTGCTTCAGGACTCGAGGTGAGGCCACCCCAGCTCAGAGCAGAGCAGGACAATCCCCTCCCTTGCTCCAGCTTGATATGCTGTGCTTAAGAAACCCTGGGGTTTTGTTAAAAATCCTGCAAATTACAATATTCTGTAGCTGTATATTGAAACAGTTAATAAAATACATCTAAACCACTAACATTTTCAAATAGTAATCATTAGATCAGTCTTGTACATGACTTTGCATGCTTCTCAGTTAAAATATCCATGAGGATGAATCTTTCAAACCTTGTCTGCTTAACTCATCCTCATTTAAAGACGAGATTTTATCTTGTTGAAATGCAGAGAAAGTGTAGATGAAAGATCCATCACAATGTCAAAGAAGGGGGCAAGTTAATTTGGATGAAGGTTCAACAACATATTCTGAGACAGGACAGAGGAGTAATATCATTCTGTTGAATTACATTAGGTAATTTCTGTGTTCAAAATTATTTTCAGCTCTGTGATTTAGATGTTTCCGTTGCTGTATGACTGTACTTCTTTTTGCAGATGCATCTCAGTAAGATTTTTGCCTTAATGTGGCATTTGCCAAATTTCTCGTGCATTATTTGTTAGACCTTTCTCTTGTTCTTTATGTATGTTGAGCAGTGCTCAGGTAGGGGAATATGTGTGTGTGCTAGAAAATGTAAAATGCCTCAGTTCCAGAAAGATGCATTCACTGGCTCCTCCACGTGATGTTCTTTCTTGGGAGCTGATTGCCTAGATGGGAGATGGATGTCCCAGGTTTTAAAACAGGGTTTCATCGCTTTTCACAAAAAAACTCAAGTAAACTCTTCTGATTACAGCTCTGATAACTTCTTAGCTAGTGTAACAGTCACTTCCCAGAAAACTGATTTCCCTTTGGTTAAGTCCCATGTGGCATATTTTAGATGAATCCACTGAATTAAGCTTAATGTTCAGAATAAAACCTTACCAGTGATAGTTGCTTTTTATTTAAGCTCCTTTGGTCTTGGTTAATATGGGATTTTCTTAACTTTATATTTTCCTTTTCAACACTAGTGGAATGTTTGTGTCTCTAAATTTTCAGAATTTGTTTAAGAGATACATACAGTGAGTGAAAACTTCTTTTTCTGTTTTACCTTCAGGATATAACTTTGCAGTGACTGGAAAAAATGTCAAGCTCTGAGGGAGCATTTGCTGTGTCTAAAACAGATGCTCTTGTCTATGAGAGCAAACTACCTGCAATTTGGATAAAAAGGGTCTAGAGCCCACCCCGGTGCTGAGAATTTGTCTGTCATGCTCATCTCCTAATTAATAAGCATTATATTCCCAGTGAACTCTGGCTGAGTTATGAAGCAGTTCTCTGCAGAATTGGAGTACAATATGAGAGCCAGGTAATTACAAGCTGTCCAGACATGTCAAACACAGGCCTGTCAGCAAGGGCTCCAGAAATAAGAAACCTTAGATCTTGAAGGAAATCTTTCATTATAGATAGAGCCATTATAGAATAGAGTCATATTCCAGGGTGTTTTCTGCATCTTGCATGCACTTTTATTACACAGATTAACTTTCTGCAGTCACTAGAGAGAGTAGATTGGATGTGACTCAAATCATTACATATTCCTTCTAAAAATTGTGTTAATAGTTCATATAAGAATAATACAAACTGAAATTTGTAACTGAGTTGGCTTTGCAGTGCTAAAGTTTTTTGGGTTTTTTTAGCTGTAATGGTCTATTTGCTACCTATTGACTTGGCATCTATTGAGATGATTCAGAATAATATTTCATTTATTGCTAATTGTCTTGTGGTTTGTAATACTGAGTAATTAATAGAAAGAATAAGCTTGTCACTGTGACCTTAGTAACTTTGTCCACCAGGGAAAGAAGTGCATTCAGGAAAGCAGTTATGGAACAAATTTTTCAGTAGATTGTTTTTATACCTGCATCCTAGTTGAATTTGCTTTTTGAAAAAGAGAAATGAAGTTTGTTTCAAATTATTGTTTAAATTCTATTATAAGCTTCTTTATTAGCAGTTCTTCTGGGTTAGATAATTATTTTTCAAACTGGATGCAGAGATGGGCCCAGCACCAAAGCTGTGTAATATATGCATATATTGAAAGATTCATAATTCCAAACCCTGCCAAAGAGCTGAAAACTGCATTATATTCCTCGTAGGCATTAGAAGGATTATTTTCCAAATATGCTGGTCTTCCACGTGCATGACCAGTGGCACATGTGATGGTGTGAACGATATAATAATGCAACAGTTAAATCACAAAGTCATGAAAATAAATAAAAGTTCAATTAATGAGATTTCAGGCTATGTACTACTTTAAAATTGCATAACCAGGTGGCCTATAACAAGCCATGCTTTTAATCAAATTAATGAGCCTACAGTTCAGCATTTCTCATGACTCAGAGTAGTCTTTCCCTACAGCACAGCTTCCTAACAACTCCTCATGTATCATTCATTAAACTCAGACTAGTAACTCTATGTAAAGCATAAGGATATACAGGACAAGAGATTTTGAAAATGTAACCATACACAACTTTGGAAAATCCAGCTTTGTATCGAGTCCCTTAAGAACAATTAGAAGGCTTGTTACAAAAAAATCAACTCTTTATCTTCATCCATTTTGTGAGCATTGCATGTATGTTCGAGTTTCTTTCTATGAAATACTGATGTTGTCACACAGTGACATATTATTAGTACTTGTTTGAACCATGAGAATTTTGAGAATATTGTCACACCACTTTTTCCTTTTTTCTTTTTTTTAACTAACTAAGTTCAATATTGACACAAATTAGCAAAACTGCCGGAAATCTGAGACAGTATCTGCCCCAATAATGAAGCCTGAACTGAAAGAAGCAGCAATGATAGCGCCATCAAGATGAAGAAAGCTTACTGAAGGGTAATAATATTTGAAGAAAGAAGTAATTTATTTATGCTGAATTCATATTTATTTAATTTTTTTATTGTCACCTTGTGCTCTCTCCTGCTTCTGATGAGAGTTGAATTGCTGAAGTTACCATAAGTCCTATCACATGGTTAGCCTTCTAACTACAGGGCACAGTTACAACAGTGCAGGCTCCTCAAAGAAGGTGGAAGAGCTGAGTACAGGTCTTTAAGCTCAAAGAGGTTGCAGAACTGTCATCCAAGTGCTAAAATAAAGCTTTTTATTGCTGGTGCATCTCCAGTAATCAGGTTGGTGTTTGATTTTGAATAACCAATATTTAATATAATGATAATGATAATGATAATGATAATGATAATGATAATGATAATGATAATGATAATAATAATAATAATAATAATAATAATAATAATAATAATAATAATAATAATAATAATGGAGTTTTTTACTGACCCTGGATAAGCCTCCTCTACCAGGCATCCATGGGAACCATAACCAACATTTACAACCTTGCAACGTGATTCCCAAAAGTGCTGCCTGACTCATGTTCATCTGAAAGGGTTTCTAGCCCTGGGGAAAATCACAAAGTGTAGGCTATTGTTGTAAAGGACTCCATTGACAATGTCAGTGTACAGCCAAAGACAATTATCTTTCTTATAGAATCTTACAGAAATTTACCATTTTCTATTCAGGATGACTGAAAAATAGATACGTGATATTTACACAGGCGTGTAACTTGCCATGGTCTCCAGAAATATGCAGATATGAAAAAAAAATTAATGAAATTTTATTGTATGATTCTCATGGCCCAATTTATAAGATGAGTAGATTTTTAAGGTGGTATAAATTTTATGTTCTTCTTCATCATCCTCTGCAAGCATGAAATATACTCTGATTTTTAATAGCATTGCAGTGGTATTAAAATTATACTTGAAATGTTTTGTTGTTTGGGTTCTTTTTTTTAAACTAGTGAAAATTTATGTTATTTAAATTTGTAAGTAACACTAGTTTAATTTTGAAGAACACAAATATTCCTTAAATGTGAAGGGAATGATCTTTACATGGACAAAACTGCCAGTTTGTAATTCTTAGTGGTTTTATGTTGCTTAACTAGTCATCTCTCTGCGCTGACAAAATACTCTCATTTTATGTGTTATAAACTTCAGATTAGAAGTGTAGGGGTCTAGTGCCTGGATTTCATTCTCAGCTTCTATACCACATAAAGGAAATTTTCTGTATTTGTTTGTTTGGGTTTTTTTTTTTTAAATAAACCAGAAAATAGTATTTTTTCCATTTCAAGCAGTACTTGTCGGTTCAAGTTTTTGTCATTTTAAACCCAAGTTAACAGAATTCATGAGCTACACAACATTAGGCTGAATTCTGAATTCATATGTTGTTATTTTTGTTTTCCTAGCAAGCTAAGAGATACTTTCCTTAGTATGGGAATGCTGTTGAGCATTTTGTGTCATTCTCCCATAAGCAGATATAACCAGGAGAGCTCATCTCATGCTTTATAGACTGGGAGAGGTAAACAGAGAGGTAATCCTGGTAGACCAGGATGCCTGCAGAAATGGCTGGAACTGGCAGTGCTGCATTCTCGCCTACACTTCATTGAGGGTTTGACTCAATGTCTTCAGCAGAAGATTTTTATGAACACTTACAGGAGGCCAGCACCTCAAAAGTTGCTTGTTGTACAGAACATTTCTGTGACATAGGTACAGATGAGTTTTTGTGTTCAGATGTCCAGCAGTCGATGGAGTTTAGAACTTGAGTGGCAGTCGATGGAGCAGGTCACCATCAAGTTTAATGACAATTCTTCCACCTCCTCATTCAGTATATTCCTTTCATTATCAATGTACTGAAACTTGTGCTTAAAATGACAGAAAAAGCAATGTACTATACTTTCACAAGTCGTGTTTCTGTATTGAAACAATGGTACTTTCCTTCATGGAGAAAGTACAAGAGTTCCTCTTTATTACAGGTAAATATATTCTTCTTTATTTGAGTTCTGCATATCTTCATTCTCGGCTGGTAACATTTTTTGTGTATGTTAGAAGCAACGTTGGAGAGAACCCCTCTTTTATCCCACACACATTTTTTTGTATCTCTGTCGATGTCACTTTCAGGAAGGTTGCTATTACTTTCTTATCTCAAATTCTAATTGCAAAATGCAATAAATGTAGGTGGAATAATGATAGCTGAACAGGGAACAGTATACAGAGAGACAATGTTTTGAAACGCTCTTCTGTAGTAATGAAGTCAGACAATCTGTATTTAATGAAGAAATTTCTGAGAACTGGATCTCCCCTTTTCTATGGCAAGGAAGTAAAATGCTCTGAAATTTTCAGTCTGTTTTAATTTTTCTGTTTCTGAATGAAGAAGAGTTTGTGATTATAAGCGTCTGTGTCTCACACCATTATGATGCTGCGTTGTGGTGTTGTAGGTTCATTTCTTTTCTTTTTTTCTTTTTTTAAATGGTATAACATACATTATGTTCTTCTATTTCTTATTATGAATAATCTTTTCTGAATGGAATTTCATTATAATTCAAGTGCCACTAAAATAAAGGTTAGATTCCCTGTATATAACTTCAGTGGAAAAGCTTTTATAAATTACTTTATTGTTTCCCAGGCCTTGGAGAGTACTGTTGTGGATGGCAATGAGTGTGACTCATCTGGCTATAGAGCTGGGAGTGTAATATTAAAGAAAATAAATAACAGGGTTGAAAAGAGCATTAAATGAGGAAATGAGGCATGGAAGCGTGAGACAGAGGTTCTGCTGCTCCATGTAAGTAGATACCCCCTAATTACTTGGGAAACAGACCTTGGTGAGGAAAGTGCAGGATCATGAGTGGTCTGGAAGCACACTGGAATGCTTGGCTGCTCAAATGGAGCAACTTCCCTTGCAGCAGAAGGAGGCTGCCTTGCTGCCATCCTGCACTATACAGAGGGATGGCTTGAAAATTCCAGTCTGGAAAGGAAAGGCATTAGATTTGTTGAAAAAGAGATTTGTACTATCTTTTTTTTTTTTGATTGATTTTACTGCTGTTTTATATATCTGCTATTATAAGGAGAGTTTTGCATTGCTCATAAACAGCTCATCATATCCAATGTCAAAAATCATGGGGTTTTATTACTAAAAAAAAAGAAAAAAGTGCCCAAAACATGCCCTTATTTTAAGATTTTACTATGGAAACCTCTGACAAACTACAGCTAGGAACTATTTTGGTGCATGAAAAACCCATCTGAAAGCCACCAATGCAAATAGGGCAGTGTCCATTGCCACTCACTTTAGCAAGAAAGTCATCACCATTTGAATTTTAACCCCAAAATTGTGCATTATTTTTGAGGAGTCCTTGCTCCCACCATACTCTTTCTTTTTCTTTTCTCCCTCTGGAACTTTTACTCTTTCATAGAAGAGGAAAATAACTCTTCCTGCTCTACAAAGGAACATTCATTGCATAAACTTGCTTTTTTTTGTTTTCATCTGTTGACAATTGACTGTGGACAAAAATACTTTTCCTATACCACTCAAATACTTTTACGTTATTAGGTTAAAGACCACCAACACCGCGATCCTTTTTATGCAGAAATTGCTTGGAAAGTCTGAATGTATTAAACTCTACCTCCAGTAAGTTTATTTTAGTAAAAAAAACAATTAGGGCATTGGGGCATTCTGTTGCTGTGTAGTCATGCTAATATTGATGAAAGCACTGACCAAACCCATAAGAGATGTTACATAAAAAAAAATTCAATAAGTGGCATTCAGGTCTTTCCAAATTCAGTGCTCATATATCCTAGAAAGCTAAGGATATGGAATGAAACTGCTCAATAATTTTTATGTGAAACCTTGTGAACAAGTTGTGTCTACAAAAGACACAGAGATTGATAAGGGTGTGGTCATTAACATTTTGCTGTTTGAGTGAACAGTTTTTACTCATACAACAGAATGAAATCTTTTGTAGTTCATGTTTTGAGACTGCGAAACTGTCATCAGCAAAGCTTGCTGGGAAAACCAAGAATAAAAATTACATGATCATTTCATCAATTGAACATATTAATGTATTAAATATTTATTAATACATTGAATCAAATTAATTTTTATTAGATTTTTATTCCACAGATTGCATTTTGGATTTTGGATTTTAGATATTGGATTTTGGATTTTGAAATAAGCAAGAATTCTCTTATAAGAATCTTTATGTTATGTAAATATTATATCTCCCATACATTTTTTTTGCAAGATTTATTTTTTTTACAAGATGAACTGTGTGGCAAATAATGCGTTTTCCAAAGCTTCTTCATATGAACTACTGGAATATAATTAAATTTGGGGCCTTGACAGACAAAAATTATTTGTCATATAAATGATGGATAATTTCCTATATGTGTAAATATAAATAAAGCAAAATAATGGTTTGATTCTATCCTTTTTAAAGGAATTGGATGATTTCTAAGGAACTAAATAAATCAGGTTCAACAATGTTTGTCAAGAACCATAAGTTAGAAAGTAAATTCGGAAACACCAAGGGAAAATATATTTTAAAGTATTGATTGTGTTTTCTGAAACAATTTTGTTTGTAAAGAAGTGACACATTTCTAGTAAAGATTTGGATATCCCAAATATTCTTTTTCCAGGGGCAAAAGAATGACTGTCTATTAAGCTTAGGTCATCTGGGGCTTGGACAGAGCAGGAATATAGTGGCTGTCGCTTCAGATATGTCTAGTGTCAAACCCAGGTGGCATCTGAATGGAGAACACACAGAAGTTTTTACAGTCACGGATGCAGAGGAGGGTTCAAGTTTGGTGCTTTCTGCTGCAGTTTGTGATACCTGGTGGCATGTCTGCCAGCCCAGGAAAGTCACTGTACATAGGGACATTCACGTGAAAGGATGGTTTAAGCCGAGCCCTCAGACTAGGGAGGGTTCTTCCCTCTTCTGGCATGTTCACTTCTTTCCCTCTCCCATGAGCATTTTCCATGCTCTTGCACTTCCATGTGGGAATTCACTGTGTGGTGGGAAGGAAGAGCTGGTGCAGTGCAGTGTACTACAAATCCATTTAATATATTGTGTAACTATGCAAGTTTTTTCTGTTCCTCTTTTTGACTGCTACTGAGGTACTGACATCAAACCACAGAGACCTATAGGTAGTTACTGTTCATCTTCAGCAAAAGACTGACAGTCAAATCCAGATTTAGAAGTCCTGATTTCACCAGTTGCAAAAGTTACACAAAGAACACAAAGCAGTATTTTAAAAAAGTAAAAATTCAAAACAAAATAGATAAAAAAAGAATAGGTATGGACCTGACATGTCTCTACACTTAGGAAAATGAAGAATTGATAGCCATTCTAAAAAAACAGAACTTCCAGTTTTGAAAGGCATTATGAAATTTCACTGGGCTACTTCTTAAAAACTGCTTTGCTCATAAACACCAGTCCCTGCTAAGTCACCATCATATGCAATGAGTAAAATCAGACATGAAAAATGTTCTGAGTTTTTATGTTCTTTATCTGCTATTTTTCATTTTACTCTTTCCTCCCTGAGCTACACAACAGAAAGCAAAGACCTTCTGACCACCCTGGACTTGATCTCTCCTCTCAGAAAGGTGTGATTCAGCAGCAGTAAATGTTACAGGCAGGTACTTTTCTCCTTTTTTAGAAACATCAGCTGCAGTAAACTCCAATTGTCCTTATTATAAAAAAGACATAACCTACTCTTAGAGATTTGACCTCTGTCTAGTATAATGGTAGGTCCTGACTTTTGTTTGTTAGCAACGTTCATTCCTGAAGTCTTCTTCCTCAGCAAAAATCCACTAAATACAGCAAATGTTCTTTCTTCTGCGTACTAAGAAAAAAGGTCTGCTCCATTAGTGATAAACCAAACTGACTGAAATTTGTGTGCACAAATCAAAACTGATCCAAACACTCTCACACCTGAGCGTTGCAGTGAGTCTCTTCCAACAAAAGATGGCACTGCTCAATTTCCTCAAAGCCGATGTCCATTCATTGAAATTAAATGCTCTAAGTTCCCTCGTCTTTGTCAAGAATCTGCACGCTTAGATCAGTATCTGGTATTACCCATGAAGTAATAAACTGGCCTCAGATATTTCTAAAAATATGTATGTTTCCACATGAAGTCCCAAGTGAAAAAAAACTAAGTGCCAATAATCCACAAAATACTCTTGCAGCTTATTGAAGTTCAATTTGGAGTCAATAATTATTTTATGGACACAGTTTTTCTACAAATAGGAAGTGAAAGGAAAATAGTTTCCAAGGTTGTCTCAGATCTATGTTTTTTGCATGCAACATACATTAACTATTTAGATATTAATTTAAATGCCTATTGGTAAAAGTATACCTTTTCCTCGAAAGTCTCTGCTTACATTATGGCTGTAGCCAAAAGCAGAGATTTTACATGAATTTGAACTTCTCCAATGCCTTGTGTAAAATTAGATAGCTCTGTACTTTAGAGCTTTGCTAAATTTAGGTATAAGCAATAATGCAATGATTAGCATAAACTAAAACTTAGGAAGACAGTAAGAAACACATGGAATTTATTTAGTGTAAAAGACAATATATTCCCCATAGACAAATTGTAAAACAATTTTGGAACAGGTCTGTCATATCTGTTACCATGGCTAAAATATAAAAAGCAAACAAAAGCCAAACCCAAAACATTAAGAATCATTGTAATAATAATATACAAATGTCAGAATGTAATTTAATTAATTCAGGGAATAAAACTTGAAATGCCTCAGCATAAAGTAAAAATACACAAAATCATGCCTGTTTTTGTCATTGTCTTTTTTTAATACAATCTGAAGTGTCAAATATATAAAGACAACAGACATTTCCCAAGGTACCCAGAGTGCTCCATGTTAAGTGACACCAAAGATGTTTTGAAGGGTTTGGATAAAGAGTAAAATTTACTTCTTGTCTTTTATCTTGTTTTGTTTTGTTTTTAACCAGTTGTGGGAAAAATTTTGTATTTCAGAAGCTTCATTTCATGCATTTTTTCAGTCTTCTTTCTTGGTTTATTTTCTAAAAACACTATGATGCTGTGCTTTGAAACACTCTTTATGCTCTTTTTCAATACTTTCCATGCTTCCCTCAAAAGCAAGGATTTTTTAAACTATTATTATTTTATTATTTTTTTTAGAAATAAAATTGCTAAGTGAAACATTGTGTATTTCCTAAGAAGCTTTGATTGAATAAAGTTCTTTTAGAAAGAAGGAGTCAGATTTTGTTCCAACCATGAGAAATTGTTCAGAGCACAGTAAATCCCCCAAAAATAAATGCCCCCCAGTTCTGATGGGCATCACTTTGGGCCAGCAACAGTAGCTGGGAGACCTAAATAAAAAAAAATAAAAAAGAAACATGACAAAACTGTAATCTGTAATTCAAACAAGATTGTAGAAATTTATGATAATGGCTTTATAGCAATTCAAACAATGAAACGATTCAATTTCAGAAGGGCAATAATGAATTTTTTATTGGCAGAGGAGTTCCTAGTTCTTATATGTAGCTCACTAGGTCAGTCTTAGCAACAAATAAGACAATGATGCATTGATAAAAAAATCATAATTATCCTCATTGGGTAGAAAGAAAATGGTGTTTTTACAGATCCAGGACCATTTTCACAGCAAGAAATCACCTTACCTCATTAAAAATACATTAGCACTTTGTTTATCTGCTCAGGAAGAAGGGGTTTAATGAGATTCATCTTAAATTACTGTTTTGAGAGAAACAGCGTATTAGATAGTACACACTATCTAATATATACTGCATATATTTCAGTATATATGCAGTAAATAAAAAAAAACCTTAAACCAAAGGGAAAAAAAACACATAATACACTAAAAATGAAGATGCAGAAATCACTACCTTGTGGCTTTTATTCCCCATTGTGCATGTAGAACTTGTTCTAATGTGCCAGTCTTGCACCTGGGAATTTCTCCAAATGTATGCACTTAAATAAATTTGCCTTTTTTCCCCCCATACCTTTTGGCTTGTCTGAAGCTCCATGGTGAATTACACAATACCTTTCTCCCAGTCCTGTCTCTGAGCTCTCTGCCCTTCCTGTGCTCTGCCTGCATCTCTGAAGGGCTTTCTCTCTCCAAACACCATGACAGGGTTATGTTCATGGAGCTGGAAATGCAAAGTGTGAGTTCTCCCAGAGGATTCTGCAGGAAAGGCTTCCCAAGGAACAGGACTTTGCTCCCTCCTGGCTCTGGAGAGCTCCCCTGGGTCCTGTCAAGGGGACACTGCAGGTAAAGCTCCCCAGGGACTTGGGCTTTGCTCCTTCCTGGCACCTGGAGAATCTCACTGGCTCCTGGCACAGCCTCAGCTGCCAAGCCTTCCCCTGAGCTGACCAAACAGGGACTCAGCTCAGGAAATTCCTATCATTTTATCATATTCGAGGTGCTGAAAACATTCCATTTACTCCTACACCTCTGTTGGAAGAAAAACCAAAGTAATACAGAGTAACAGAAGAGAGCTTGAGGAAAAGATTGAATGTGATGATCAAGACTAATGCAAAACTTATACAAAAGGTCAGTCCTGTATTGGGTGTGAATAGCAGTAAACTGAATTGCAAATTTCACCACAACGACTTAAAAATGCATTTGGTTCTTTATAGGAGGGATGATTTTTCTAGTGTGCTGCTCTTTCATGATCCTGCATCAGCAAGTGAAAAGGTACAGCAACTTTATGAGGTTCGTGGTTTGCAGATGTCTTCCCAAAAGTTTACATTCTTTCACAAATGGCATCACAACAATGCAGTTACAGAAGTCAAAATTTCACTTAAGTCATCTTTTTTTTTTTAATATGCTAATTTAGCTCTACTGAAAATAAAAAACTACTGTTACATTTTCATTCATTAACTGAACATTTTTAACACAATGTGGAGATCATGAAGGTATTTCAGGTAAAAGTTTTTTTTAATTTTATGCATTCCAGAAAAAAATAATGCATTAGATTTTGTGAAAATCTTTGAGACCACCTTAATTTCAAAATATCCAATCATCAATGAAGGTACCTCACCATATGCCTAAAAATATAATTGCATGTTCCTTAAGATGTCAGCAAAATCCATATGCTGAAAGGTGAAGCACAATAAAATTAATAGAAAGCAGATTTGAGAGTGCAGTATCACTGTTTTGCAGCCAAATTCCTTAAAAAATCCTGTGATCTCTTATCTTCAGATTCAGTCATATGCTGTGGTACTGCTGCAGAATCTAGTGTAGATCATTAAGAATGTTGAATAAGTGATAGAAATTCTCATTTGGGCAGTTTGAAGACTGCTGCTGCTTGTCTCAAGATTCACAACCGAAAAATACAGTCTTGGACATGAGCTATACCTTCCTTCATGCCAAAATAGTGTCAAGCACAAGGTCAGAATAGGAAAAAAGTAATTATTTTTAAGAAACACCATGCACTGTGTTCTTCCAATAAACCCTTTTGCTCTGAGAAGGATCTATCACAAATATTTGTTAAATTATGAGACAAAAAGTCATTTTAGTTCTTATCCCATCTACTGCTGCTCCCTAAATCCAGAAGCGGTGTCTCTTTATACTTGGCTTGCAAGAGTACCTGCTCTTCCTTGCACCATATGTTTTGGCTTGAGTACAATGTGTTTTTTTTTTTTTTTTTTCAGGAAAGATCTTGGTACAGTCTGCCCTGCCCCTGATGCTTCCTGACCCTGACACTGGAATAAATTTCTATTTGTTGTCCTCTTCCCTATCTCCCAGCCCTGTTAAACTCAGACTTTACACACATCATCTAGGTGTTTAGGGCAAATTTGGTAAAGGCCTTACCTGTCTAGGACATAAATCAGGATTCAGATGCCCATCTAAAGAGGGCATGTAAATAATGTTAATGTTTAATTACTGTTAAATTAATATAAATGTTAATACCATGTTACCCATTGCTCATGTGCTGATACCAACTGCAGGAAGTCCTTAAACTCATAAGGATCAAAGAGCACAAGATGTCAAATGTACCCCAGCAAATCTGGGAGGAAATAAACTTTGGCTGCTCTGTGTGTTGCTGTGTTGTTTGTGCATGCATTTTGCATAACTGTAGAGTCACTGGAGGAAATATGAAAGCAAGGAGGAAAATCCAAGGCTCCCACCGTCAGGAGTATGTCCCAACCACTAGCTATTGTAATATTGTTAAATAAATGAGTAAAATCCACTCCCACTCTCTGACATAGGAAAATTGCAGGCACTTGACTACACCTGAATATGGAGGGTTTGGACCATGTTTGTGAAAAAGTGAAGAGTCTAGTAAGAGACCATAAGTAGAAACAGGTTTTCCAAGTTCAAGAAAAAAAATGTTAATTTGATTTGCCCAATATGAGACATTCCAACTGTGTTCTGCAAGAATATTTAACTGGTAGTACAGGAGGAATATAGTAGGAATTCTCTATTCCTGCTAGAAACAGTATAAAGGATTATAAAATTTCTGAAGAAAATGTGTTCCTTATACTTTCAACATATATAATGAAAGCAGAACTTACCTGGCTTGCTAAAAATCAAAGTCAGCACTGTTTAGTTTAGATATTGGTATTGTATAAAGGTTTTTCATCACTAGAGGCTTCCTGTGCGCCTAAAACTGGTCATTTATAGAGAATAGAATGTACTTTCAAGTTTAGGTTAATTTAATGGAGCTTGCAGTTTCTTTGATAAAACAACTTTAATTGCTTCAGTATTTATTTAAAACATTATGCTGTCTAATATTCTTGGACAGAAAACAGAAATATTAATAGCATAATACTATTTAAAATAGGATGAAAAAAATTAACCTTCTTCCATCCTGTTAAATTTTTTTTAATAAATGATATCAAAAGTAATATAGAAGTACAGTATTTAGATTGCAATACACAGAAAAAATTCAATTTCTAGTGTTCACTAACAACGGATGATTAGGAGTCAATCTCCATTTCCATTAAATTATATTTCCATGTGGTAAATTCATAACTTTCTCTTGTAAAATAAGGCAAATTTAGGAATCTGGAAGTCTCAAAAAATTATGTGATTCTGATTTCTATGAGGTCAAAGAGTATTATGACTTTAAATTTTACATTTTCTAAAGATTTACATAATTATAATTAAAAAGTTATAATATTTAATCACCTTATACTTTTAAAATATTTTAAAATCTCTCCACATTTATTTAGTTCTATGATATGACTTCTCTTATATTCCTGAATTTAGAGTGTTGGCTTCTATCATCTGAATAGAAGACCTTGAAATAAAAGGAGAAAGATAGATAGATAGATAGATAGATAGATAGATAGATAGATAGATAGATAGATAGATAAAGATAGATATAGATAAATGAGGTATATGTAAAGGAGATTATATATATGAAATAGATCTAGATAGATGAGATATATATAAAGGAGATATATATGAAAGGCCTTGAAAGTATGTAAAAGACATCAAGTTCCTATGTTGGGGTTTCACAAAATTATTCCTGTGGTTCTGAAGACATTTGAAACCAGGCTGTGACTTTCAGGCTGTATCAATGCAAATAATTCATTGGAAAGCAAAGAAATATCAAATGCTCAAATTGTTATTTCAGCTTTGACAGTACCATTCCCCCTACCATTATGGCTATAAAACTGGCTCTGTTCTGGTATAAAAATAGTAAGGTTTTATCATTCCAGCATAGCCTTAAAATGAAGGAAATGTTATATAGATTGTCTCCTAACCAATCTGCCATTTTTGATTTTTTTAGGAGAAAGGAATTGGATGGTCCTTCTCTCAGGTCTTAATGTGCAAGAATGTAATCATGTTAAAGGTACCGCCTTACATGCAAGATTTCTTTTTTTACCTGGATTCTTTGGTTCTCTGACTGTATGACTTGAAATAACCTTTTTCTTCTCTTTTTTACACTTCACTCATCATATGGAAAACATATTGTGTAGGGGCTTTTTATGTTGCCTCTCAACTGGCACCTGTTTCTAATTTCAGTAGTGGAGATTATAAACTGCTAAAAAAACTAAAGCAGATGTGAATTTCATTTTCATAATGAGAAGGCAAACCTGCTCCAGACATGCAATAAAATTTCAAGTGTGGCAATGACCATTCCTTTCTTTCTGGTCCATCTGATCTTTGAAAAGGATATTTTGCAGTGGATTTTTTACATTCTCTTATAAACTCAGTCAAAGTACACGTTTTTGAAGACTAATTTCTTCAAATCCATATTAAGATGATTCTTTGTATAGGGATAGGTAATGAATAAAATTCAAGAAAATACTTTAGTTGATGACATACAAGGGATATTTGGATGAGTGTTTTGTTCATTTGTTTGGTCACCACAAAATGAAACAAAATAACAAAATAAAGAGGAATAAATTCCGTGCATTTAAGGACAAAGAATTAGATACCTTGTTCAGTAATTCACATTTCATCTAGCATACGTAAAAGTCCTGTTTGTTTGAAAAATCAGGTCTAGTAACTGTTGAAACCCCTACTGGGGTTTCAATTTCATAATTGGGTCCTCAGGGTTGTCCTATGGATGCTCTGGGAATTAAAACAACAGTCCAATAACTAACTCTTATCTAGACTCAATTCCAAATTGTGTCTTTTTCATAAACTTCCCATGACTGACAAATCGCAGAAAAACCTTTCTATCTAATTTAGATCTCTACATCTAAAAATAAAAAAAATAATAATTTTTTGGCATATCTGGCTTTGGGTTATTTTTTGCAGTGCCAAACTGAGGCAATATAGGAATATTTTGTGCTGGAATGGTGATGGACTTCTGTCCTGGTGATTAGTCTTTAATGGTAAGACACATTTTCATATATTTTGGGGTAAATAACATGGAAGAATGGGTTTAAGGTTTGTTTGCCTCCCTTATCATCCACAACTTCAAGGAAAAAAAATCCAAGAGGAACCAGCTGGAATATATGGAATTACTCAGCTTCATAATTCCACATTCTGTCATTTTTCTTGTTCTGTCTACCTTGCCATTATTCATCTGCAAAATGCTGAAGGGTCCTCACTACACTGATTTTCTTTCTGCCTTTAAACATTATGCTTGCTCATGTCTACAATGCTGCAAAGATCACCCAAAAGGATTAAAAATTCTTGAAGGGTGGAACTCCTTTTCATGAACAAAATACAAATGCCAGTATAGGAATTTTGCTATCTCAAGATGTTATGTGAGTCATCCTCAAACTCATGATTTAAAGCAAAAGAAGTGCCTTTTTATAATTTCTAAGAGATTTTTCAAAGTATATTCTTATTTCACAAGATAACAGTCTAATTCTGATTTCAATTTTCTCTTCTGGGGCACAAGGCTGGGCATATAAACCTAAAGAGCAGCTTTAGGTTTATTTCACTTGCTTCAAATGCAAACTGGGACCAAGCTAGCTCCAGCTGTGTACAATTATCAGTGTACAGGGCTTGAAGGATTGTAACTTGGGCTTATAATGGATATGGCTGATAATAACAACAGGATGTAGTGTTGAGCAGTCCATTTTCTTTCAGAAGAAAATTCCAGGAGACAAAATCATATGGAACTAGGTGAAAACAGAAACTAGCTCACTCTGGACTTTCTTCCCTGCTTTGTTTCATGGGGGTGATTAATGGCATTTAATGATAGCTGTGTGAACCACAGTGAAACACCTCTGGGCATGCTGCCAGGGTAAGGGTATGTGTGCTATGTGTGTTGAATAAAATGCCCTTGTGGTTTAAAACCCAGCTGGAAAATTGCACCCGAGCTGCTCCCTTCACCCCCTCCCCTTCTGATAATGAAGGAACAATAAGGAGAGATTAGAAATTAGAATAAGAATTTACTACAATCACAAAAAACACAGCACTACCCATAGCAAAAAGCACACAAAAGAGAGAGGGCATTCACCATGGGGAACCCAATAATAAATATTTATTTATTTGTTATTTCCAGAAATAGCAGTGGTCTCCAGACTAAAGGCAATAGGGTGAGGAGAACCCTTGCAGCCTGATGCTTCTTCCCCCAAATCTGGAAAATAGCAAAGAAACAGGAGAAAACAACCCCGTTTGGGACTGGCTCACTCCTTCCAGACATGCCTGGAGGGATGGGAGGGATCTCCCTGCAGGGGCAGGATTCCTCTCTCCCATCTCTGGGGCTGGCATTTTCCCGCCAAAACCATGCCCCACTGATGATGTGGGTGGTATGGAATTAAACAGTGTTACAAATTCCTTCTCTGCTCCCAGGACAAGTGTCCCATGAAAAACTGAGCTAACTCTTTATTGATTCCAACCATAAGTAGGGATTCAGTACAATTACTCACAAGGAATACACATTGCTAGTGAAAAGACACACCTAGAACTCACTGTACTCATTGAATGTTATGACTGAAATTATAAATAAAATTCCACAAAAGTTCCTTTGTCACAAATAAGTAAAATTTCTTTCTATTATTACAAATTGTTACTAGTTACTAGTAAGCAAAAAGGAGGAACAGAGACACAGTTGAATTGCTCCCTATTGCAATTGTACATGTCAAACTACATGTACATGACATTTACTTGAGGGTATTCTATACAGTTTCATAGCTGTTTGAGCTGAAGGTAATTGGCAAAAAAGAAATATATCTGCATGTTTAACAAGTGCCTTTCTCTCTCTCCTGTTCAGACTATGCATTTACAGCCTGTTCCAGGAGCATTCCGGATGCTTCGTTCCTTTGTTCTCCTTCATTTCTCTTTGCTCCAAGGGGTTGTTCTATTAATGACATTTACTGATAAGCCTCTAAACTAGAAACGAATTGCTGTAGTCCCTCCCTAGGGCTGCCAAAAGAGCAGAGCCAAAGCAGGAGAACAATGGGCAATTTGCTTCTGGACCACTTTCCTTGGGAAGCTTGCAGTTCATGCCATGGTCCTGTTCCTCTAATCTTTGTAGTTTACCTAAGAGTGTAAAGGTGCTTCATAAACCCTTCTATTTAAAGCTGAAATGTACTAGAGCCCTCTACTTTCTTGAGCATAATTCACTGCAGACTATACATAAAATATAAAATGTTCATATAAGATTAATCCATCTTTTTAATAATGATCCCCTGTTAGAGATGTAGGTAAGTCAAAAGTGAGTGGTAACATCATGCTGGCCAGTAACTTTTAGTAACAGCAGAAGTAACTGTGTCTACAAAATTGGAAAATTTCATCTCTATTAATAATTAGGCAGTAAATTTGAGTGTAGCAAAAAAATCTATGTGTCTGAAGAAATGTGGGGTTCGGTCCCTTTCTCTTGTAACAGAGCAAAGGAATGTAAGCCACTAAAATCTCACTGAATCTTTTTTAAAGGGCTTGTATCACTGTAAAATACATTGCAAAGTAACTTATCGATAAATCTACAAACTTGTCAGTATTTTCTCACATCTTTTCAAGGTCTTGTACAGACAATATACTATCAACAGTGGATTTCAACAACATTGAAGAAATGCTGTCAGAAATCAAATATGTCTTTGACAAACTCTTCTTCTGAAGTAATCCAAATGACATATCATCTTGCTTTTCTTGTCCAACTCAGGAACAACTCTCTATTTGATCTCAAGTGAACTTTTTTTGGAAGAGAAAATTGAATTTAATCTATTAAGTAAATAGTTAAGAACCTCTGAAAGATGGAAGTTTATTTGTTTATATTAAGAGTCACTATGGTTTTGATTTGCTGTTACCCTTTTTTTTTTATATATACCCATTCTTTCAGTTTTAGGAGAGTAATGGACCAGTCTGTGACTGGTTTATAAATGATCAATAAAGCTCTACAATGGAGATGACTTCGAGGATATGGAGGAAGGTGATAAGCTCATGGAGCTCAGGGAGAAATGGAAAGAGGGACTGACCATAGCAGCCGGGAAACTGAACTCAGCTCAGCCCTCAGGGAACCAGAGGGTAGCCTGATTTCAGTTGAGAAGAGCAGGTTCTGTGAACATTTTTGTCTGAGTTAATCAAGAGTGAGAGTTAGCACACTCACATGGGAAAGTAAATACCTGTCTCAAACCACTTGTATTGTGGTTCACCTTTGTCTGGTGCAAATTCCTGTGTTCTATGAAGGATACTTTGCTCATGTATTATGATCTTGGTATGTTGTGGTACCAATCTGCTAAATCAAAATCCTGTATAATGCCAAGCACCTACGAACAAGAAAATCCTTAATTAAACATTCAAGCATCCATGTGTGACATGAAGAACCCAGTTAGAGAATCTTGGAGACTGACGGAGTTAGAATAGCTGTTTACCTTTTTGATAACAAGACTTAGACTTTTTATTATCTGAAAATTAGTGGGATTTTTGCTTCAGCATGATTAATTCCGAAGAGAACCCTCTTGTTCTCCTTTTTGACTAAAGGCTACCATACTGATCTCCGTTGAGCTGGAATTAGCCTTCAAGTTGTGTGTAGAAGACAGGCAGACCACGCTAAGTGCCACATGAATCATCACAGTCCTTCATTTGATTGCAACATTTTTAGGCATACTATTAAAAAATGTCAGAATTGGAAACCTTTCATTTGACATTTATCTGAAAAACCATAATGTAACTGTATTTAAATGTCAAATGAGAATAAAGCTGTATTCTTATCTGTATAAATATCAAATGAGTGGTTGTTTCCTGTGATATTTGGGGTTCTGAAAGGGTAAAGATCAAGTGAGGTGCATCCCCTGACAAAGTTTGGTATTGCAGCATTCTAAAGCAATACTCACACCTGTACCTTGAGATGTGTTGCCCTGAGTACCCAAGATAGTGACTTAGGAACAGAATCCTTCTGAGGCAGCTGTACCCATAGCAAACAGAGCACTTTATTCTTATTTCCTTCCCCAAATTCTGCTAGTATATGACACGATTTGGAGAAGGGAGATGAACTCAGGTATGCCACTTTCCAGGTGAGCACTCAAATCACTGAATTGTTTTATGTTTTATAGTTTATCTCATTTTCACCCTTGCTGAAATAGTACTGCAAAACAGAGTCAAAGATGAAGTGTATTTGAATAGAGCCAGTAAAGATACAAATTAATATATCTAAAATGTGTATGCTCCCCAAACTACCAGGTCTGCTTTTTCTCAGGGACCATCAGAAAAGAATTACTACCCAAGCAGTATTTTACCAAGTAAATTTTTGTTTAGCCACCCCATATTGAAGAACATTGACTTCATTATGAGTCATCTAAAATTATTAGATTAATAATTAAATGGACCTAAAAAAAATTACAAATTTGCTTTTCAATGCTTAAATAGGTGCAAAAGTCAGTTTGCCCATGTATAACAGAATCACCAAATCATGGAACCAATTAGGTTGGACAAGACCTCTGAGATAATCAAGCCCAACTTTTGACTGACCAATACCATACCACCTAGACCATGGCTTTAAATGCCATGTCCAGTCTTTTCCTGAGCACGTCCAGGAATGGTGGTTCCACTGCCTTCCTGGACAACCCATTCTGATATTTAACAGCTCTTTCTGTGAAGAAATTGCATGTAATGTTCAGCCTGAGCCTCCTATGGTGCAGCTGGAGACTGTGTCCTCCTGTCCTGTCTGGTGGAATTCCTAATACTATTATAAATATGGAATTATTGAGATTTACAACTCCAGTTGCTGACTCTCTTACTTATTCTAAGCACAGACTCTAAAATTGAAATATTATAAGAATTGCTTTTTGCAACACCTGTTTCAAGTACATTAACCGGCTGTAATTATGTAGTTCAGGCATTCAAAGGAAGCAGAGTTGAGGAAAAAGGCTGGTATATTATCTCATTCTCACTGGAGGCAAAAAAAAAGAAAAAAGAAAAAAACAAAGCAACAAAAATTGCCTCTTTGCCTACCTGGCACGTAAATCACAGCATGTGTTTCCCACACACCCCATCTTCAGCATTTCCTTTCTGTTCTATCTTCTTTGCCACTCCCTCATCAGGAAACAGGATTCCTTTTGTATTGCTGGGACTACACTGCCTGGGAAGTTGTGACACACTATTTGGAGTCTACAACACATGTCCAAGTCCCTTGTGCTGAGCACCCAGAGCTAAAGCAGGGCTGTCCCTGCAGCCCGCATGCAGCAGGCTGCATCTTCACCCTAGGTTGTGCCAGGAAGCTGGTCCTGAGAATCCTTACCTTTCCCCAAGGTACACAAGGTATTCCACTAGGTGACAGGGAGTCTAAAATTCAATTATGTGATGCTAGCTAGAAATATCCAAAGCTGCTTGCAACTTCTCATCTTGCGGCTTTACAAAAAAAAAGGAAAAATCAAAAATAATTTTAAAAATAGTTTTTTGTAATTTTACTGAAATTCTACTCCTGCACAAGCAATAGAGTTTAGATTGAATTTATACAGTCAGTAAATACCTTATGCTATACTTTTCAAGTAAGTGGTGAGTAATGATATAGAAGGGCCTATATGTAAGCTGGAGTCTCTTCTTCCCCAGAAGATATACAGTCAGTTCAACTTCTTCCTCTATTCCACTCTGCAAACAGAGGAAAATGTGTGAAATGAACAAAGTATGTGTATATAAGCATGATGGGTAAAGACTGTTGATGTTGAACCTGAAATGAAACTAAGGAAAGCATATGAAGTGTGAAACATATGGCAATGCATATGTATGAAGTTTGGATCAGGATATGCATCACAAAATAGTAATAGGTTTTTATTCTGGGAGAAGAGAGTGATAAATCAAAGGGGAATGAGAACCTCACACTAAAAACAAGTGAAGCTGGAATCTCCTTCCTTTTAGCTGTTTGGCATTTCCTCTTTAAAGAAGGGGAGGAAGTATTTAAATATTTTATAACCTTCATTATTGGAACATACATCTCTTTATTACATTTTTGGAAGCATGTGTTCTATTTGAAATCAGTATGGATATATAAATATTTTTAGGAGATGATTATTCTCTGTATGTAGGTGGAAAAGAACTTTGAATTACTGAGATCTTGCTCTCATGAGTAACAGAGCAGCTGGCATTACCCCTCCTTTCCCTCCGCCTCCCTGGCCAAGGGAAAACACCTCATATCCTCAACTTTAATTCCCAAAATAAAATAAGAAATGGCTTTGGCTTTCCTCTTTCCATCTTTTGCTCCAGGTAATATTGAAATTGCATCTGCTATGTTTGCAATTCCTTTACCAGGTCATTGTTGAAGTGGAAATTTTAGTCTACTTTCTTGTCTAAATTTCTGATTTGTTGTCAAAGACATTTAGACATAAGGACTCAAAAGTGTTGCCTGATCTTTTGTACCCTTTACACATAAGCATCCAGGTTCAGATGCCTACCAGGAGGAGCATCTTTTAAGCTCTTTATCCAGCATGTGAAGCACAGACCATACAACCATGAGGATTGGGTTCAACTGCCAGTCTGTGGCACCTCAGTGCCTCTGGTCTTCCTCTTATATATTTAGACAGTGCAGGTGGAAATGAAAATGCTGGTGCTGAAAAATAATATTTTCCTCAGTACAGATATGACATAAACTTCTTTGAAAGGGCTCAAGTCCAAGAAAGCTGCTCAAGAACATTACTTGGAAAAGTCTCCCAAGACTTCTTTATCCCTTCTCCATGTTGAGCTGTGGCAGCAGTGGCTGCTATGGCTCTAGTTTAGCCAGCAAGCCTTGCTATCTTTAAATCTCTTTTTTTTTCCGTATGTTTATTTTTAGTCATTGAAGAAAGTTCAAAGTTCATATGACTCAGTAGAGTTATTCTGTTCACCCTGCCTGTGTACCCTCTTCCTGGCTGCATATTTTGTTTGCTTATATTAAAAGAAACAGATTTGATGGAATAGCACTGAACTGTTGCATTTGAAAATCTGGCCCAACACCTCCTCTAAGAAACCACTGCAGATACATGTCAACTTCATCTTTTTAGAAAGTCATGGATTCCTTCTCTCATTCTCACTTCTGGATAACAGAAAAGGACAATTGCTTAAATAGACCAGGAAAAAAAAGAAATATTCAAGATACAGAAAAAGTTTGAGACAGGATGAAGAAGAAAGTAGAATATAATCAAGCAATAAAAATAATATGATTCTATCATGTTCAGCAAATTAATTTTACTCTAAGTCAGTGACTTCTGGAGTGAAGTACCCATAGTAAAACTGATCATGTTTGAAACTGCAGTGTATTTTCTAATTGCTTGTGTTATCACATAATTCAAAACATTTGGATTTTTTTTCCCAAGGCTAACTGAACATAATTCAGGCGAATAGAGACAACCATGAAGTCCTCGAGATAGTTGAGTACTCCATTTGAAAGCAGATAAATAGATTTACCTGCAATTTAACAAACTCTGAACAATTTTGCTATTTTTGTACTTGTTTGACATAAAAGCCTAAACATTAAATATAATAATAAATTAAATTTAAAACTGGATCAAGCCATTAGACAAATGTGTAATATAAAATTTCTACTTTACTCATCTAATTTGCTTTTAGAAAGATCAGCTTCCTTCAGTTCAGAATGATGGATCTCAATTTTGAATGGCCTGTATGCTTTGGAGTTCTGATGCAGTTCTTTGCATTGGCTCCTTGTAAAGACTGGGGTAATATATGGATTTTTAATGAACAATGTTTGGAATTTTCAATGCTATCATGTTCATTGGTCTTTGAAACAAGTGCTTGGATACTAGCCATGGAAATCTGCAGATAGTGAACTGCTTCAATATGTGCTCTGAAAAGTCTCTGACACTTTTGAGTCTGCTTATTCACAGTTAACAAACAATAAAATGGTGGGATTCAGATTAAAGAATCGTTTCAGACTTGCTTTACTCTTCTCAGTAACTTACTGGTTAAATAGGTATTCCTCACTTCCTATGGCTTTCCAGGATTTTCACAGCAGCTAATCTGGCCATACTTACCCTCTCCATTTCCTCCTATGTTGCCTCCCAGGCAAAAAAAAACCAAAAAACCAAACAAACAGACAAAATCCAAAACCTCAGCTACAATACATAATGAAAAAAAGTATATTAATTGTACTTTTTATTTTGTCATTCATTTGCACTATGCCAAGCCTTTTAGCTATATTTGTAATCGTAAGACATCTGGAGGTAAAATACATGACTTCCATATTTGTACAGCTCAGAAAGCAATAGGAATTAGACACTGATTAAGCCCCATTGTCATACAAGTACTTTATCATTGTCAGCCATACTAAACAAATACATTTGCTTGAAACTGAGCATGTTGATTGAGCAACAACATTTAATAGAACATTGTATTTCACCAATAACTGGCATGTTAAACAAAATGACACTGATATAAATCTGGAATGATCCTATTATTTTGAGTGGAGTTAATCCTGACTGATATAAATATTAACTGAAAACAACAAAGCCCAGAATCCACAGGGAAAACAATAGTATAAATGTATTTTCGGTATGCATATTTATTTTGCCCAGGTTGCAGAACAGACTCAAGGCAGTTCTCTAGAATGGAAAGCCCTCTGACAATCCTGCACCAGAATTTACTTCAATTTTAGAATAGTTATTTACTGTCTTTCTGCAGATGCACATGTTAATTAAGTTCATTTTGATGAATACATTATTTATAAACCCACAGTACTAAAAGGTCATGAACTACAAATTTCTTGCAATTTTGATCCAAACAATTTATTATATATGGCACAAGAAAGACCTGTCTGCCTGTGGGAGAAGTGTCACTTTCTGGTCATTTGAATCCAATTATGAAATATGTACATGCAGAACACTCCAAAATAGTATCACTGTCACTATGACTGCTTTTAATTTTTGTCTCCATATCGTTGGATTTATTATTACACAAAATTAATTGCATCAGAGTTTTGTTTCTTTCTCTGTCCTTTTATAAGGCAGCCTAGGAATTTCCTGCTACAGCTGAGTTGGAGCAATAAGTGCAGATTTTCCTGAGTGTCCCACAGCCACATTAAGTCATTTGGTTCATATGTGGGTGGTCTTTGACTTATTCAGCTAGCTCTGTTATAGACTCACAAACACATCCAACACAATTAAATAGATGCACAGTATGGTCCTTACAAAATATCATTCAGCCATGTATCCTGCAACAAGCAATTACAAGTCATCTTCAGGGCATTGACTTATTTCTCATTGCCCTACCAATTTAATGACCTTATGATTTATACTGATTATGGGAGTCTCTCCTTGGCAAGCAAAGTAATTATCCATCAATCTCAAATTCTTTAAGGGAAGAAAAATGTTTATTTTCTGTCTGCATAATAAGTTTTATGTCATTTTTAATGTCATGTCTCCCACATGCACTGAAGATATATGTAGTAACTTCCAATGTCTCACAGAATGTCAATTGCAAATGCAATTTGACAACAGGCTTAGCTTTCATTGTCTGATTGTTTGGCATTATATAATGAAGGTGGTTAAGTCGTCTGCTTGGAAATGCATGCATTATCCTGGGATAAAACAATGAACAAATTCTGTGGTTAGGTCATGAGGCCCTGCAGAAAATCCTCAGTAAGAAAAATAGCAAGAATTTAAGTACATTTAAATAGCAACTCTACAAATAGAGCTTGAGGAGCAACAGGGCAGGTCATGCCTCAGCACAAAGGGGTGAAGCACACGACCTGGCAATGCCCCTTCTGCAACTGTTTTTCTGTAATTGTTTGATTTAGAGTAAGGATTACAGTTTACTGTGTGTGAGTTTATTTTGCAAGGAAGGAAATAGGGTTTATTTGAGGAAAAGCTTAGATAGGAAAAAATAAGAAAAATAGGAGAAAAGAGCTTAGGTAGGATTGCATTAGTTGCCACACTGAAATGTTGTATGTGGTCTTCTGGAGAGCTCATATATTTAGCTATTTATGGTTTGCTTGTTTATGTTTACTACTGTATTACTTGCAAATTGAAAAGTTCTTAAAATCTGAGGACCAAGGAGAGGCTAACATCCAAGGAAACTGAGTTTTACAGAGATACCACAGAGTCCCCCAAATTTTACTCTTTCTCAGCCTTGCTCTTCAAATATTATTCACACACAGTAGTCCAAATCACTGCTGATGTCACCTTACTGTTTATTTTCATCTTTTTCATTATTTTCTCCCAGTCTTTAGATATTGACTGACACATGTCCTCTATTAATAACTGTTGTGTTTTAAGAATCACAGCAAAGCAGCTATGCCGAACAATGAAGTCCCTTCCAGACGTTTTGATTTGGATGGGAAGAATCACTATTCACAAGAGTTAGAATATATGGAAGTGAGAGTTCAAGCTGGGCCCAGAAATGAAGAGGTCCCAAATGTGAACATATGGCCTCAATGACACAAGCAAGAGTCTAAAATTACTCTTGCCCATGCATTCAAGTTACTTGAAAGAAAACTTCTCCACTATATGCCAAGAGATTTTAGATTTTACAGCCAGTCCTCTGTTCTTTACCCATTTGATTCTCATATTGAAGTGAAGAGAGAAAATCTAGACAAATCACCAAACTCTCTTTCTCCCTAAAAATGTGCAATTACACATTTTCTTTAAGTTAACACCACCAGAAATGATGCGTCACATACAACTTCAAAGTCCCGAAAAGGAAAACCTTCATGCTATCTTTAATGTAACACTACAAGTGCCTCCTACCACACCTTTCATTACAGAAAACAAACACTTATTTTTCTTCCTAGGGGCCTAGGAAAATATTTTATTTTTCCCTTAAAAAAAAAATATAAAATATTGTTCTTAACTAGGAATGAGAGCAAAACAAAATTTATGAATTAAACTACTTCCTCTCATGCAAAATCATTTAGGTAGAGCAGAAGACCGACCTTGATTTTTTTTTTCTCTCACAGTCTCAACAGTACCAATTTCAAATACCGAAACAAATCCAATAGTTAGTGGAGGGGATGGGCAAGTGTCTGCACCATGTACTCTCTTTTGTGGTAGATTTCCTACATTCAGGTAGATAGAGCTTGGATTTCACCACCCTCTGGTCCCCAGGTGGTGTTCTGTTGCCCTAATGCATTATTATTATTACTATTATTATTATTATCACACACTTCTGCTATTCCAGAGCTCTGTGACAACAGAGTGGCTCCATGGCAGCCTTCCAGAGAAGTCGATTATATAACACAAAACTGAGGTGACAGAAAGGACTGAGGGACTGGCATGAGGGGGCATTTGAGGGGACTAAACACTCTAAGATTGTTTTTTTTAAAGACTGTGTAGGTAGAGGAAGCTAAATTTGATGCACTGATTCGATTCATCCTGCTTTTTTGGGAGCCCTCCAATTCCACCGCTTGAATGATCCACAGAAAAGCAAGGATCCAGTGCTGGAGGGTGCTTCTGGGCCATCAGTAGCAGTTTAGATAATCTGCATGTAACAGGACCCAAAACACAAACAGGACATCTCTCACTTCAGAAAGTTTTATTTCCCATTTATATCTTTAGCATATGCTGTGACAAAATGCCTAGCTCCAGGAAAATATTGCAGTATTAAGAACAACATCTTTGAATCAGACCCAAAGAAAGCACAGGAACAGATACTATGGAACAGAAAATAAATGCAGACTGGAATACAAAAAAAAATAAGCATGTTGCAAATCATTTTCCATTTTATTGAATTGAATGTCGTCAACCAAACTACATATAAGTTTTGAGCAGATTAGCTTGTTGTTCACATTAAATTTTGCAATTTTAAGCATTTAGCATTGAAGAATATGTATGGGAAAAATCAATATAGAACAGAGGATGCTGACAGCTTGCAAGCCACTGTGTTAATTGGAGTTTTTCCAGTGGAGTCAGTTGACTTCATTTCAACATTAATCTCATTGGGCCATTTTAAAAGAGAAAACTTCCATGGCTGTTTAACAAACTTGCATGTTAAAACAGCTAGATGCAAGAGGATGTCTGCAGGAGCTAGAAATGTACACCTCATTCACAGAAGGCATGCAGGTAGATGTTTGTTCAAGGCATGGATCTGTTTATATAACACCTCTGAGGTTATCATTACTCACAAAGTGATGCTTTGATAAGATTATTTCATTTTGACATTCATACCATGAAGACAAGGGATTAGGATCAATGATGGGGCATCCTGTGGGCTTAGTGGATTACTGCATTTAATTTTGATGGCCACTTTTCAAATGAAATACAAATTAAAATGAAACCACAAGAATGATGCTACAATTTGAAATACAGCCCTCCATCACAGATTTCATCACTGAGAAGAAAGACTGCAGAACTTCATCCAAGTCCATAAGTATCCCTACGCTTGAGACTCCAAATCTGACAGACATGAAAGTGAGAAAAGGAGGACTCACAAATTTTGTTATGGGAATTTACTTTTGTCCCACCTCTGCTCTGTTTCAGGTTATTTCCTGCAGTGTAGCCTGAAGAACACGTCTACAGTTTTCTCTGCAGCTTCAATTCATAATTCAGAACCTTAGCCAAATATCTACATGCTTGAGACCTGAACAGTGATTCCTCAGTTATTTTTGTATGGGAAACATACAAAAACAAAAACATACTTATCTACAAGTTAAGTATGTCTCCTAGATCACAGGTATGTGTTCTTTGCAAACATTCATGAAGACAGCAGAGAAGGAAGAAAAAACCCCAAAATCTTAATCTCCCTTTCCCCCCATATTTTACCACTGCATTTTGTAGCATATAATATAGAAAATTATGTTAGAACTGAAAGAAAAATAGGTTTTCTTGTGGATCTTGGTTTTGAGTTTGGTTGCAGTTTCTGTGTGATTTTTAGTAGTGGTGGTGGTAGTTTTGGGTTTAGAGTGTTCTTCTCATACTAACATTCCTACTATTGACTTTTTCAAACTATTTTATCATGAAAAAATATAAGAAGGTTTGGTTATGCTGTAAATGTCAGGGCCTTTAGGAAGAAAACATGGAAAACAGATGTTTGTTGTTCAAGTTTACAGTGTCAGTAAACCAACGGGACTAATATTACTGATGCGTCATTGCTCAAGAAGCAGCTGGTCCTCCCACCTCCAGCTCCCCTGTTTGGGCAGTGCCTGTTTTCCACCCCCAGAACATTGCCTCCCTGTCAGCATAAGTCTCCTCTTTCTAGTGAACTGGAAAGTAAAGTTAACGTACATTTAAAAGGACCACTGTAAACTTCTAATGCAGAGAAATCGCTAAATGCATTGCGGTTCTTTACACTTGCAAGCAATATTAGGAACTTGTCTCTATTCCATTGGTTTTGCCTTTTTGCCTGATCAGAAATGTCAGCCCATCTTGAAATGAGAATCAAACCATGTTTGTGCATAACAGGTTCATCCTTGAACAAGTGGGATTCAGTGTTGGATTACTATATATGAAAATAACAGGACGGGACTGTTAGAAGGCACTCTTTGAGCTTTCATTTTAGTATTAGTCTTATTACAAGGTGAGATATAGAAGATGTTGAGAGTTTATGTTATAACAACAGTAGCTTAAATTCTCTTGGTTACAAGGCCTTTTTAAAAACTGTCTAGCCAATAGGATAATGTTGAAAGCTTTTTGTATTTCCCAAAATTCAGTGCTAGCAGAATAAAAGCTAAGCTACAGGTTCGCAATTCCAGAAAATCCGTGAGGAACAAACACAGAGTAGTGCCATGACCTGAGAAGAGCTGAGGAGACAGAGCAGTTGTGTGGGTGCCAGTACCATCAGCAAAACAGCAGCGGCTCATCAGTATTTGTGCTTCTCGGCCCAGGCCAGCTTAAGGAACAAAATCCCACCAAAATGTACCCAGACAAGTACATACTCATAATCCATATAATCACCAACAGATGATGAATGTAAATTCCATGCTATAAGATATTTATATTGTCTTTGTAGTTTTTTTCTCCCTGTGAATTCCAAGACTTGTTTACACAGGGAAATTAGTGTGGAACAAGATATGGAAGAATGGTTAAGCAGGCTGTTTATTAATACATCACTTCAGATAATACTAAGATACAAAAAGATAGTGAGTTAGTGAATTGCTGCTAGCTCATAACAATTTCAGTTCATAGCCTTCTGTGCATCTGTTTGTTTTTGTAGAACAGTCCCAAACCTATGCTACTGATAAACATAAAAATAGGTGGTCTCGTTATCCACTAAGGAGCTGGCCAGTTTTGGGTGCCATGAAGTTCATGATCTGTGTTAACCCCCAATACAGAGGCTGTTTAACCTCTATACAGCCCTTTAGAAGGCTTGGTAGTTAAGCTATATTTTTCTTACCTTAAAATTCTAATCATATGCCAGGAGTCCTTCAGCTGGAGTTGAAAAATGGGTTGAATAGAAGTGGTGAATCTTTGTGTCCTCTGTTGTTTTGTGTACTATTACTGTGCCCATTCTTAGTCATCATCTATCAGTCAACATTTTCTGTTTCTCTGATGTTGAATATTTGATGTTTGTCCTTGCCTTTACTGTTAATGGATGGACTGCACTTCTTTTACTTCAGTGCCATTATTGAATCCAATTTCAATAATCTGCAAATTTTGAATAAACTGCAAATAAGTATCCAAACAATGTGTCATAAATTTTCCTGTCATGAATTTTTCTATAGTTAAGCTTATATGCATTTAGCAAGTTAATCAACTCAGCTATACCTCACTAATCCAAACAGGGGATTTAGAAAACTTAGTTTCAAAATTAAATTAATGCATGCAAGGTTTTTCTATGAAGAGAAGAAGCAAGAGAACAAATTGGCTTAATTGTTCGTAGTTATAGTAGTATGAAAACTTCTTATCAGAAGAGTTTGGTATTTTATTTTAGTATCTATCTGGTCACTTTTCAGCAGGGAAGTAAAATAAGCTACTGTTATTAAAACAGTAATTGACACAGCTAAACCTATTCCAAAACAAACAAAAGTGTTTTTTTCATGGTGACAGAATTTTGTAAATGATTAAGGAGAGTTTTATTTACATTTATATAATACTTTTTAAGGGCATTCCAAATAATCTAAATTACTAAATTTCTAAATCATAGACAGCATTTGTTCATGTTTAAAAACAAATATTTTGATATATATAAATGCTTAGATGGTGCCACATGTCTCTGTGTGGGGAGGAATATTTAAATCATGACACAAATCCTGCAGCGCTATCATCCACCATGGCATTACCAGAAAAAATATTTGAAGCACCTGAATCCAAATTCTAAAATATATTTAGGCACTGTTGTGGTTTTGACCTTTAAAATTCGATCTCTGATTCTCAAAGGCATTTAAGTTATATGAAATTCAGGTCTTGCAAAGGAAATTTAGATTTTTGCTTCAAAAAATGGATATTAATTTTTTATATAGTTTTTACAAAAATACATAGCCAATAAGAAGTGGGATGGACTGTAATATTCTTTTGGATCTTTTCTGTGGATTTTCAGAGCGGGTAGTATCTGTCCTAGCTTCCTATTAAATTAGCCCATCAGCCTATAAAGACGTAGCAAGTTAGAATCCCTTTTTACCTTGGTTATAAAACTGGTCTATAAAAAATTGGAATTCCTTTCCAAGTGCAGTTAAATATTATTACTAACATTGACCATTCCTGCAAGTGTATGAGCAAAGCCGCTCTGTAAGGTTTGATTTTTTCCACCTCTTTGATGAACTTGGAGTAGAAAAGAAAAAATGTTTTAGCAGAGATTTTGTAAATTGAAGAGATGGCACAATTATTAATGCAGAGTTTTGACTCTGGTCTGGAAATTAGGAAGTGGTTTATAATCATCTGAATTTTAATAGAAATCCTAAAAATGCCTGCTTCTGTGGAGGCTTGAGCAGGGAACTCAACAGACTCCATGGTAGAACTGAGGCTGCACTGAGGGGCCTGGGCATGTCACAGAAATGCCTTCACTGGCTGCTATGGAGACAAACTTGCAGCTAGGATTGCTTCTGCACTTAAAAACTGAAGCAGGAACAATTCAGAGGTATTTGATTAATTAAAATATAAAGTCTACTGATATAGGTTTGACTTCCCTATAGGTTTGACTTCCATGGTATGAAGTACATATAGACTATACCTAATATCATATAAAAAGTTAGAAGCTAGGCTACAAGGTACAGCCAAAATTTCCCTTATCAGTCAAGAGAAGGGAGAGTTCTTTTTAGTATAAGGAACATACTTATAGAATCATAGAATCATTAGGCTGAAAAAGACCTTTAAAATCATTATCCAAGCACAAACCCAGCACTAAATCACGTCCCCAAGTGCCATATCTACACAGCTTTTAAACATCCCCATGGATGATGACTCAGCCACTCTCCTGGGCACACTGTTCCAGTACTAGACCAGTCTTTCAGTGTAGAAAGTTTCCCTCATATCCAATCTAAACCTCCCCTGGCACAGCTTGAGGCCCTTTCCTCAGGAGATGAGCTAAAGCCCCACCAGGCTGCACTATCCTTGCAGGGAGGTGTAGAGAGCTACAAGGTCCCTCCTGAGTCTTCTTTTCCCCAGGATAAACACCCCCAGTTCCCTCAGCTGCTCTTCTTCAGACTCCTGCTCCAGACCCTTCCCCAGCTCCCTTGCTCATTTGAGGTGTATTTCAGGCTTTTATACTGCTCCCTGTCCTCACAAAACCTGAACAGCTGGATGTGAGTTTCCAGGGAATGAATGAAGTGTGAACCAGGTACACGTGCTCCAGCAGTCCTCCATGAGGAAGTGGGACAAAACAGCTGTCTTGAGCTTTTTAGAAAATATCCTCAGTAGTTTTGAACATGCAAAAGTGAGATAAGGCAGTAAAGGGGCATGTTTGTCTGAGCTTTCTCACCTTTGTCAGTGTTGAAAAAATTGCAGAGCAAAAGCTACTTTAAGGCTGTGTTTGAGTTACATGCTAAAAATCTGAGATAATTCTTCACACAAGGGAAACTACTCTATCAGAAAATGTTACTCATCTTGAATACAGGGTAATAGAGCTGCAAGTGAGGTCAGTACCTGGTACTCAGAATACAAATTTTCTGAAGAAATTGCAGATAGTTCACATGTAAATGCTTGGAGTTCACAAGCAGAGACTGTTCTTTCAATTCATTATCTCATACTTGATGCTCTGCCAAACTGCCAATTATAATACTCAAAAAAATCGGATCTTAAGCAAATTGTAGAGAACAGTGCCATTCATAACAATAGATTATGCTGAGTATTTTAGTATTAGCTGAAGGATGCATCCAGTTTGGGCTGAAGGAGGTAATGAGTCAGAAGATTTAGGTTATCCATTTTGGTACCAATTTTTTTGGTTCAGTTTAATTTTTAGTTTGTATTGATTCTAGTACCATAAAACAGAGTAATTTTGATGGAGGTTTTCAAGGTTATGTGAAAGGCACTCAAGTTCCGTTTAGGAGTCTCCAATTTTTGTCATCAGCCTGAGTCACTTAACACACATTTTACAAAGATGCTGAGGACCCTGGATTTCCCATGGTTTCCATGAAAGCACCAGGTTTCTGCATTTCTTTTGTAACCTTTTCAGATCAACAAGAAGCTGAGTATGTATCCTTATATCTCATTAGAGGAGAACTGAAGATACATGGCATGATTTGAAACGGGACTCTAAAAAATAAACACTCAGTCACAGAACTCCAGGCCTATCTCATTCTTTCATTAAACTGCAAAACACTCACTGATCTCAGTATTCATTTGTCTGCTGAGGCCTGGATTTAGGTTTTATTAAAAATAAGAAATATGCTACAGAAGTTTTGAAATGTTAGAAAATATATGTATTTTTGGTTCACGAGAAACAGTCCTTTGTTATACGGACTACTGTAGTGCTTGACAAGAACTTGCTCTGTGAGTACTTTGCAAACGTTAATTTCAATCCATTTATTGGTGTTCGTTCTTGTACAGAGGCTTACAATCTCATCAAAACACAATCAAACCACTGCAGCTGTAAAACTCCACTCCAGTCAGCAAAGCCAAGTGCATCTGCACTTCTAGCCTGAGCACTTTTGCCAGTGGGGTCAGATGCAAAACCCAGTAACACAGGGAGTTGTCCAGAATACCTGGAATGCATAATTACTCAAAACAAAATACAGGAGGAAAAAAAGGATATTTTTCTTTCCAAGTCTCAGAAAAAAACCACTAAATGAGATATTCGTAGCTGTGTGAAAAGGTTTGGAGAAATTTCTCCTTAACCCTCACCACTGAATCACCCTTATGTCAGTCTCCATCTGTAGAATTCTTACTCATGTAAATAATATAGGGCTTAATGTTTTCTGCAGTGATTTTCAAACCTTTGCATTTCACTTGAAAAAGAAGAGAAAAGGGTAATCTCAGAAGCCTCATTTTGTCATTTCCAGCAGTGTGGAAAGGGGCAGACATAGAAGAAGAATATTTTTTAAGTGAAAGAATACGTAAGGTTGTGAGAGCACATGAATATCAGTAAAATTAAATGTGTAGTATTGAACACATGTGAAGTCATGCTTTCCAAAGAATATTGGATATCCAAGAGATTTCTCAATTTTACAATAATTTAACTGCCATAAATGAGACCGTAATTAAAACCTTATATTGAAAATTATCTGTTTCTAAATTAAAAAGTGCTGGAATAAAGGATCAGTTTCTCAAAAAATTTCTCATATCTGAAGCAAAACATCTTGTCTGCTCATTTGTGCAGACAGATACAAACTACAGAAGGCAGTAACTGATGCCATATAATCAAGTAGGGAAGGAACAGTTACTGAAATTGAGAAAAAATTATTTGTAGTACACTCATTTAGTGTTCATGCTATCAGAAAGTCTGAACAGTCACTGTACATAGACAGACAGTGGCATTTGGAATGAAGGAAGGAAAGGCAGTAACAAAAGGCTGGGAATGGGTGGTGGTTGTGGTGAGGATGTTTTGAGAGCCTTTGGTCAGTTCAGGTGCTGTGCCTAGCCTGGAGCCTGGCAGTGTAGTGATAATAACCTCGAGCAGCAGTGCAATCTGACAAAGCACCCGTGCCAGCACCACTGTTCACAGCACCCCCTGACAACCCTGCGCAGAACAAAGGAGTAAAACAGAACTACTGACATGTTCCCATTTTAAGTTTGGTGAATTTCAGTGACAAGGAGGGAACACAGTTATTAATGAGAGTTGAGCCCTCCTTTATGTGATCTGAAAGTTGGTGCTGATTGCTCCAAACACTTCCAGCTGTGCCTCGAGGCAGTCCTGTGAGACACTATTATTGTTTCTACACAAGAGTGAGAGACTGTATGAGAGGCCATTATAATTAAACAGCTTTAAGTGTGTAAGGTCTTGAGTGTGGGACATTTCTGCACATCCTCCAATAGAACTGAGGGTAATAAGTCAGCATATCTATTTTTCTTCGTGAAGGGCTATTTAAAGGAAAACCTATGTTATGTATGGCAAAACAAATTAGGTTCTTTGCCTAGCATATGAGTTTAGGTTTCCACTTCATTTAATTCAGATGAATTTTTAAATTCCTGTTTATTTTCACAACCAAAGATCTGCTTCTATAATATATGTCACATAAAACCTGTCCATCTCCTCACAGTCTCTATGGTTCATAATTGAGGAATGAACAGCTAAACCATACAATTAGTTGAATTTCATTACATAGGAAAAGATGAAAGACAGCAAAATGGGTTACTGGGAAACTGATGATTTTTAAAAAATATTAGTCTATATTAAATTAAAAGCAAGAGACATTAAAGACAAAAATGTCAAACTGTGAAATAAAAACTATCAGTGATGACTAGGAAAGCTATCATATGAGTATATTAATAAGACATATAACTGAAAATAAAAATGGCTGAGATTAAATAATAGGAAGTGAATTAATGAAAGGAAAATCTGCTACACTTCCTACAGGTAGAGCTGAAAGCCAAAGAAATAAATAGTTATTTTAAGTATGGGAAAATAGACAGTGGAGTTACTGAGTGTGTGAAGAGAGCGTACTGGCATGAAAAGAAATTTTGGGAAAAAATTACTGAAAATATTAAAGCAAGCTCTTTTGTGGCTTCAACAATAAAGATTAAAACCAGCTTGGCCTGATTTCCACGTGTTACAAGCTGTTGCCTTCAAGGTTATACACCTAGCAATCCCAGAGAAACAGAGAAATGAAACAGAGAAAATGTAAACCTTTTCTGGTTTTCTGGAGAGGAGGAGGGATTGACGTAGAGAAAGTGACTGATACTAGAAGGTCCATCCCCCTTTGTCACCCTAAGCAACAGAAAGGGAAGAGGAAAATGTAGTTATCTGACACCTCTAAGCTGTGGAGCTCTTCAGCCCAGAAAATTGAATAAGAAGCACATCTGCAAGGAGATAAATGGTGTCCCAGCCCCAAACTGAGCAAGAGCACAGGACCAAATCCAAATTCCGCAAGTATGGAAGTATTGTAGAATTTGAATATTAGTTAATTTAGTTTAATTTCATTTAAGAGAGCTCTTCCAGGCATGTGTTATTCACATGATAAAAGGTTTTGATGATGGGAATATTAAATCCTCTGTTTTATATTTCTTATCTGCTGGGGTTTTGTTATTACTAATATTACTGCTACAAAATTCACAATCTGTAGAAAGATCAAGCAGTGCATTGGAAATTATGACCCAAGCAATTAAGAGCACAAAAACAAACTTTCCCAGTTAACAAACGTTATTAAAAGATTTTAAAAAATGGATAGAGGGAAGAAGTGAACCTAAACAGGTGTTCCACTTCTGCACATGACAGAAATACTGGGACTAAAATTATTAAAAATATGTCCAAAAGTTGTGGTGCTGAAAAAGAGGAGCCAGAACTAAATTTGTTTTCCTGACTTTTGTAACATTGTTTTAAATTTTAATAACTTCAAAAATTATTTCACTTTATTAAAAATATCCTATCAATCATAAACTATCTCACAGGATATCCTCCTGCTTTTCATACATCACCCTCACCAATGTTTCCTACCCTTGTGATAAAGTTTATTGTCACCTGAGTTGTGGCAATTCAAAGCATTTATGGAAATATGCTGTACATGAGCTCAATTAAAATTTTCAGGTTAAATAACAAACTGAAAAAGCCTGAAAGCTTTTCTCCTAACGCAGGCAACTCCATGTGCGGGAGTGTTGGCACAACCAAAACTGAGGTGTGGGGTCAAGAACAATTGCCAAGAAACAAAAGCCTCTAAAATTGGCTTTCTGGCTTAAAAGAAAGAATTCAATCAAAGCATGCAGGTAGGAAGGCTGCATTAAACAGAGATGTTAAGAAAGCACTGTGATACTCATACTCTAATACAATCTCTAAGTGGGCCAGCATAACTCACTCAACTGGCTCAAAAAAAGAATCACTGGCATGTCACAGAAATACTCATGAATAAAAGAAAAAATCTTCCTTTATAATGTTAACAGTAAACATCTAGTATGGCTCTTAAAAGCCCCTTCTTATGCATAGAATTGGATAAACAAGAGAAAGAATGACCTTCAATTCTTACCCTTTATTTGCCTTGAACGTCACTCGGAGAACAAAGATAATAGACTTTTCCACCTTGTCTCCTTTTTTTTGCGAGAAAGGACATCTGCAACATATTTATAGAAAAAAATGATGCCCTACGCATTGAAAAAACTCTAGATATATGTCCATGGTGAATAAAATAATTTGTGGGCTGAAGTTACACTAGAAAAGGTAACTCAGCTCTTCAGAAAGGATGATTTATTTAGTGTGTCTGTGTCCTGGTTCCGGCCAGGAGAGGGTTAATTTTTGCAGTAGCCAGGAGGGACCATGGCCAGGACCCAGAGGTTATTTTATACCACCTCATGGCATTTTTTGGGAATGGGGAAAGGGTCCTCTCCAGGTCAGGGCAGTGTGGTGGCAGTCAGGTATTGTCAAGCATCCCATGGTACAGTGGTGAGAATGAATCACTCGCTCCCTTGTACAATTTTGCTGTTAATATTGTTGGTTATTTTCTTTTTATTTTCTTATCCTATTGCCGTTTCCAGTAAATTGTTCTTATCTCAACCCATGATCTTTGCTTTCTGTGCTTCCGATTCTCCCCTCAGTGTCATGCAGGGAACGGAGTGAGCCAGGGAAGAGTGAGCAAGCAGGGCATGTTTTAGAGTGGTTTCAGTGGCAACACTAAATTCGGGAGTACCATTCCTAAACCACAACAGCCTTATTTGGTGCCTAGGGTGGGTCATGAAGGGTTGAGATAACAAGAGATCTGACCAGAGCAGGCTGGAAACAAGTTTGATCTAAGCATTTGCTGTGTTAGGTCTGGTGCCACTGCTCACAGTGTTGCCTGGTCTGTTCACGTGGATGTGGCACCTAACCCTGTCATCTTTCCTTATGTGCACTGTGTGCCCATCATGGTGCTCTTTCTCAAAGCAGGGAGAGAGATCAGGATTGCTTTGCTGTACTGTGGAATATGAGTTTATGACACTATGACATCAGGGCCAGTGAAGTTATTTTGGGATGTGTCTGCAGTGCTGCTGTCCTGCCCTTACCCGGGGCACTGCCTTTAGGAATCCATTAATAATCATATCAAGTCCATGGAGGGAACAGGGCAGGATGATTTTCCCCAGACTTTTACTCCCTTTTCCTCCTTCAGGCCTGTTACCACCCCTTTGGATGTTAAGGAAAGCATATTCTTGTTCCTAAGTCTTCCAGGTCTCCTCATTGGGGTCCATACATGTTTAGAGTCATGACAGGGAGTTCTAGGGAGATCTGCCCCAAGAGTGGATAGACATGAGTGGAATGGAATGTGGGAGAAAATGGGTCATCTTTTGAAGGATTATTCTGCTCCAGTGGTTTGGAAGTTCACCCCTGAACAACTACAGGACCCTGTGTGGGTCCTGTAGTGGCAGACTACTTGGAAGAAAAATGCTATGGCAGTTTCATAGAGGCATGAATACCATTCCTAAACCCTGAAAGACTGGTTTTTTTAGTCCACTCCTTCACAATCTTTGATATACATGTATATATTAAAGAGTTCTTGATGTACATGTAAGGAAAAGTATGAATTACTTGAACCTGACTGACATGGGAAGGTGTGAAGCATTTCTTTACTGTCTCTAAAACTTCCAACAGCCTTTGATCAGTTAAAGCACCTTGACCTATCATTCCTGACATTTTACTATCTCTTTATTTATCCTGGCAGAAGTGTTTACTCATCCACATAGTGAACGAAAGTGGGGGACTGCTCTCACTGAAAGGTGTCCTGCAGAGAAAATAATGGGTTTGAGTTGTTGAACGTCTCAGCTGCACAACTAGATCCCCAGCACTCTGAAAGGGAATGGGGGGAATTAGCAGCTGGAGGTGGAGCCTAATGCAGCCTCATTAAACTAGCACTGAAAGGTATGTACATACCAGAGCAGCCTCAGGCTACCTGAACACAGATTAAATGTTAGACAATACCACAGTGCTGCAGCTTACTTTGCTTCTTTCAACACAATTTTTAGGTTGTGGACACTGATGAACCCTGTAATTTTTACAATGTTAAGGTATATGCCATAGGATTATATTTGCCCTAATGAAATTAATAGTTTATATATTTTAATAGGCAAATCATTTATATGACTGCATGTTTTAAACACATCTGGATTGCTTTCATGTTTTTTTTTCCGTGCAGCTGTTCAGTAAATTGAGAAAGCAAAACTAAAAGGAGCGTATTAAACAGGCACCCAAAGCCTGTGTCTTCCTTTAATGGCATGTGGTACTGATAACTGGACTGAGATCAAAGCTGAAAATGCCTCAGGATGGAGTAAGATGAGCCACGGAACTGAAATATATAATCCTTGGGAAAGAAATTGTCCTAACAAGAATATACAGTGTTGTGATTTGAACAAAGGAAACCGACATTTTCAGGGATCGAAGAAGAAACCATAAAAACTGTCTTCCCTGGTAGCGCTGGGACCTATGATACTTTCCTGAGACTTCACATACTTTAAACCTTAAATGCCTTAACTCAGAGGGGCTAGATTTTTTAACCTTTTCCCTTAAAATTCAAATGCAAGGTGCAATAAATCTTTCAGACTACCTTTCCAGAAAATGAGATGTGTGTGTGGTGTGCATGCCTGAGCTAAGAAACATAGCTTTTCTAATCAGGGATAGCCTGTAATGGTACCCATTAACTCCTGAAAAATGGGACACATCCTTCCTTCACTGACCCCTTATCTGGCTTTAAGAAATCAGCCTAAAATGAAGCTTAAATGTTCAGCTGGTAATCTTATTGTCTTTATGTAAGTTTATTGAAAATAACAATGTGCTTTTGCAGAATTTTGTAACAGACATTTTTGTAAAACCTACCAACATTGCAACTTTCTACTCTATGTAAAATTAAAATGAATATTGTCATTTTATATCATAATAATTATCTAATTAAGATGTGGAAGGATTTGCTGCTATAACATCAGATCTTATACAAAGCTTAGGTTGTACAGATAATTAGAGGCTGACTGGACTCAACCACATGATCCTTCAGGGCACAAATAAGAACAGCTATGCTAGGCTCCTGCTCTAAACTGCCCCTTGGAAAAGTTGCTCCCTCTCCACTGACTGCACCGAGAAGTCAGGGAGAGTTATCCTGTGGTATAATTAGCTGGTGTGTATTCCCACTCAGTACCAATGCAGAGGTATCCATCAATATCAGTCAAATTTCTACTCCATCTTCAGCTAGTGCAATTTGTGAAAATATCTCACATTAAGAATTCTGCTATATTGCCTGTTTGGTAGAAAAAAAGAGATTCATAGCCTCAATTCATAATTCCCATTTAAAATTTAATTTTAATTTTAAATATGTAAATCTGCTACCCATAAATAATTCCAGAATGTTAGTAGAATAATTCTGCACCCTGTTCTCGTGTACGTGGTGTGATTCCTGGAGTAGTCCTGTGCAGGGCCAGGAGCTGGACATCAGTGATCCTTAGGGGTCCCTTCCGACTCAGGATGTTCTATGCTTCTATGATTTTAATTTAATCTTCAGAATAAAACAGAAAAATAATATGTGTTCCTATCTGGTTTTTGAGGGTAAAATCTGTTCGAATACCCATAGTATCCATACATAAAAGTATATAATTACTATTTCAAACTACCTAGAAAAACGCATAATTCGTCACAATGTATTATTGAAACTAAAAGAAAAATATTTAGGTGGTATTCTTGAAACCAAAATAACTTTATTGGGAAACTTAAACAATTTTCTTGCTGTGCCTGAAACATCAGACAAAAAAAAAAAAAAACAATACACAGAAATGAATTAAAGCATAGTCTAAAATGTTTCATATAAAGGAAGACAAATCACTGCAACTATCCAAATCTGAAAAGGAAATCTTAAGAACACTCGGAAAACCAAGTGAGATGAGAAACCAGTATTGAAAACTGGTTGTCAAACAAAGCACATAGAGCCCATGTGCAGAAAAACACCTGAGCTGGATTCCAAGATAAACCTTTTTGATTGGACACACTGTAAGACTTAGCTAGGAAGAAGCAAGCCCATTCTAGCAAGGACAGTTTTGAAATCCTTATTCCACAGACATTCCTCCTAGTTCAGCACCCTCTTTTCAAACAGACCCTTTCTCCTCTGCACTCGTTATCCACCACATTTCACTCAAGCTACTGCTTATGAAATAATGCAAACTTCATCAGGGACCTCAATCGGGCCTGAAAATAAGCCTGTGGAAAATTACTCCACAGGACAGGAATGAACTGTTGACATCATGGCAAGAACAACCTGACTTGACACTCCTACTGAGAGAAATAGATGTAATAATGTTGTCATAAATGAGCAAATAATTGTTGATTGTGCTTTTCACATACAAGAGCTCAGTTCTCCACAGTCTCTATACAAAGCAAACAGAGAGAGCCATTTTATTTAGTTTCCTTGGAAGAGATCTCATTTATTGGACTAAAAACATGGTGTTTACTTACACCTTGTGCTCTATAAGAGGAAACACAGGGTTTATGCCAATATTGTATGTTTCCTGCTTTTTTAAATGGGAAAACTAATGCCAATATTTGCATTTGACTTTGGCCTTTCGAACCTGGTTGGCACAAACCAGAAAGTTGCAATGGATGAATACTTTCTTCTGAGCTAAATCTGAATGCTAATAGAAACAAAACATGTTAATTTTGGTAGGTAAATCCCACACATAATGGCTCTTCAACCCTGGGGGTAAAACAGGGTGGAAATACCATGTAAATTCTTCAACTTTGAAGGCTGATTCTCAGACTCTGCAGAAACTTGTCTTTTAACCTACCTTGTGGCAATGAATGTCTGATTAATAAGTGCAAGTGAAAAAGATTATAAGCTCCACATGTTCTCTGAACAGACACCAGAGAAGTTTGTATTTACCTGCAATGGTCTGTCATTCATAAAGATGGAGTTCAACATTTCCTGTCACTGAACCTTTCTTCCTCTCTCCCCCAGTTCACTCAAATATTTTGTCTTCACACAGAATGTTTGAGTATCAGGGGAAGGGGGAGAAAAATAAATGAGGTACATTTTTGTTATATTTATGTTTTCTCATCCATTTTTAAATAATTTTGTTAAATACTTTAACTTATGTGGAAATAATATCAAAACAGGTGACAATAGGAAAAGCCTAAGAGGGTATGCAGATAACTAGGCTACAGATAGTGTATGGGGAAAAACTGAGGAACTCAGGCAGCAATCCATACCCATCCCTCTGGACAGAGAGGAATTATAAATAACACATTAATTCCACTTCCATTCTATCAAAGATTTTCTTATATACTAAGCTGATCATCTCTTAATTCAAAGAACTACCTAGATTTACCATTATTCAATGCCTTACACTGCAGTGATAACTAAAACTCCAATGCTGAAGAGATTTTTTTTTTCCAATCAATATTCCTTTTTCTCTAAACATATAAGTACATAATTGTTTGAGTTTACAGACTTATGCATTCTAAAGTTATATGAATGTATTTCCATAAAACTAAGCTATCAGTTCAGAAAAAGAATTTTAAAACTGCCTAAGCAGTGTATTCAGGCAGAAGAAGAAATAAGCAAACAAAAATATTCAATTAATGGCAGCACTTGAGAGCTCAGTCCATGACTTAGAAGGCTGCAGATAAGAGCATAAATCTTATGTGTAAAATTTTTCAGGATTTTGTCATCCTTTATGCAAAAGATAAGACAAACAAGCTGTGACAACTGTGCTCATACTTAGCCTGAAGCAATACTACTGCCAAAGAGGTACTACCCAAAACAGAGATTTGTACAGCAGGGCTGCATACCACAGCAGAGACCAAGAACACATTTTATGCTCTGCAGCATCATGCTACAGATTTCTTTTCCCAGGCACACTCATTTATAACTATAGCACAGTAGTACCCAGTGATGGCTGGTCCCTTGTCACACTGCTGGTGCGAAGGCAGAGATCTCTCTGCCAATGAAGAAATTCACACACCAGGCTGATTCTCAAACCTCAGAGGTCAGCTTCTTTACCAGCTCGTGCAGCTAAACAGAGCACCTGAACATCAGTGAAAACTGAGAATGTACAAAAAGGCCTTAGTTAAAATACTGAAGCAAGCAGCAGCTCTGTGTGATGCCCCGTATCATTGCTAGCATGCATCCCTTACCTCAGGGAAAAGGAAACTGAGATTCTGATACCTCAGCAAAAAAGAGGGTTGGAGGTCCACTGTCCTGTACCAGACTCAGCTCCAAACCTGCCCATTTTCACCATTCTGAAAAGGTGGCATCTGAGTCAAAATACTGCCCTTTGAGGTGGTTATTACCATGTTCACTGAGTTGCTAAATGATTAGAGTGAAAATAATAACTATCTGTATTTTGATGTGTATGAATTATCAAGTAAAAAAAAATCTGAGAAAACAATCGTTTTCTTAGGAGTTACTGCACACTGGTTTGTGAAGATGTGAGGAATACAGGCAGCTCTCTGTATGATCATACACTCTTTAAGTTACACAAATACGAGGAGATGCATGCCAGTAACCGTAGAGGAGATATATCTTTGCACTACATTTGGGACAGGACTAAGATTACCAAAGGAAGTTGTAACTACAACAATTCATAGGAGCTATCTATAATCTCTCATAAAGCAGGCTACATCCTGGGCACACAGGATGAAAATCTCACCTACTGGTTCTGGAAAACAGGCTCATCCACGTGCAGGTTCCTCCCTTGCAGCACAACTATTCCCCTTCTAACACAAGGACTGGAATTCTGCTTCACTTCTCGGGGGTGATGCTCGTTAGCAGCTGCTCATCCTCCCCATGTTTGTGACACTGAACTGAGCCGCTCCTGTCCCCAGCAAACTTTCAGGAGTACATGTAGATGTTTTACGTGTGAGTTTAATAAACGGATTTCCATCAGATATAAAGTGCTCAGCAGAGGAACAGCTTGTTTAAAGCAGTGCACATATCTGCCATCATCACAGACCACTTGGGCTTTGCTCTCATGGTTACCATGATATCATCACAATCCTTCAGAGTGCATGCTGCCTTCTGTCTCACCACCAATGTCAATTATTAATGTTTGCTCATTACAGCAGCACATCATCTACAAATACATTCTTCTTCCTTCCATGTATCTTAAATAAAAAAATCCTCTCTCATAATTTCTGACACAAAAGCACGTGTTAAGAAAGAAGTGTTCGCAGATGTCCTAAAGAATTTGCCTCCCCTGGATTAACTGGTCTAATTACCCACAACAAGAGTAGTGGGTATTTATCACTGGAGGAGAGATAAGCAAGGCAGGTGGGAAATGTTTATACAGGCCAGATAACTAAATGTTCCTGGTGCCAAAACAAACAGGTGCAGATTTTATTGACACAACAAACAAAGAAACAAAACCAAACAAATACACAGCTGATGGGGAATATTTCTGTTCCACAAAAACAGTACCTACAAAGTAAAACAAAAGATGTTCTGTCTCCTGGTGGCAACAATTTCAAAGTTGGGACTTCTCCTCTACCTTCTGAATTTCAACATGAAGGATTATACCCAGGGGATTTTATGATTGTTCCAGTATACCTAAAGAAATCAACTGACATATTCAGATCCTCCTTTTCCTTGGCACTCTGGCATCTGAGAGCAGCCTGAGATGCATAGCAGGAGTACAGCCAGGGGAAAAGCTGCCTCAGCAGCATCTTCCCACTTACCCAATGGATAAAGTACACTGGGTTAGTGGGGACTTAGTGGGGGGTGAGTGGGCATCCCTCCATCACATCCAGAATCACACATCAAACTAAAACACTGATGTCAATGCAACCTGGGAGCTTTTTTGTGTGAAGGGAATAATTTCTGCTGTGCCCATGTAACCAACATGGTTCATACATGAGAGCAACCTTAGGATGTGCAGGGTGACTAACCCAGAAGATGCACACCAGCTTCTAGTGGTGTTCTGTCTATAAAACCAGCATAGAGCTCATCTGGAGCATATTCACCACCCTCAAAAGCCTACACCATGAACTCTGGATAATCAGCACCTACTGATTTACTCAAGAAACTCATTTCATTAAGTAATAACTCTTACTAACTCCACTGCGAAACTCTAACCTCAATTTTTACTATCTATTTTGGACCAAATTAATTTTTTCTCCTTTTCACTTCTTTCAAACAACTAAGATTAGCAATTTACCTTCCTGCTAAACTATTTGCTTTATATACATAAATCTAAAATATTTGTTTGTTAAGCTTCATTTTTAAGAACAAAATACTGCTAAGAGAAATGAGATCAGTGATAGTTGTATGGTAAAACATGTACACTGTCAAGAAAGAGATGCAAAAAACTCCACTTTTAAGACTGTACAAAAACGTGAGCTGCTTTCTAAAAGATGTTTGACAGGTCTCATCAGAGCAGAAATTGGCTGTGAAGGTGCCTATAAAAATCACTGAGTAACATTCTATGTTTGAGCCTTGTGTATGTTTTAAAAAGTCTTATAAGCTTAAAAGAAGATGTATTTCAGCAATTCTTCTGGCTGAAAACCTGACATGGATGGAGATTGGCAGCTGTTTCACCCTTGAATAATGATGAGCTGTGACAAGGTGATGTCGGTTCTGGGGAGCTGGAGGTTATGTTATTTCTCTGTAAATTACTGTCCGGTTGCATTTCCTGCCCAAAGACAGACCATGAGATTATCCCACATATCCAGCCTCAGAGCTGATGCTCCTGCTGATGAGACTACTAGTAAATAATTAATGCAGACAGTTGAAGAAATACCTTCCCACACACCTATTACCACCATGGTTATTACTCAGAGCATGTCTACTGGGTATCTGATTTCTCCAGTCTGGGGGGTGGAGAGGCCCAGAGTGAGGAAACTGGCGCACCCTGCTTACACTGCTGTGGAATTTGGGCATCCCCTCAGAAAGGCCTTTTACAGTGCTTGGCTGTACAGAAGGTTAGATGGGACAAGCAATTTCCATTTATGCTAGAGGAGGGACATGCCAATGACCTTTAGATGGTAGAACCACTTTTGAAAGCAGTCAAAGCTCCCTTATGGATCTCTCTTTCTCAAAGCATGTGGCTGCGTATGAAATGCAGGGTAGCTGGTGCAGTGTATTTTAACTCCCTAGCTGCCTGTGCACTCCCTTCTGCAACCAGTCCTTGAAATCATTGCCTGATCTGAACTGTGAAATGCTCTTTGTTTCCCATCTCCATTCTGTCCAGAAATGTTTCCCAGCCCTAGAGAAGGGATGGAAGAAAAGAGAACAGCATAAAAACTGATGCTTCATTGAACAAGATCAGGTTCTAAAAGGATTTCCCACAGAACTGAATCATCTGGCTGTGGAACACCACACAAAACGCAGGATGTCCAGGATGTCCATCTGATGGGCAGCAGGGGTTATAGGCCCTCAACTCCTCCCCCGGTGCAGCTTCTTAGAAAGTTTATTTTCTCTTAACAACACTGTCTATAGTGAAGGAGAGGAATGCATTCTACAGAAAAACTAGTATGATCAGTGTAGCAGGCAATCGCTACAATATGACCATCTTTTTATTTGAAATATTGAACATTGCGTAAGACCATCTCTATAAACACTGATGGTCTCAGCTCTCAATGAAAGTTGAGACTTCTATTTTAGTTTAGGTTTTTGTCTCTGAATGTCTTCATGTACTTGTAGTTGTCCTTTTTAATCTTTACTGCTTCTTTATTGTTGTCATTTTTGCTAGAAATGACTGAACATTCATCAGGAATTATTTGCTTTTTTTTTTCTTTAACTTGATAATGTTTTGCTGATTTTCTGAGAAGTAGCAGAGCAATGGTTTATTTGGTGATCTTAATGGCAACAATTTTTAAGAGCTTTGACATAGAAAGTTACCGGATTTTTTTTTAGAAATCTTGCTTGAATCTGAGTCTTAGCCGCCATACTTTATCAGCCTGAACCATTTTCTGAGTTATCCAAATAGAATTTTTTCTCTCTTTTCTATATAACTGCTGCCTACAAATTAAATAATTTTCAAAAATATTCCCAGCTTCTCTTTCTTGTTACTGTCTCAGTAGTCCATTTTAGTGATCAGTACATGACACCCTTTACTCTGCTAGTAATCTATGCAGACTCAGTCTATTCAAACTGTTTACTGTAATTGCTCATTTCCTACATTTCTGAGAAACAATCTAAAAACAAAAATGAGAAATCCTTATTTCAGAGCACGCTATCTGTATGTATCTGTAGTCTTGCAAGAGTTAGATTCTCAGCCACTAAGTAGAAGAGGAAATTATTACATTAAAATGAAAATCATAATATTTATACACGACATACTTTCTTCATACCAGCCAGCTGCTTTTCTTATCAGTAATGCTTAGAAAATGTTTAATTGTGATACCTTTAATTTTTTTCCACAAAACAGAAAATCTGTACGTCTGTGAATATTCCTTCAGATTGCTGTCTAATACTGTAGAAGGAATCTCTTTCTTGTCTTGTGACAACTAGTGACAGTGGTAATGACAGTGGTAATTGTTTAAAGATTAGACAATTAACAAATTAACTAAAGAATTAGTCGACATATGAGTGTGTAGAACACTAAGTTATGATTGCTTAGGATATTTTGCTCAAGTTAATCCACAGAAAGCTCTGGGATATCTGAACTACTATTTAAAACAAAAGGCAGCACTCATTTGTTAAGCTGTCAGGAAGAATCAGGTTGATGTTTCTATTGTGAAATAACTCAAAGTACTCTACCTGCATAATGAGTCCAAATTCTTCCCTATATTTCAATTCTCAGACTGAAATATCTGTGACATTTACCTCAAGCTCTAGGTAAAGGCACTGTAACTCCTTCAAACTTCTCCTTTGATACCCCTGAGGAGCCTTTTCAACCCAGCTAAATGTGTCTACAAAAGCTTACCAGAGGAGCTGCAATAACAGCCTATGGCCAAATCTCTGGTCTGTGTGCGCTGCCTGGCAGCAGAAGCACCTGAGGACATGGCTGAACACCTCAGCAGGAAGACCTGCTTGAAAGTCGTTTTCCATGGCCAAGCATCAGAACAGCCCCTTGGGAAATAGTGTATGAAATGGGAATGACAAGTATTGGAGACTGATGCAAGCTGGATAGAAGCAGATCTGAAACATACGTTTCACCATACCTCGTTCTATGGTCTGTACAAAAACACCTTCAGGCCCCATCCAGCTGCCAGCAACATCAACCTCCCTCTAAGTACTTCAGAATTCTCTGGGGCCTCCCTCCATTGTCAGTTTGGCCACTCCACAGAAATGCAAGGTACCAGAAGAGAAACTTTTCCCAGAAGAGATCTTTTCCTAGACACTTATTTAAAAATTTCCTCTGCTTTTCATGAGACAGCCTAGGGTATATAGTTTCTGGACTAAGGGAGACAAACAAAAGAGATAAACACTCTGTGGGGGAAGATAGTACTCTCTGAAGAGGCACTTGCTCCCTTGTTGAGCCAGATATGTTCACATAAGGTACAGTTCTTCACTTGTGGGAAATGCAGCTGCGGAGACCATGTCCAAGATAAACTGACCACAGTGTGGTTGGATATACACACCTTAATTCATGTAAGCAGATGGCCAGGAACTGCCAGTTTGATCTGTGTGGTCCTAAAACATTGTGCAAGTAGCCAGAGTGACTAATCTGATCATCAGGCTGACTGACACTCATGAATCAAAAAGTGATAGCATCCACTGAAGCTGCCTGTTGGCAGGCAGGTTGGAAAAAACTAAGATGCTATGGAGACAACTCAAGAGCATCTAATTACGTGCAGATAGTCCTGGTTGGATTGCCATTAAGGGAACAACCTTTGAGAATGCTGCTTTGGAGCAGAAGCAAATCTTTCCTCTGCCATGCCTATTATGGAAGTGAAATGTTGAGTTTATAATCTAAAGCTTTCAAAACTCACCTTGTAAGAAGTATTATTGTCTTCAGGGAGATATCTTTTCATGTTAATCCACACATTACTGCACTTCTTTGTCAGACCAAGCATTGTAAGCATTGTTGCTTGTGACCAAGGTGTGGGTTCAAGCCCTTAGAGTTTTATTTGTTTTTTTTGTTCTGTACTTCCCAAATCCAAACAGCACTCGGAGCTGTTTAAAGGTATCATAGTTCTTTTTGACCTGCTTGTCACATCCCAGGATTGGCTTTCTGGGCTGCAAGTGCATGTTGCCAGCCCAACCAACCCCTACCTGTTCTTCTTCTCAGGGCCGCTTCCAATCCTTTCTCCACCCAAGACAAGACAAGAAAGTCACACAGGACAGTGTCAAATGCTTTGCACAAGTCTGTGAGGTTGCTCCTCCCTTGTCCACTGTGGTAATCCCAGTGTAGAAGGGCACCAAGATTTTCATGCATGATTTAACCTTAGTGAAACCTTGTTGGCTGTCACCAATCACCTTCTAATTTTCCATTATCCATAGCATGATTTCCAGAAGCATCTACTCCGTGATCCTGCCAGGCACAAAGGTGAGATGGACTAGACTAGTGCCCCAGGTCTTCCTTTTTTCTCTCTTTAAAAGCAGGGATTATGTTCCTGCTTTTCCAGTCACTAGGAATTTCATTGGACCTCCACAACTTCTCAAATATAAGAAGTTTCCCTACAATCCTTGAAGACATTCAATGGCTACAGTTAATAGGCTTTCACAGGAATCTTGCTATTTAAAAGCCACAGGAAGCTGAAAAAGGATCTTGCAGCTTGTAATTCCAAAAATATAGCAGATGGAATGCCCCCTCTCCAGAAGCCTCTGCTATCCAGTAGAGATCTGCACGGAGTGTAAGAATTTCCTCCAGATGTGCAAACGCACAATAATACACAAGTGCAACAAGCAGTACACATGTCACCATCAGAGATTCCTAATACATCATTATCACCTGACTAAAAAGGATTATAGCTTTTATTTTCCCTTATGGTCAGCCAGACTGACACACACAATACACACAGAGAAAATCACCTAACTTAATCTGATAAAATACAGAGAACTGATGTCTTGATAGGTAGTTCCATTCATTAATCAACTTCATAACTAAAATCTTTTGTACATTGTTTTAATTTCTCTTACTTGCTTCATTGGATTCCATACTGTTTTCCTGTACCTTGTATTATAAGATCCTACCAAGGTTAATGTCATTACTTAAAATGAAGCAAAAGTTGAACTGCAACTTAGAAGTTAACATTTCAACAGGTTTTAATTCATTAGTTAGCTCCTACCAATAGATGCGTGCCTGAAATAATTATTTTCAACTAGTAAAAATAAACTTAAATATTAAGTTCTATACGCTTTTTCTTTTACTGTTGTTACTAAAACTATAAAAACATATTTATTCTCTGTTTTCCATAGAGTAGAGCTTGCTGCTGCTGTGTCTACTACAACTTTGAAAGCATATTGCAGCATAACAGAACTTCAGTATTTTCCTATGTAGGGATGAACAGGCACACTTAGCATACAAACACTTATTTGTTGCCACAGAGGGTAACAGGAGGAAACAATTATTTTTTAAAATTAGCATTTAAAGCTTTGCCATTTAACATTTTGGCTGTATACCAGAGAGTATTATGGTATGACTGGTACTTTGAAACCATAACCAATCATTTAAAAATTTGCAAAAAATTGCTAATTATTTGAAATGTATAAAAAATAAACAGAGAACTTAAAAAAAAAAAAAAAAATTAAAATACAGTTTATGTAACCAAACTGGATTCTTGATAACTATTTCAGATTTGGATAGAAATAAAAATAGCAAATCACAGTAGCACACATGGAGGATTTTGTTGGTAGCAGCAGCGACTTTCATGAAAAACATTTACAAGCTGGATATAGCTATGAACTCTCCTATCACTGAGTTTTCCTAACAAGGGGACAAACTGCCTGGATAAAATTTGTTGGGGCACATTTCTAAAGATGATAGTACTGGCCTCCCTGTATTCCTGAAACCAAGAAGTTCTGGGTTTGATTTGACAGCACTGAACTCAGCAGAGAAATATAAATGAAATCATCAAATAGAAATCCAACAATCTAGTGATCATGCCCAGACTGTAACAGATATTTTTTGTTCACACTATGAGTAATTTTTACTTCTCTACTTCACAGAAACTGAAATATTCTTCTACCTCTTCTACCTTTAATTGATTTCTTAATTAAAGAGAGGATAACTTTTAAATATCTCAGTTATGATATATAAAATATTAACTTTTAAATATATCAGTTTTCAAGATATATCTTTAATTTCTTCTATAGTCAATGCTTTGTCAAAGAATATTCTCAGCAGCAAACATTACCTGATGTCAAATAAAAGCACTTAAAAGAACTGATTTATTTTGTGTCTTTATGTCTTAAGTTTCCCAGCAGCTCTGTATTTATCTTTTGGAGATTTGGAAGGGAAGGATATATTTGGGCTTTTATTTTCTTCAAAAATATGTATACACTGAATTTTTTAACCACTATCTAAAGCAGAAACATCTCAGTTGCTGGGAAAAGTTGTGTTCATGTGTTGTATTACAGTGATTGTGGATATTTTTGTTACCAAAGTCTTTCGTAGAAAAATTAACTGACATCTTTAAAATACCACACATTTGATAAGGTCTTCAGTCTATTTCTATTTTTTCCCATTGATTTGTCTTCTTTTCCATTTCTTCAACCATTGTCCTACTGGTTTAGAGAAAGATTCAAGATGCCATTTTATATCACTTTTGCTGCAGTTTTAGGTTTGTGTGGCCAGCTTAATTTGAGATATATATACCTATTTATATATATATACATAAATATATAAAATACAGGTATTTTTTCCTAAATTTTTAGGTGTCCCTAAACATATTTTACTAGGATTCCATTTTGCATAGACCAAACCAAGAATACCAGTTCTACCTACTTTCTGTGATGCTCTGCACACTTCAGCCATCTTTCACTAAACAACAAGTCCTGCAGGTATATGCCTTGGGGACAGCATTGCTCTTAACACCTCTAATGCTTCCTACTGCACTAAAGCAAGTCTGGCTTTAGCTTTCTGCTTCAGGCTCTGTGTTTTCCTCTGGCCATGCAATCTCTGCAATAATGAAACTGCATTGTTTCATTCAATAAGAAGTTGACATTTCCCCTGATCAGTGTCAGTCTGTAGTATTGACTTTTTTGTAGTTCTTCAATTAATGTGTGCACTGCAAACTCTCATCCCATAAAATACTGGCAGAGGCACAAACAGCAGTGCCTAACAGACAGCCCTGACTGCCACTCCCATTTTCTGCAAAGGTGTAGGGGAAAGCACCTCTTATAACAGAAAGCACAAGTGAATAATTAAATGTTAGTAAACTTAAGGTCTGCAACTAAAGGTAAACACAGCTGGCTGTGCTACAAACACAAACAGTCAAAGCAGACTTACTATCAAACTTAACTGATCTTGCACACAGATTCAGTCTTAAATTTGGAGAGGTGAGCAACTTCCAAAACTTTAGGATAACTAACATTTGAACTAAGTTCCATTCTCAGAGCCTAGAAGAGCAGCCAGAAGAATACACAGTTTAATAATAAAGCCAAAAGAACACATAGTTTCCCCCAGAATCTTCTCCTGCAAAATATCTGCCAGTCAGATTCACTGATGTGAGAGTAGAACAGAGAAATCTGTGGGTGAAAAAATTACTTTCCTGGGGAGTTGATGACTTCAAAAGAGAATCAAACCTATACATTTTACAGTGATCCCTAGCCACTGTGACAAGCTTTTTCACATAAAGGTCAAATGTGTTCCACAGAATCCTTCTTACCAACTGTGTAACAGTAAGATTGTGAACACGACCCCAGAAGCTGGTGAGTAGGATGTTTAAGAAAAAATGTAATCTGTTTTGGAGCCAATATCCCCAATATACATATGAGAAGGCTGTGAGATTGTTTGATAGCTCTCAGTGCCAGGCCATCTATTTTCACTGTCCTTTTGGCACCAAGTTGCTGAGAGGTAAGGAGGCAATTACTGTGGGATAAAAGCAATCTGAAGGAGAAGACTACAGAGAACTCGGTGTAGGCCTATATGTTTGTGGAGAGTTCCTGAAGGCTTTGCACTGAGACAGTTCAGCTTTACAGCAACAAAACAGATATGTCTTATAGTTAAACATAATGAAAGTTTGATTTTCTTTGGAGCATTTCAGAAATTCTTTCAGTTGCCTGCACTCCCCCAGTCCATGCTGATAAGAGGAGTGTGTGGGGGCAGAAGAGTACCCACTTGCTGGAAGCTGTGTAGAGTGAGAGCACAAGCAAAATATACCAATTACAATGCAATTACTCCTCAGGCATGACTGTACTGCTACCCACTCACCAACTGCCCGTGTCTGTGGGCTGTCTCTAGTTTAGTTTTACTATAGTTAAGGAAATATTGTATCCCTTGTCGTTCTGATAGATGGCATGAATTTAATCACTGTACTGTTTTGTCCTTGTTATTTCAAAAGACGTGTTGCTTTTCAAGGTATTTTCAAGGTATTATATGGCAGACAGACAAGTACAGCTACTTTGACAGCACAAGAGATTTACCACTATAGACCCATTTGATTTGATATTTTTATACCTAAATAGTGGTAGAGATGATGCCAACATGGATAACATGCTATTTCCAAAGCATGTTATAGTGGGCCAAAATTAATCCAGAACTTCCTCCCACCTCCAATTTTGTTTATTAAGACTTGAGTTATTTTAATTGGAATAAGCTCAGGCTATATGAAAGAGCTTTGCAGAATGAGATTTAAATTTGTTAGAGAGTACAGTAAAAGCCAAAGGGTCACTCTTAGGCAACTGAGCTAGATTTTAAACTAAGAAACACTGGAGTTTCTCTGATATTGTGCAGCATTAGACCACAAGAATAGGAGAGAGAAAATTAAAGACTATTAACTTTTTCAGCCACAGAGACAAAAAAGAGACTGTTAAAAACAAGAAAACAAACAAACAAAACAAGGCAGAGTGAAAAGAGAGCAGTGGTAGGTCACTTTCCTCCAGGAACAGAGAAAGGAAAATACAGAAAAATGCAACTCTTCATTTGTAATCATTGTCATAGTTTAACTCCAGGTGGTCACGAAGTACCATGCAGCTTCTTGATCACTCCCCTCACCTCTGGCCCCCAGCCCAGCCCCACAGTGGGATGAGGAGGAGAATTGGGAAAAAAAAAAGTAAAACCCGTGGGCTGAGAAAAGGAAAGTTTAATAACTGAAACAAAATAAAATGTAATAATGATAATTAATAATAATAATTGTAATGGAAAAGGAGAAAACAATGTGAGAGAGAGAATAAAACCCAAGAGAAACAAATGATGCACAGTACTCACACTGCTCACCAGCCATGCCAGCCCATCTCTGAGCAGTCTGTTGTGACTCCTGGCCAACTCCCTCCAGTTTATGTACTGGGGATGATCTCTGGATGGAAATGCCTTTGGCCAGTTGGGGGTCACCTGTCCCAGCCCTGCTCCCTCCCAGGCTCTCGTTCAGCTGCTCACTGGCAGGGCATGGGACACTGAAAATCCTGGATTTAGAGTAAACCTTACTGAGCAACAACCAAAACATGAGCATCGTATCAATTATTCTCATGCTGAATCCAAAACACAGCACTGTACCAGCTACTGGGAAGAAAAGTAACTATTCTAGCTGAAACCAGGGCAGTAATTCAGGCATGACCACAGTTTTGTGGGAAGCACATTACCCCTTCCGTCCTCTATACTTTTACTCCAAAAATCCTGTGGAATTTTCTTTTTTGATATCCTGTATTATTTCGTAAGAAGAATATAGTAGGCTTCCAGAAAACCTGTAAAAGATGTTTCCACTCTAATAAGCGTGATGATACCCTAATAATCAGATGTTTCTACCCTAAAACCCAGTGTTTTGCAAAGTGCTTATAAAAATGAAAGAACAGTATCTACTAGACAACAATGTAATCTGCTTAGGTGTGAGGATTAAAAAAATCCGTGTGCTACAAACATAATGAGCAGGCAGTCATTTCAGTGGAACTCAGTGATGTCAGGTATGGTCTTTTGAAGGTCAGCAGCTGAGATGATCTACATTATTACAAGTTTAGAAAAGGACCAAAAGTTCTTCGATCTGCATAAAATGTCCCGTAAATTCTTTTGTTAACCTTTGCAAATAATTAATTTTAAAATGCAATGTGTTTTGAAGAACTACCTTAAGGAAAAAGAGGTCCATGGTTCAGCAGAAGGATGCAGCCATTATTTCCTGTGTTCTAAGTATTTATAATTCTAGATCTATGGTGAAATCTCTTTTGTTTTCACACAGGTTGTTCAAGCAGATATTTAATAGTTTTCTTAAAAGATAGTTTTCTGATATAGATATGTAAAATTATAGACTCATAGAATAGTTTGAGTTGAAAAGGACTATAAAAACCATCTCGTTTTTAAAGATTAGGCAATTCTATGATTTTTTTTTTAAATCAAGCCTTTTCAAACCGGCTGGTTCTAAGATTGGGGAATGCAATGATGATAGACACATTTTGAGATTTTCAGCTTTTATAATACCAGGCAGACATGATGCAAAATAGATTTGGAGTAGAGACTCTGTAACAAACCCAGAAATGAACATGAAATCTTTGAGGATTTCTAGATATGGAGGAGATACATTTTAAGTTCTCCAAAAATCAAGGAGAAGACCAGTCAAATGGGGGGAAAAACAAAAGAGAGAAACTGCAAAATGTCTGTATACTTTAATAGGAAATAAAATCAGGATAAAGTATAAATGGAAGCTATAACAAAAAGAACTAATAAGGAGGTGTTACATAATTGTGTGAAGAGAGGAAAATATGTTGGAAAAGAAGAACTAAAGAGAAAAAATGTCACAGTGGGTGGACTTGATTCCCGCTTAATCAACATACTGAAATCAGCCTTAGAGCTGACCAGAAGGGAGATTTGTCAAAAGTAAAGCTTATCTTAAAGACAAAACTGAATCACTTTTGTTACCACTTAATTATGTATATATATATTTTAAAAAATAAAAAAGGAAAGACAAAAAAAGAAAAAAAATGAAGATAAAAGAAAAATTTAAAACTGCATACCATGACAGAATTCAGACTAAGCAAGAGGAAGAAGTTATACCAGTGTATCAGTGTGTCTAGTTCACACAGAAAAAGGTTATATTTTGATACTGATATTGATTTCTCAATGGCTCTTTCCATCATATGAGTCATATCAGTGACGTAGATCTATTTTTTCAGTTATAGAATCATATTGAAAAAATGACCATATCTAAATGATCCATTTACCTATTGATGAGGTGTTCAGACAGGTTTAATGTCCTGACCTGAGAGTTATCAGTCACATGTTCAAATGCAACTTAAAGTGTGTGTAATAATTTCTGAAAGTTTATTCGTGTGCTTGAACTTATACAAGTGCTTCACCATAGAGAGGCCTAAACCCCTACATATTCCTAATCCTCTCCTCACTCTATTTTTGCACACTGCAAAGCATCAGCCACTTTGCTACTGATATTTTGAACATTTGATGTGACCCATCAGGTCCTTTGTTGGCCGTATTCCTTTGTCCTGTGAATTTAGGGAAATCATTTTGATTTGCACCTATACTAGCCCATACCCTAGGGGAAGGTGGCAAAGAAGGGTTGGCCAGAAACCCTGGCTGAACAGTACTGTGGAGGCAAAATAAATACCATCTGAAATGACAAACAAGGAGGCACATAAGTCATCCACTAGAAAAATCCTATTGTGAAGGGTACATGTGAAAGTGCATGTGAGGAGGATGTGGACTTACCCTCAGCGAGTTATAACTAACAGTGATTTCTTCCCACTACAGAATCTACATCTGCAATTCCTCTCCTGAAGGCAGAACTGCTCACAACTGCCATGGAGGGCACAAGCAGGAGCCAAGCAGCCTTACAGTGCATTCCAGTTTTTGGGTAGTGTTGTGCTCAGGAACCACACCTACTGTTTAATACACACAGCTCCAGCTGCCTTCCTGAGCAGCTGCACAAAGTCAGTAAGAGACTCTAGGTTTCAGTGACTTTGCAATCATTCACAGAGATGTTTCTGTGCCTTGATGAGACAAACAGGAGGTACTTACTTGTACATGTGATTGTTGAGAAGCATCTGGACAATGACTACAGCCAAGCTCTTGTTAACAGAGAAAAACAATGATGAAACAGTGCCTTTACTATTATTCATTGTTATTGATTAAAAAAAGAAAATTAAATCAATATCCCTTTTGAGTTGTACTAACCAGCATAAAATAAAAGAATCATATTTCCTGATGGACATGGTTTGCTGCCCAGAGGCTGATACTCTGAGTAAACCTGAAAGTCCTCTAGTTATGTTCTGAAAGGGTTGATTTATCAACAGTGAACTGTAACGAGCTAAAATATCATCTGTTTTCATAATTTACTGCATTAATGAGCTTTAAAACTATACAATTATGCATATTGTAGTAGTTAATACATATATATATAGAAATGCATAAATGGAAAATGAGATTTCTGTTATCTACAGATGATCTTATCATTCAAAAGTATAAAAGACAATGTGTTGTTTTTTTCTTATCGGACAGGGCTCTAAGGTTTAAAATAATTCAATAAAGGTTTCTGATGAAGCTGGAATAGTTGATGACTCATAGGTCATCAGTGGGTGGCAGGTGAGAGAAGGGAAAGCCTAAAGCAGTTAAGGTTTTAATGAGACTCAGAGCTAGTTTCCAATTCAGAACATTCTTATTTATTATTTTCTCCTGTTATTTTAACCACTACACAATGTTAAATATATTCTCTTTTCTCAACTTTTGTTTAGCCTAATTTGTTCTTTCCCTTTTCTCCAGAGTGTTTCTAAAAAGCAAAAAGATTCTATCAGAGTTTTAAAAAATGGAAGGATTAGTAAACATAATGACATTTTAGCCATAATGTCATTCAGTTATGTGTTTTGTTTCTTAAGATTTCATAAGTTTTGACTAAAAAAAAAACTATGAAAATATCATAACTTTAGTGCTGCATCTTAACTTATTCAGCATGTATTTATTTAGAACTTCACTTGTGAAGAAAAGACAGAATTTGACAAGCTTCCACTATTTCCCAAGTAAATTCAACTGAATATGTTAGCTATTTCATGTGGCAGGAAAGCTGTTGGCACCAGTTTAGCTGGAATTTCATGGCAGGACCAGGAACCAAACGTCTGGATGACATGTTTTAGCATATGAGACTGTTCTACCTAGATTACCCCAAGTGCATCTCCAGCTGGATGCTGAAGCTGACCTTTTTATTGTCATTTGGTTTCAGCCCTGGTCTTATGATGGGGAATCTCTCCTCTCCCCATGGGAATGGGAGGCAGCCATGTCCACACAAGTCTTCCTTTGGAGAGGCCAGTTGTGTGTCAGTTGGACTGGCTGGATGACGAGAGTGAAAAGAAATGCAGCATTGTCCTCAGCAGCAAAGAGAAGCCAAAGATAACATTTAGAGATATTTTGACTACATGCACTCCTTTGAATAGCTTCTGGTCTTCACTTTTCACAGGCTTATGTTCTTCCATGGGAAAGAAAAGCCTGATTTCATGTAATTTTTTTCCCTAGAAACATATGTCATCACTGCACACTGACAGACTCATTTACTTCTCATTAAAAACCAGAAATAATATACTTCTGCTATGCTCCCTTCTTCTTCCACTCTTTTTAGCTTCTCCAGTCTATTCTGTTGTTGTTCACCAAAGACTTCAAGGAACAAACATGACCTCTTGTGTTCAGGCACAGGAGCAATAGAACCTGCAGAACTGGAAAACAAATAATTTATGCGGCTCACAGCTCACAAAAATCAAAACAACTTCATAGAGCTTTTCATTATCACACAAACTAAGACACCAGGCAAAAGACAGTCTGAGGATCTGTCCTCACAAACCTCTGCACCCCTTTTATTTTGACAAAATGAAGCAGGTGCTGAGATTGAAATCCTTTTGGGTCAGCTCTCTCTGCCTGACTGTCTGGAAAGGCAGGATTCTCTCCCTTTCCAGATGCATAGGACTGCATCTATCCACAGCACAAATCCTCAGCACCTATCCACATCTAGAAGACATATGCTTTCTCATATATGCTCTAAGAGAATAAATAATGTTTGTTCATGTGATGAAAGAAATAAACCAATGGACTGCCAGTAAAATAGCAGCATGGCATTGTGCTACCCTCTCCAAAGCATTTTGAGAAGGACTGACAGCATAATCTGACAGCACAAATTTCTTACTGTGTTCCAAACAATTCTGAAGGAAACACCCTGATCCTGTAGCAAAATGACAGTTTGATGCTGAACTCTCCTGCACCTCGACTTATCTTAACAAACCTCCGCAGCATGTTGAGTATCAACCCCAAACTGAATAGAGGCAGAGGATTATTACAACCCACAAGACTAATCTAATGACTAAATCTAAATAAAATCTCTAAAAAAACCCTAGGAATTAAAATTATTGGATCATAGTTTTTATTCTAAGACTAATATTCACATGTGGATTCTGTTTCAGTCCCTGCACTGTGACTGAATGTTGTCATGTTGGTGCATTAAAAGAAATAAACCCATCAGATTGCAGCCAAAGACAAGAATATTCATCTTCCCTGAGCTTCCACATTAGCATCCATGCTGTCTGAAGGCAAACATTAATGAACTTCATGTTTTAAAACCTCTAATGGGAAAGCTATCCTTGGCCAATTAGAATGACCCCAAGGCTCCACCTGCTATTCACATCAGTTTAATAATCTCTGTGCACAATATTTCTAAAGACCTTAGCAGGAGTAAAAGTGATCTTGTGTTTCTTGATTATATTTTCTTCTGCAAAGCTCACGTTCAATCATTTTAAAGAATATGGTTTCCACACAGCTGCTTCTATGCATGTACAAATGCCTTATGAAAGAAAAAAAGCTGTTCTTCAAGACAATAAGGTAGAACTAGGGATTGCTTTGACCTGGATTTCGTTAACCAAAGCTAAAAAGAATTCAATGACTAATAATATAGATATTTTTAACTCTTATTAACCAATGTTTTCCTATTCTTCCTGTCACTGTAGGCCAGAAAAGGAAGATAGCATTTTTCTAGGTATTGTATGTACCCTGCAAGAAAGACAGTTCCTTCTCTTTTAAAAAATAAATTATTTGAAACTTTGAAAAGAAACAAAGGAATTAAATGGAAGAAAAGGATGGGGTCAAGAGTGAAACAAAGCTATTCAGCATGGCAGACGGGTGTCTTGGTACTCCATGGACTTTCTTTCTCTATGCATGACAGTGGAACAGCTCATTGAATCAAAAATGACTTACTATGATTTCATGTGAGATTAGAGTCAGGTTCTTCAAAAAATATGCATGCTGTTCAATTTCTAGGAGAGAGTGACAAGGAGGTAGTTATGCATGCAAAGACAACCAATTCATAGTCCAGCTAAGATCAAAAGCAAAAACCCTATTGAAGAAAAGCAGAACAGCCAACTATAATCAAGATGATGGTTTTTGGACAAAATATATGTAGTTATTTCCCTAAGATTACAGCGATAAAATTAAAATCAACCAGAAAATTTTGTCGTGAAATTATCAGTTGCAGCAAATTTAGGGTTAATTTGTAATAAAAACCAACATTGTTTTAACTTTCAATACCTTTCATTTGCAAACACAAAATTTCCAGAGAGCCTTTTATTAGGAAAGTTGATATAATATTTTCATGATCTTGTATATAATGATGTCCAAAAACCAAAAGAAAGACTAATGTAATATACAAACTGTGAAGGTAATTTTAAAACATCAATTACTTATATGCCCTCTAGCACTGAATTTTGTGCATTTGAATCTAGAATCTACGCACATAATTTTCTCATTATATTGCCACTGCGCTTTTAATTCAACATTGTTTTTCTTTAATTAGGAAACACAACTTTTGCCTCTCTTCTTCACCATTACTCTATGGTGATGGCAAACCTCCCCACTTCCAGCACTCTTGAATTGTCTTAATGTGCTTTTACTGCCTATGGATTCTGATCTAGGCAGTCAGAGATGGGTTTATTTAACTACACCACTCTGTTTTCTCTCAGCTACAAGCTAAACACCAGGGAAAGGTTAAGGATTCTCCCTGGGTCAGGTTAGAGAGGTCTCAGCAAAGGTCCCTCCCAGCCCTTCTGTCCCCATACAATCCTTCTGTCACCTTCGGCTGGGCTGTACAGCACAGCTCACATCATAGACACCAACACTGGGGAACTGTACTGCAGAAAAGCCAGAAAACGTGCTTGGTCTCCAGCCTTAAGTTTTCATCTAGTTATGTTCATCTTTGTCCCATAACTCTCACACTCAGTTCAGCAAGTAGCAGATTCTCCACAACGATGAAGAATTATGCAACTGGGGTAAATCAGCTGCCTGCTAGCAGAAACCCTCTGCAGGAAAGTAAAAAATAAAAAATAAATAGCATGCATGTATTATCCCGGAGCAATGAGGAAACTGAATTTAGGCTTTCTGAGTGGTCCTTCATAATAGTGATAGTATTAGTCCTCTTGTCTGAAATTCTGAGAAAAGGTAGCCAAACCTAAACAATGAACTCCATTTTCCGGTGCATATCAAATATGTTCAGAGACCTTTGCAGACTTAAAAAATGTAAATCAGTGGAAATGAAACCATAAATCTTCAACAGGAAACAGGCCTGCACAATGTTAAGATAATCTTTCTGGATTTCAGTACAATGTTTGACATTTACACAGTATCTTTCTGGATAAAATGTTCGGGATTCAGCTGAGTAAACACAGCATGCAATGGCCGAGCACCTAACTCACAGGTGGGGCACAAAGCTGAGAGTGGCTGGGGTGGAGACCTTGTCAATGGTAGAGTTCTCCATCCTAGGCCCCGTGCTCTTCAACATCTTAAAAAGCAACCTGAAAGCAGCATTAGAAGGGATATTAAGTTTGCAGATGATACAAAACTGGGAGGAGCTGTTGATTCCCTTGAAGGCAGAGAAGCCCTGCAGAGAGGCCTCAACATATTAAAGCAATGAGCAATCACAAACCACATGAAGTTCAACAAGAGAAAGTGCTGGATTCTGCATCCGGGACGGGGCAGCCTCAGTTGTGTGTATGGACTGGGGAAGGAGAGGCTGGAGAGCAGCCCCTTGGGGGTCCTGGTCCATGGCAAGTTAGCAGTGGGTCAGCAGTGCCCTGGCAGCCAGGAGGGCCAGCTGTGTCCTGGGGGCCATCAGGCACAGCATCACCAGCTGGGCAAGGGAAGGGATTGTCCTGCTCTGCTCTGGGCTGGGGTGGCCTCACCTTGAGTCCTGAGGCTGCAATATAAGGAAGTGATAAAACCATTAGAGAGTGTTCTAAGGACATCTGTAAGGGTAATGAAAAACCTAGAAGGGCAGCCACACAGAGAGCAGCTGAGCTCATTTGATCTGCTCACTCTGAAGAGGAGACTGAAGTCNGGTGTCCTGAACTGGGCCAGGAGTCAGACTTTGATGATCCTTGTGGGCCTGTTGCAACTCAGAATATTCTGTGATTCTGGGATGGTTGGTTTAGTTGAAATAGTGATACCTTTCTGGCATGTGAACTTTAGGCAACTCATTTGATATTCATGGCAGAAAGTTAAAGCACCCTTTAGCCTCTCTGGCCAGGCAGTAAATAGTGACTAGTCTGTATTTTTGTGACTAATTTTGTACACTTGCATTACACACTAGGTCTCCAAATTCATCAATTTAGCCGCCTAGGACAGTAATTCAAACACAGCTATTTTTTGCACAATTTTAGGAAGTAAACAAGACCATTTTTTACCTTTGTGAAAAATAATGTTATATTGAGATCTAGGAAATGTACATGAGGAAATGTTTTGAGGATCAAGAGAAGTGGCAGCAGGAATATTGAATAGTGGAGGAGGAAGAAATATCAGATTTCTGGTGGGTTGGTGAAACCCAAGGGTTTCAAGCTGCTTGATCATCACTACAACAATATCCCAAAATGGATTGTACCGAAATTGCTCTTTTTTGGTAGGACATATAATCTTACACTTCTTCCAGAGGAAAACAAAATCCTGATATGTAGTTCCTTTGGAAGAATCTATTGAGTAAATTCAAGAACAAACCTGAATGTCAAGAGCATGTAAGAGGAAAGGGCTGAGTTCTCCCTTCTGCCAAATAAAATCAAGAGAAATGTTCATATTCTAGTAAAGTTTTCTGAATAGCCTCTGTTGCACTTGACCATTTTTTTTTATTTTTCTTTGGACTTCGTTCAGTTTCTAAATTTCTCATTAAAAATTATATACTTACATTGATTTGTAATATAAACTAGGCCAACGCATTACGAAATTTCATTGCAATTTGACTGTAAATGATTCACAGTTTACTGGAGAACAGTGTTCCAGGTTTCATTATTAAATTCTTAATTGCTTCAAATTCTTACTGTCTTGAAAAAGATTTCTGTAAGTTTCAGATTACTCTTGTTTAAGGAGTACTTTAACAATAAGAAAGGTTAGTGTTTAGCTGCTGGTTTAGGCTCAGTGCATCCAAGAACAACTGCCCCAATGTTATATTCACTCATTTTAAAGTCCTCTGCTTAGGTACTATGCATCTGTTGAACCTTCTGAATAAATGAAAAGAATAGCAACTTAAGTACAGTATAAAAACTTATTTCCTTTTCCTATTCCTCTTGAGAAATCCCTACAGAGACCTCTAACTTCATGGCATCTTCATTATAAACTTATCTTCAGATGTAACACAGGGTAAAGTGAAATTTATCAAAACCAATAGACTTGCACCCCAGCACTCTGCCCTTTTCAACTTTCAGATGCAGACGTAGCATTAAAGACTAAAGACATTCTGCTGCTATGCAACTGAACAGCAAAAAGAGAAGGTGGGAAAATAGTTCACAACTCTCTGATCTTTACTCCCAACCTTAGTGTAGGAGTCCAAGGTTTAATTTATCGGCATGTAAGAAAGATTCTCCTAGTTGAGAAGAACCCAGAAACAATTGCTCCATCTTCTCCTTCCCTTGCTATTTTCTAGCATATTCCCTGCCTCCAGTGTTCAATACAGGTGTAACAGCTCTGGGCAGCAAAGCAGGTACAGGAGGCAAAAGACTATCCCAGGTACCCTCTGATGCATATGGTGTTTTATGATGTCCTAGGAACTCGGGAACACTATTTTTCCCCCCTTACTTTTGTTTCTGTGCAGAGTATCAGGGGAACGAGTGATCTTAATGAAGTGATGGAGTCAGATCCTGAGACTATGTGAATCAGTATACAACTCAGAGCAGTGAATGAACCGAGAGAAGAATGCAGTCCTTCAAATCTTATATTGCTTCAAATATTCCTCTGCTGATTTAATTGCTCCTTAGGTGGGAAATTTAATAAAAAAATATTTTAAAAGGGTACTTTAAAGCTAATAGGTATCTTGTGGGCTGGTACATTTTTCCAGGCACACTTAGTTCTATAAAACTATTTCATAAATCTCAAACTTAAGTTGTTTTTCTTTGAACTGAGTTTCCTCTTCTCCCTTTCCTAGCCTTCTCCCAAAAACAAGTACAAAGTGAGATTCCTAGAGCTCTTTCTCATTCCTTCTGATAGAGCTGATTGAGCTGGTGGTAAGATTATCACATAGAGCTGTAGCTGCATTTTCTAGTTCTGAATCATACTACTAGGCTTTACAGTAACAATTATAGCATCTCTTTCCCTCTTACTGGAAAAAGTATGTGATTTTAACATATTGAATTTACCCCATTTCCAAGAAATTGATTTCAGACTGAAGTTTCTATCATAGTAAGTCTCTCCATAACTATTGCCAAAACTTAAACATTTGCTTGCACATTTCTCTTAAGCTGGAAATGAATCCTGAGCATGCGGCATCACCTAAAAATGTTTCAGAGGTGTAGGAGGAATTTCAAGATCTGAAAATGAACAAGCCATAGAAAATGTCTTGAAGCCAAAATATGATGGTAGAATGACATAGTGACTACATCACGTTTTTTTTTTCCTGGTTAGAGTTGCCAGCATTCACTCTTCTATAGATTTGATTCGTGTTAAATAGACCAAAACCGTAAAGCTTCAGTAAAGCTCTATAAAGAATATAAATGTCTCTTAAGAATTAATTATTCACTTTTTACCCTGAAATAAATCAGATTTTGATACAAAGTACAAGTATAGAAAAAATCTTTCTGTCCTAGCTTTCAACAATTTCAAGAAAACTTATTCTAAATGGTCTACTTTTAGTTCCCTTCTTGGCAAGATTGAAATTAGCATAAAATTGTAAGCTCCATGATTATAGGAGGTTAGCTCCAGCCAGGAATTAGACCCACAACATCTCACTTCCCTCAACTAGAAGAGGGAAAGAAATTGGAAGAGCAAAACCAAGAAAAACTTGTGGGTCAACTGACACTTTAATAAGTGAAAAAGGAGTAAAAATCTCAACACATCCAGAATGACATAAAGGAAATCGCTCACCACCAAGCTGATAACCAGCTAGCCCCTGAGTAATGGCTGCCTTGGAAATATGGTTCTATGGCCAAGCACCATGCTAAATGGCAGGAAATATTGGGTTGGTCACTTCAGAGCAGTTGACCCCTGTGTCTCTGCCCATTCCCAGCCTGCCTGCTTCAGGGCAGGGTGAGAAACAGAGAAGGCTTTGATGTTGTGCTCTATCCTCAGCAATAAATAACCCCTGGAGTGCTCCCAGCACTGCTTTGGTCACAAACCTGAACCACAGCACTGTATAGGCTCCTAGAAAGTAAATTAACTACACCCAGGGTAAAACCCAGTACAATGCTTAAGTCACCACAAGTGGTGATTTCTTAAATTCTGGTAGTTTTTTTCCTGTATTTTCTGTGCAATTGTCTAACAACAACAAATTACAAAACCATCTGTACTTATTTATATAATTTTTGCCCTTTAAAACCACTAGCTTTTATCTGTTGACAAAATCACTACACTTAGAAATTGCCTTTCAAGTATAACTATTGCTCATCTAAGGACTTCCCATTGCAACCCCTCCTTGATGAGCAGAGAGGTGACAGTCTCAGCAGTAACTCAGGGTGCCAGGGTGGTAAGGCCAGGCTTGTGCACCAGGCCTTGGTGAAGGCCACTCACGGTGTTCACTCTGAGGTGTAACTCTGACTCAGTCCAGCTCTTCAGTAGGGCTCACGTGAGAACAATATTATGTGTTCAGAAGTATTTCACTTGCAGGTAAAATTTCTTCAAATCAATTCCAAAGCTTTTATTTGCCTCAGCATAACCACGGCTTTACCACAATTCCAGTAAAATCCTTCCTGGCCTAAGTCATAGAATCAGGGAGTCAGAATCTCGAGGAGCTGGAAGGAATCTCAACTACCTCGTCACAACCCCGGCTGCCATGGGCAGAGACAGCTCCTGACAGACCTGGCTGGTCAAGGTTTTCTCCAGCATGGCCTTGAACTCTTCCAGGGATGGGGCACTCACAACGCCCTGGGCAAGCTGTTGCCATGGCTCACTGCTCTCACAGCAAAGAATTTCTCCCCCATATCTAACCTAAATTTCCCCTTTTAATTTTTACCCATCACTCCTTCTCCTATCCCTACAGTTTCTGGCAAAGAATCCCTCTCCATACTCCCTGTAGAATCCCTTCAGACACTGGAAGGTTGCTATGAGGTCTCCATGAATGTCTCATTTTAACCTTAATTTCTCTGTATCATTCATTAGCATTCACAGTGTGGTAAGTGTTGTCTACATGCTTCACTTTCCCACTCAAAAGCAGCCTGCCTGTTCAAGCAGCAGAGCTTCAGACAGCAGCATAAATTGCTGTAAAAAATGTATTTGCAAAGAAAAGTCTAGACATTTCATGGGTTTGTATTTGTGAACAAACTAGGAAACATGTAGATAAAAAATCACTAGTCTGTCACCACAGAACATTGGTACTGTATCAGTACTGACATTAAATCTCCTGATTTTAAGATTATTTTTCTGATTTTATTTCCTAAATAATAGTGTTAATTTGGGTTAATGCAAAAGTACTATAGGATAGGAATAGGAAAATAAATGAAAAGGGAAATTAAAAGAAAAAGGAAAAAAAAGAAAATAAAGAGAAAAAAAAAGAAAAAAGTAATGAAAGACAACTCTTTCCGCCAACCAGAGACCGCACTATATCAAAGCACAAGATACAGTATCTAAAACTTGAATAATTGATGGGCACACAATGACCATCCAAGCTGGAAGAGAGTAAGGATGTAACAGGATGATGCTCACCTAAACAGAAGTGAGGGCAGAATCAAAGACTTTCCTTGGAACAATACTAAACACTGGATGTCTGTGCTCTTTGGGTGACTTTTACTCAACATATTGGTGTTGGCATAATTCAGTGGTAAATCCTTTTTACTCTTTTATATGAAGAAATAACAATCTACAAGGACAAAACTGAGCATTTTTGGTTGTTTTCCTCCTTTTTGTTTCTAAGTAATCAAATTTCTAAATGTCAGGAGAACTTCTTTCTTCAACAAGGGTCTCAGCATTTGGTCGTATCCAGACCTCAACCAAGCTAGTCCTTTATGCATTGACTACAGGAGAAATGGATACTTGGCAATAATTACAGGGCTGTGCTGAGCACCTTTCTAATGGAAAAAAAATAAAATTAGTGCTTTGTTCCTAAAAGTGAGGCAGTAGTCTTTTAAAATCTCTTCCTGAACTGAAACTGAATTGACCATGGTGAGATGTCTCTATACCTTGGTTTCATCATATCCCTCTCAATTTTTTGTTTTCTTGGCTTTTTTCTTCCTCCTAGCTCAGATTTTCTGTCAGTTGGCTATAGCCACTTTTTTGGGGGCTCAGACTCTCATTGCAGGAGATATGAACACAAGTGCAACTCAAAGCTTTAATTCAGAGTCTGAGAGAATATTTACAGCCCTCAGCTAACCATGATGGATTAACACTCAAACTAATATATAAACAGGTATAGAAAAAAAGAATAAAACAGTGGCCTAAAATATGATCTTGTACTGAAGAGCATTAAAGTTTAGTTAAGTCTAGCAAAAGGCACAAGCATCTGCAAACCATGGAAATGTTAGGGAAAATAGTTATTTTATCCATTGCTGATCAAGAGCTAGTCTAAAAAAGAATAAAATTCCGAAACAACTGAAAGTGAAACAAGCCCAAAATAGTGAAGGATGGGAGAGAGTGACAGATCAGATGCAAAGAGGAGATGGGGAAGAGAGGCAGCAGGAGCACACAGGTTCTAATGTGACACATACTTTGGAAAATGAAACAGTTCAGACTCCTTCTTGGTGGGAGAATTCCATCAAAGCACAGGAATCAACCACTTAAAAGGCCTGTATTGGAACAGGAAGTGAAAGTTTATGACTGACAAGCTGATTTTGGATTTACTTTTACATGCAGCTGCATGTGCAGTCTAGCAGGAGTGTCACAGCCCCAACAGAATTTTGCATACCTTTTTATGTCCAAAGTTACATATACTTGGACTTTGGCAGCAAAGACAACTTAAGGACTCTTTGCCATCATAGTGAGCTGCTTCTTTCATCCCTTCTACTCAGCTGACACAACTGTTAAAGGAGTGCAGCTGCAAGTCACTGGACAAAATATATTTTGGTTAAAAATGACCTTGTCAAAGCAATCACTTCAAAGATCTCTTTGAACCAAATAATTTAGTCACTAATCTTGTTTCCTGAATGGTTTTCTAAACCACTGTCTCAAACTGAGGGGAAGTAGAAGATTAGTAAGTGAGAGCAAGTACAAGGATCTAATAGATAGAGTATATAGTCTCCTGAAAACCAAATTTCAGTCAAGCCCCATGCTCTGTGGCACTACATTCAGAACACAAACACAAGAACACATTCAGAACACAAGTCTTGGAGACTATCTTGTCTTCAGAGAAAAGCAGCTACAGTAAAAAAAAAATAATTAATAAAGTTTTTTATATATATTTAAACAGTAAACAATGCTACATCAAATAAATAATAATCTCCAATAAACATTAATTTTCACACAAAACGAAGTCAAGCATCATAAAAAGTATCCATAAAAAAAACCCAAAAATCTCCAAATTATACATTATTTCACTAAAAAGGAAATTGTTTTTAAAGACAAAGTTTATGTTTTCCTTTTAATATAGATTTTTTTTTCTATTTGTAAATAGAGACTTTTTTCATGATTCAGAATAAAATTTAATCAGGTACTTATATGTTTTCCTCCATTGTTTTCTGAAAGATCATTATATATTTGTATGTGCAGTATGGCCTGTAGAGGAGAGGGAAAAAGTCAAGAGTCCTTTTTACCCATGATACTTTACCAGACATCCCCTTTCTATTTCTTAAAAACTAATTAAATTACCTCATCTACTGGGAAAAGGACTAATTGGACCTATCTGCCCTCACCGTGCCATGTCACAAAGTGAAAAATTCTCACTAATGGTTCCTGAAACACCAATCTGAGATAGATAGCATTATTTGATTCACAGAACACTACCATCTCTGTAGATTAATTATTTTTATTTTGTTCTGATTTGCTGATGTATTTTGAACTGGTCATGGGATAGTTAATAAATGTCATTCACTTCATTAAAAAACAAAGTTGTCATCTGCTGTAAATAGTAATCAAATTATATGTAAGAGAGCAAAAAAAAAAAGTGCTGCTATAATGCCCTCTGCTTAGTAATAAAAACCATACCTAGGAAATTAAGATTTAAAACTAATTTTAAAAGGAATCATTCCAAGCTTCACTTCCCTGATAATATGGAAAAAGTTGCATTCATAGAGGAAAATAACAATAATTAGAAAAAAATAAACCAATAAACACCCCCCCCANAAAAAAAACAAAACAACTTTGATTCTGATAAGCCAGGTGACAGTGATAAACAGACAGAGATGGGCAGCAGAAATGGGCTGTCACCACTTCCAGAGTGAGGACTGGGATAGTAGGAACAGGTTTAGATAACAGAACAATGATTACCCTGAGAATCACAGCCAGACCCAAGCACAGGAGCCATCTGCTTTTGCAAAAACAGCATTCAGTGGGTTTGGGGGGGGAGGAAAAGCAGCCCAGGCCTCTCTGGAAGGTTGTGCAGGATAGCAGCAGGAGCAGAGGGTTTACAGGAATCTGACTGTTCCATTTAGACACTGCTTCCCTTTAAAGCCCCCTGTAACACCTTCACCGAGCACAGCTGGGGCTGTGAGAGACCCAAGGCCCAACACACAAATCAAAGTCACATGGAACATGAGTTTATTTCATCCAACAAACAAAGACAGAAGCACTCTGAGCCCATCAGACTCTCAGGCTTTATTTGATGACTTTCATGCAAAAGGCAGTTCCACAACACACGGCTTTAAAAGCTGTACTGGACTTAGGAATTTTCATTCCTCCTAACCTGACAATCTCACTAATTAATTAATGCAATTATATCCCTGCAAACAGTTCTGCCTTCTCCCTTCTACCAAAACAATTGCTTTAGATCACATGATCTGCTGTAAACAAGTTTGCTTATAACCAGGGTTTAAAAAGCTACTACTAATAAGAGATTTTTAAAGTTTCCTTAAAATTAAGCTTTCTGTGACTGAGGAGAGGGTGACTATCACAGAGTAGATTTTGACTCCTCCAGAGTAATCAGTAGATTTACTTCACTGTGCAACTCAGAACATTCCCCAAGTTTCATCTAACCCTACTAGACAGACATAACCAAGAAAAATTATTTCTGCTTAGCATGTAGCCTTTTTCTTCTCTGTATTGAAGAAGCTACTTGTTAAAAAATCCCACATTTTGTTGACTTTTATCCTCTGTCTTGCTGCATGCCCTTCTGCTGGGTGCAGATGTGCATGCTGAAGGTTCCCAGTCCCACTAAAGGTTAGAGCTGGGTATCCTTTGTATTGCCTGGGGAGCAGCAAGACAAAATTCAGAGTCAGTCTTAACGAATTCCTTATTTTCTCTTAAAAGATGCTGTTTAACCCTCATAGGTGAAATACGTTTTAATGCAACCAAAAACCAAGGTAAACCACTTTCACCAAATGACTGACTAAACATTTCTGACTCTTATGACTAATATAAAAGACTTCCCAAAGCAAAGGACACTTCTCAGCTGCATTAGCATAAGTGAAGAGTAAATTCCTTGACAAAGAAAGAAAACCACCTGGGACTGGGCAGAACAGCAGAATCATCTGCTCATTTTAGGTGCAATAATGGCTTGAGGCTGCTTTTCTTCACCCTCAATCTGGTGAAATTTCCCACCCTACTTTAGGTTCCCTGCTGGCATTGAAAAATACACTTAAGATTATAATGTTCCTTTATGGTGAGATTTTTTTCATATACATATAGTGTTCATATTTCTAAATGCAGATCAATATTAGTATTCTGATATATTAATAAAGTCATTCTCACTTCCTTGTTCAAGGTTGCCCTCATACCTTAAATGCTTCTTTTCAGAGTCTAAACAAAAAGAGAGTACTTCAAAAACAAAACAATAAAAAATGTGGCTACTATTGGATTAAAAAATTTTCTGTAATGCAAAAAGAGAAAACAGAAGCAAGATGACATTCTTACAGTGGATTTCTGTATCACTGGAAAATAAATCAATTTGCTTTAGATCAATTATCTCAAAGGACTAGTGTTAAAATATTAAGCTATGTAGTAAAAGTAAAATAGTCCAAAAGAAAAACAATGTACTTGCTGTATAACTTTAATAGCCTTAAGAAAGGAATCTTAATACTGACATATTATTAGTTCTGCTTAACATCTCAGGATTTACAGGTAGCCAGCTTACACAGAATAAACACAAAGTCTAGATATTAAATTAGAAAGAAACAGAAATCCTGCAACAAATGGGAATTAACTTGACATGAGCACAAGATTAACAGCACGTGTGTGCTGTCTTTGAGAGGAGTCTTTTTCGTCATCTAATCTCTAATACAAATCTCAGTTAATGCAAATGTGGCACACAGCTTTCTCCCTGTTTTTCTAACTCTAGTGGTAACTCTTTCAGTTGAATTCTACTCTTTTGTAAATCCTGCCTCTGAGCTGAAAAGTTAACTGGTTCTTTAGGTTCTCTTCTATGATTATTTTTTTTTATTCTTTCCCACTTGATGGATTTATTTTGTCCTAAACTAAGCTAAAGCCTTATGAAACATAACTTATAGAGTGTACATTCCAATAAGAACAAATATAAGAGTCTATTAGTATTCCTACTTCCAGCAGCTTTCTTTGCAGGCCCTATTCACTCTCTAGACTATGTGTTTGCACAAAAGGTTGATTAGAAGCTTTTTTAACATATTATCATCTCTTTTTTTTTTTAATAGAGATATCTATATTTTAAAAAAATAAATAAAACTAGCTTTTGAGAAACATGTTCCCTACTACTGTAACTCCTCAGGTCCTCTAAGACACTAATCTCAGACTAAATCAAACACGACAGACACCCCTATTTCTCAGGTCCTTATGCTCCCAAGAGGACTTTTAACACTGGACAAAGGCAAGAAAGGAAACACATTTTGATAGGACTTCCAAGCTTTTAGTCTCCAATGAAAAAATAAGATTGCATACCTAGAAAACAGAGTATCTCCCTAGAACTGCCTTCCTATTTTTTGACTTTATGGATTCACTGGTTGGATGGTGAAGTCAAAATTTATTTATCTTCTAGTTTTCAACTGATAGACTGGGAAGGGGTAGGAACCCAAGGTGTTATAAAAACACTCTTAAGAGTATGACTCAAAACATAAAGTGAATGGGGAATGAGAAAAGAACATTAAGCAAACCCAGATTCCATAAAAATGTGACTGCTTTCATCTCTTGTTAGCTTCAACAGGAACTGAGGGGGCTTAGGCCCTAGGATAGTATCTCAGCTGCCTTTGGGACCTAGAGAACAAAGCACTACTCTAGAGAAGGTAAAACAGAGAAAGGAAAAGCAAAAAAATGCCTTCTCCACAAAATCAGTCTTGTTTAAAAAAAAACACCCAAACAAACACCACAAGACAGATCTCTCAAAATAATTTAATATTGAGCATATACTGCAAATTGCTGCTATTTGTCAGCCTCTGGGCATCTTTACACGTAATGGCCAAAAAAACCCCTTTGGGTATTTATGGATAGACTTGAAAGGTCTCAGAAAATCTGCAGGATCTTTTCCAAAGTACAAGGATTTTTCTTGGTATTAATTCACCTGATATAATTCCCTATTGACTGATGCTTATATATCATTCACTCAAAAATCAGCTAAGTCAAATCCTCCAGTATTACTGCATCAAATGGGCCACTGGACCATCTGACTTGATCTCCTTTTATATTTTTTCAGACTTAGAGGGCCTACCATGTTTCACAGAGCTCCTCCTTCCCCTGGAGGAATTATCATTTAAGAACAATCAAGTCTTACATCAGACCTATGAAACCACTATCCTAGTATCATAATTCTAAAGAAACAAATGCATAACCTCCTGTTAGACAGCTAGAGCAGTCATTATTAACAGATTTGGTTACCAGCGAATTTTCTCAGTTGCCTGTGTTCATTTCCTAGACATATATGACACTAACTCCTTTGTCCTCTCTCATGGAACTTTATTTGTGAAAACAAAATGTTACTGGCAGGATTATCAAGTCACAGATTTCAATTAAGCCTTTCTTTTGTTTCAGGGAAGGCAGAAGTGCCTGTTAATTTGTGACATGTCTCAGTTTTTGCTCATGCACCACACTCTGCTTGTTAATCTCTAAATAAATACAGCAAGTATTGAGCAGCAAATTCAGTTTAGTTGTAGGTGTATTGCAATTGGAGATGGTAGCATTAATATTTAGAGGATAATCCTGGAGCAAAATGGATACTTTGAGAGCTGTTTTTATGGAGACATATTAGTTACTTCAGATGTCCCAGCACAGCTGAAATAGCTGCAAGAAGCTCACCTGCACTGCAGGGCTGGAATGTACCAGTACCACACAGGTCAGAAGGCCAAGAGTCAGCTTTCTGGACAAGAAACACTGGACGTCTTCTGGAGCAAGAGAGGTGACTCCACCTGTACACTGGTGGAATAAGGCATCTCCTGGGTCCTGCTTTATTATGTTCCATCTGCCAGGGTTACATTGCAGGTGAAAGCTCTTTAACTTGGTTTGATTATACATTAATATCTATATGTATAAACTTTTATCTATAACTTCTAGGTATGCATGTACACATACACAGAAAGACTAAAAAGACCAAAAGACCCCACACCCTACCCAAAGCTATCTTTCTCTTGGGTGTATACCAAGAAATCTCTGCCAAAAAAAAAATATTCAATGCTAGAGCTAATATAACCGAAGGCAAAATTCTAAGAGCTGCATGCTAATAAAATAATACAGCAGATTAAAAAAGAGAGATTACTATCTTCCAGACTAATCACAGTAAATGCAAGACAATGATCACACTGCAAAGGAATTTAACATTTAGATTGCATGAGACAGATAATCTGGAAAATGAAATTACCCACTACTGCATTCCCTGCTTTGTGGGAAGCAATCACTTTGTAGATGAGACTTCCCAAGAAATACTACTGCCCATGTAGAAAGGAGCAAGTGGAAGACACAGATGCTGAGAATCTGCATATCCCAATTATCATATCTATGAGCCAACACACTTCTTCAGCATCAGCATCATCAAGGACAAGCTGGATTTATGCCCATCAGTGCTGCAAGCGACTGAAAACCACAAAAATTGAAATGAGGGATTTCATATTGGGTCAATTTTCTTATTTATTTTTAAACTTAAAACTTCTGTAGTTCAACAGTATGGTAATTAAAGGAGTGTTTGGATTACTCCTCCACAGACAGCTCTTTCCTGGTGAACTAACTGTAAATATGCTAAAGTCAAGTATTGCACATTTCTTCGAGTTTTAAGGAGAGAGAAGCATAGGTGAGAGGCAACCCGTGCTAGTACTTAACTTCCTGCATCATGACATGATCACATTCTCTTAAAACCAAAAGGAGTCAGGAGTTTTTCCTCAGTTTATCTGTTTGCAAGTGTTTGCAATGCATAGGGAATTGTTCTGCAAAGTAATACAAAACAAAAATTAAACCCAAATCACATGAAGAGTTTTAATAATATCAAATAGGACTGCTCAGTTTTTATTAAAAATCTCCTATTTCTCTTTAAAGTGGCTTTAAAGTGGAGTTTGGCTTTCCTAGTTTCCTTTTTACACACTGCTATTTATGAATTTGATGTGGTAGTTGGTTTGACAGATGATAGGACTGCTTGCAACTTACTCATGTTTGGATCCCTATGCAAAAACTTCTTTTTTTAAGCACCAACCTCATCCTTTTTTTAATGAAAACAGAACTATTCTAGCTTTATTTCCTTTAATTAATCTTCCTTAAACATATGGCAGCAACAGAATTATTGTAAATGACCTCTAAACTCTCTGTATATATTAAGTCTTTAAGCTAATCCTGTTGCCTTTTAAATTTAGTCCCGTTTTTCTATTAAAAGTATGACTATTGTAGAATTATTTTGGATTACTATGAGTGCTGCTGGAAGCCTGTGCGTGTAGGCATGTGAGTGGTGGGGCCAAGGACAGAGCCAGAACTGCGTATTTCTCATCCAAAGGAGAATGCAGACAGCGAGAAAGATGTAGCACGGCATGTTCTTGTCAGAGATCACACACAAACTGCCTGAAACACAGCTTATGGTCCTCCCACAATGGGATATTTTTGCTGTCCCTAATGACGCGAGGCAGGTGTTTACAGTTCTGATGTGTATCCCTCTAAAGTTGGAATTCAGCACAGACACAAAATAGCAGCACTTGACGCACTAGACCATGACATACTGTACGCACTGCAATTAAAATAAACCCTACTCCTGATCTCTGTTTTTTCTTAGGAGGAAACAAGAAAAGCTACGAAGATTCAGTTCTGGTTTGTGGAAAGCTGCACACTATTCACTATTCTAAGAAGTCAAAAAAAATAATTTGCAGAATGAACTAAAATCCTGTAAACCACCTTTTTAGCCCTGGCTCACTCCTTGCCAGGTGATTTCAGAGAAGGAGGAAGGAAGGGAGCTTTCCATCTGTTGAGGTGTTAGGATTCTAAACATGTTCCTGAGTTAATTTTGACTCTTTAAAGTGTGAGATAAGTTAATATACTCTAAACCAATATACCATGTCAATCAACAGTGCTTTTCTCAATATGAGCCCACTTGCTTCCGCCGCCTGCTAACAGGCTCTAGAGGCTTCTAGCTCTAAAACTAGGCTTCCTTTCAGAAATGAAATGTTGAAGTGCTATCAACAAATCAGAGATGTCTCTAATAAAATAAACATGAATAGTGGGAATGGGAGTAGAGAGGCTGACACTGTTTATTCCCTTTGTGTCGATGTAGCATTTTTCCTAAATACTTGCAAACATTTGGAAATACAAAGTAACACCTTATTTCAAAAAAAAAAAAAAAGGGGGGAAAGGAAAAAAATATTGTAAGGAAACATTAACTATTTATAAAATAGTTACTATTTATTTTATGTATTATTTTACTCAATTCTAAAATTATATTTAGTCAAAGCATCCCAAAATATCTTTTTTCTGCATCCCTTTCCAGTCTTTTTGAACCATGAATAGAAGTATATCAACTTTGCCAGAGACTATAAATCTAAAATATTTGGAATATTATACCATCTTCTGGTCAGAATATATGAACAAATTTACTAAGTCCAAGCCTGCCTTAGTGCAATGTACTTTCCTAAGGAACTGAAGGTCGCAGTTTGCATACAATAATTGCCTCTGGGTTACGCTTTAAGAATCTAGAAACTCACAGGAAGCTGGAAGTTGTGCCTGGGCCATCAGATTTCGTAGGTAATTTAGAAAACATGAGCCATTAATTTGCCTAATTCTATTATATATTTGTTCTCTAAAACACCCTGGGGTAATGGGTTCTACAAGTACGAATGGTGCAAAAATCAATTTTTTTCACTGAATATAAATTTATTCACAGGCCAAAAATTTTGTTTGGTATATCAGTTTGTATATTTGCACATCCCTCTATTTTCTCTTTTACCTCTTTTCCAAGCTGCAAAAAAGTAATTCAGTTCACATCACAATCCATATGAAAGATGTTCCATGCTTTTGATTTATCAAGGACTTTCTAGTTTCACTAGATTCTTTTTTAAAATTAATCAAGAAAAATTGCACCATGTATTCAAAATTTAAATTTACAAAATCACACAACTTTATAAATAGATTTATCCAGTATAATAAATTAATTTTCTGATATGCTCTAAATTCCTCTGCGAATAATAACTAATATTCTATTTGCTTTTTTACCAGTCATGAATATTGGGCTAAATTTTCAGAGAAATATTAGTAATTATTCCCAGCAGGAATTACCCAAGACTCTCTAGGGTGAAACCAGGAAGTGAGCATTAGTAACCACAGTATCACACCAGAGAACATCTAGTTTATTAACTAAAGTGTCAACTTAAGGATTCAAATACCTGAAGAAAGACAAGACTCTCTACTAAATATTGGTCTCTCCCTTATCCTCTCCCTGTGTGATAACAAAAAAAGTAAAAAAATAAAAACAAAACCAACACTGCTCCCATCACCTATGCAGCCCACCCATCTCTTCCCCCCAGAAAACCAAGCAACCCTAATACTAATTTCAGTATGAGCCTCTGATGCAGCAGTATCTTGGGGACATTTCTAACTTACAGGATGAGTCACATCCGTGTGACTCAGAATCAATAGTAATTTTAATGTGCAAAAAAAAAAAAAAATTAAGATGGCTCAGGATCCTTACTTACTTAGCATCCTGTTTCAATATATCCTATCTCATGGTTTTACCAGTAGAATGAACAGAAGTTCAGCTGCCTCAATAAAATGATCATGGGAGAGAACTGTCCCCCATGGAATCTGGATTCTTGAAACCGTGGGAATTCATCCTGACAGAATATACCCAAAGATCAATAGGCTCTATAACTGCCACCAAGAAAACAGTCTCGATTCTTTCTTATTTTGATTAAAATGAAACAGTACCCTAAAATAATTAGAAATAATCATACAAGTTTGCCCTTTGCTGTTTGTTTTGTCTTTCCACTAAACATGTACCTCTAAAATGTCAGCTTGTCATCTGTTTAACATAACGTGTATATGAGGAAAAAGTCGTGTCCAGGTACCCATTCTGTCTAACACTTGTTTTCCCACTCTTGACAATCCTGTGCAGAAAATCTTGTTGTATGTTCTCATGAGACCTAAAGATAGATACCAAAGTATGCTGTTTTCTATCTCATAGCAAGCAGAATATTACTTCAGGTTTTAAAACGGTCACGATCTTCTGCTTGCACAAACACAACACAAGAAATTTCACATACTCCCCAGAGACTAGCTTGGATTCCTGTTGGAAAGAAACCAGTATGAAGCCTGATAGTGGTAACTGGCTAACCCTAATAATTATCAATCTGAAACTGAAGGATGAAAAGGAAATACATGCTATTGGAACTCAAAAACAAATCCTACCTAATATTGTTTCCAGGGAGATCTGGGAAATGGGAGTTTTTCATAATTGAGACATTTCATGTGGAATTCATTTATTTAGCACTTTATAATTTTATTTTGCTTATATTTATTAAAAATACAGACATGAATGTATTATTAGAAAATACTATACCTTTGTTTTGATAAGGAGAACTAAGCATAGGAGTGTGACCTAAACACAGGAGTTAAATAAAAAAAAAAAATAATTGTAATAATAATGGTAATAATAATAATAATGGCAAGAGGGGGCAGGAAAAATCCCTTCCATCCACAGAAACACCAAGCATCTTTAAAGATATCAAGGAGAACATGAGGCTGTTCAGCTGACAGTTTCCTAGACTGGAGATTTTCCAGATGTCCCAAAGCTGCTGCAGTTTGTCTGTGCTAGGAAGTAAATGCCAGAGGTGAAGGGCTGTGCTGCCAGACATCCATCACTGCCACACTGATGCACTCACAGCTGAGAAGATCCCAGATGTACACACCCAGCACTTCATCCCCAGAGCTAATCCAGCCTCAGGGGGTCCTGGAGCAATGCAGGGAGCTGGATTAGCTCCTTCTCACAGCTGTAAAACTTCATGGCCCAGAAAATGCTGAATGACACAGAAGTGATGTTCGATCCCATAAATGTCCCTATAACAAAAATCATCCAGGAATATGGAACATTTCACTTTCTTCACAGCCACTCTGGAGTGACAAGGGAAACCAAGGGGACCCTTCCGTATTTCAGATGCCAAGGATGGCCCAGATTCCTTTACAAGCAGCCGTCAGGCCAGGTTTCATTGGCTTCAGCCTTCAAATCCAGGGAGGCAAACGAGGAATTCAGTAAGCATATCAGGTGGAAGAGACACAAAAACCAAATCATGCAACCCATCACAATATTGCTTTTAGTGTGGTTGCATTTTTGTGCTAAACCATAACACCAGAACTCCCATACATAGCTCACCAACAATGTTTGCCCTTTTGTACAATCATTTCTTAATTTGCCTCATGTAAAACTCATACAGTATAGGTAGTGTAATACTGACTTCAATTACAAGTTCAAGGAGATATAAACTGAGGTCAAGAAATGAGAAAGCTCTACCTGCCAATTATATCTGACAGTCTGTTTCCTGCTTGTCTGAAAACTCTAAGGTACATATACATACAATAGTATAATATGTATACATGTATCTCTTATATGTCCTTCTGCATTTCCATTACCTATAATCCACTGCAAATGTCATGTTGACTGTTAAACTCTGTTAAACTCATAAATTTTGAGGAAGGCATTGGTTCCCAACTATCCTTAGCTGCATGATACAGATGTTTTTCTGACTGAAAGCAGAAAAATGCTCAGAAATTTTCCCTTTGCCATTGAGTTGTGTATTTCTCTCATTAATATTTAAATACGCTTTGCCGTAAGCATGGAGAGCAAACAAAAAAAGCTTTAACCATTTAAATAAAGCCTCATAAAAATAACTTCAATTATTTTGTAATAGGAAAACACTAACACTGATATTCCCTCACTCTCTCTCACATACAAAGAGCACATCTTTTAAAGAAATACCATGGGAAAATAAAATTTTAAGAGTCTATCAAGGACAAAAAGTATGACCTTTCATAATCAGAAAATTATTTTTAGATGTTTAAAAAATTCTAGACATAGTCTTCCCTGTAAAATTTTTAAATTCAAACGCTGATGTTACAAAGGTAAGTTGTTTTTTGTAATGTTTTGCTGTAAGAATTCTACAAATGATTCCTAAAAACCTGAAATACTTTGCCAATTGAAAAGCAGAATCAGAAAATAAACAGCAAACTGTTCCATTTATGGAATAGAGAGAAATAAAACATCATAGTAATAATAGAAATAAAACCTGAAGCTATGTTAAATGTGCTTAAGGTTATAAATGGAGTTTGTATCTTCAAGAACTTCAGCATGAACAGTAGGTGTAAGCACATAGAAAAAATATATTCTCAAATACAGTAGGTGAATGATTCACAGCCTAAATTCCCTTACCTATTTCAAATTAAATTTAGAAAATGCCCTTGAAATGCATAAAAGGTTGATCACAGACAACAAAACCCAGGCCTACTACATAACCTTAAGAAATGCACGGCCATAAGTTCACTCTAAAATAACATGGTTGTCAGGCAAATCAAAGCAACAGTGTAAGTTCAAACAAAAATTTCCTTGAATCTAATAGTATGTTTGGGACATTCAAATCACCAAAGACAGCATCTGACTCTGACACACTCTCTTAGACAGAGTCCATTTGGTTGTGGTTTTTTGTTTTTAATAAAAATCCCACCGTTTGGCTTTGCATTTGTACATGGACATTCACCTAATTTTGTGTTCATTTGTGCATTTTTTAAAATTAATAATTAAAATCTCCCAAACAACTTATAATCTCAAAAGAGCCCAATCTTTTTCTTCTTTGTCTTTTAAATATAGTAATTATTTTTTTTCCTTGACTTCAAAGCATGACAAATCAAAGATTAATACAGTGAGGGACTATTTGATATTCACTATTTTTAGTTGCATGCATGTAAGTTCAAAGGTGACAACCTTTGCTTTTGAAATCTAAGCACTTGAGAATTTCTGAAAGAAAATTAGAGTAATTATTATATTATCTTCCAGCGCTCAGGCATAGGAGGAGCAGAGTTCATTAAAGAAGTGAGTCAGTATAGTAATTAACTAATTTTATCTAACATTGTAGCACAGGTGCTACATGCAAGTTTAGCAAATACATATAACTATCTCTTTGCTTATCTACAAAAAATTTGCATAAACTAAGATATGAGATAAACCCAGTCTATTAAAACAACTAAACAGGTTACTTAGAGTGTCTTTCAGATATATCTAGTTTAATGTGTTTTCATGAAGTAATCCACCAGCACCTTGAATCAAGGGAGAAACATTCCTACAACCAGAAGTGATTTAATTGCTGAAGCTTTGGAAGTGATTAAGTACCAGACCATACACCTCATTCACAGGAAACCAATTCCAACACAATTTTATTGCTCTCAACATGTTTACACATGCAATTGAACTTCAACTAGAGAAACCTGAAGACTCCTTTGAAATTCACACCAGTCCCCAACAAGAGCTTTGGCTTCCTAGTCGAGGCAGGAAATGCAAATAAAGTGATGGTGGTAGCACTATATTCTGAAGCACAGCTCTTATGGGCTGACAGGTGCTTTCTGACTTCTTTTGATGGCTGGATAATTGTGACATAATCGCCACAATTATTATATGTCATATATACACAATTTCCTTAATTGCCAACAGTGAAAAAATTAATTAAGGAAAATAAAAGAAAAAAAAACAGAAGAATAAAAAACATCACAATAATTCTGAAGACTAAACTGCTCTACTAGGTATCTGTCTCTGGTACTGTTTTTTTAAGGTCATATCACCAGAGACTGCATTTTATAAAAAAATATATGATGCTAGAGAAATGAATTTTACTCTTCTTTAGCAAATTATTAACACATCTGCTGTTTGTGTCCCAATGGGATAAGTATCTTTCTTACTAAAAATACCTTGATTAAAGGGATTATTTCAATGACCATAGGTTACACTAAAGGTTGGACTATCTGGTGAAGTACAGTTGACACAGTGAGAAAAAAATTTCATAGCACTGTTATTATACCCAAATATCCCTGGAGAACAGACAGGTTACTGTAAAATTAAAGGTTTTTCCAGTCCTCAAATATTGCTCTGGTAAGACTACAGCAGATGATGGAAAAACCTCACTTGTTCCTTAGGGTAGAATTCAGGATACATGAGACATTTCTTTGACAGATTCACTCAAGCAGTGCAGCCCTCAGCTCACTCCCTGTGAACCACCCAGCTCCTACCACACCATAGAGCATCTGCCAGGAAAATGTAATTACACTCCATCAAATCCTAAGGCTAATCTGAAAATCACGCCTAAAAGAAGTAGAGTTAGTAGAACAGAGCAATCAATAAACACTAGGAGGTGAAAGCTGTGGGATAGGCCCAGGACTTGGTAGATGTCCTTTGTGCTGTAGTCTCTTTCACAGGCTCTACTTGTGCAAAATTAACAGCGATTTAAGATGTGGCTCTCCAGTATTAACTGCAGGAAAGGAAAACCTTGAGCTAAGTAGAAGAGCAGTCATTTATCTCAGGCATTTTGATACAAGTCTCCTTAGCTCTGAGACCAGAGATGAAGATCGGATAAACAGTATGTCTATGCTATTTTATTAAAGATTTTCTCCAGTGCTTTGTTCCAGCTGTTAAATGAGGAGACTCCAAGAAATCCATGCCAGTGATATTCGACAAGCAGCTACGTAAACTGCCTGGGCCTGTACTGCAGTAAACTCTTACCTAGAGTTAGACCTCAAATACACACTCTCTAAAGCAGGGGGACAAAAATCAATTAAATTTCACCATGAGAAAGTAAGACAAACATCTGAAAACTGCACGGCCCATAGTCTTACTTCTGCAACCTGGTAGCAAGGCACATCCAGTTCACTGGCTCTTAAATACTGCTTGGCTGGGTTTAATCTTGAGGAAAAGGTTTCTTTGCTGTGCAGTTTGCAACATAAATTTTTGAACAGTAGATTCAAATAATATAAAATTCTCCTAATTAGTTCAATTTCAGTATAGCTATAAAAGTATTTATATATATATATATAAAAGAACATTTATAAATCTGATTATGTCCCTCAATAGCAAACAGGCACTTCATAATAATATCTTTAAATTATTGTTTCAAGCTTTCTTAGATTTAAGTAGCAATCTCAAGAATAGCACATCTGTTCCTCTATTTTAGCCACTTGCATACAAAAAAAAGGAAGTGTCTGTTTACTTAAGCATTTGTCATGAAGCATCATAAAATATCTGATTTTTTTATACCCATAATTCTCACAAACTGGGCACCACACTTTTTTAGAACTTCAGTCTAGTATAAAAGTAACTGATCCCTTAACTGCTGAAACACTTTCTATGTTACAAATACATGTCAAGGAGACAAAATATTTCTGCAATATACAGACTTTTGAGAAAATACATATTGCTATACGAAAGTTAGCATTCTGTTTGTGTGCATTTGCTCATATGAGCCCAGCACTGACAGGTAACAGTTTGAGAGAACACTGGATGAATAACAGCCTGTCCAAAGACTCTTGGTTTTCCCAGGATGATTTCCAGCTATCTAGTGAGAAAACTTAGAATTTATTTCTATGATCAGTATTGATCTTTACTGCAACCCTCTGATTTCAGAAAATATCCAGTATATGTGGAGTATGTGTTCAAAATCCTCCTTCAATTGTTCATGATATCATAGCAAAGCCTTTTTTCCTTTTCCTATTGAGAAACATGAAGTTCTGTACCACATAAATACTTCTTCCACCTATTTGTTTCATAATAGCCGCTTTTTTAAAGGGAACACAACACGTGTGTGGAACATCTTATTTGTGACAGCCATTCAACTCTATCATAAACCTGCTGGTGACTGCATGTTCCTATGCATTGATCTTAACTTTTCCTTAAAAGTTTTCTTATTAGTGCTATATGGATTCATGACATTTTTACCCATCACTCATCTCACTCAAGTAATTATGTTTTTTCTCAGTTTGAATGAGGGAAGAAACATACTTCAAAAAGAGATGCTTGTTTAAAACGTGCATTTGTTTAGCTGTTGGGGAAAGAGCACCTATTGACAAAACTACATCTCCTTGCACTTCAAAAATAAATACAAGAGCAAATCCAACCAAGGTAAGCCAAAACCAGCACACTCTTCTTCAAAGACAAAGAGCTAAAACTGGCTTTAAAATAGTACAAATCCCCACTTCATATTAGAACCCTAAAAAGCACATATAATGCTCGTGGAAAAGGGTTTGTAAGAAGGATAGTACCTGGAGAATACAAGAAACACACAGTAGTGAAGTTTCCAAGTAGGGGACTAGTGAATAGAGGAATGGTGAATGGTTTGAACAGTAATGGAAGGAAATCTGAATTTTTGTTCCCTGTCGGGGCAAGGCTCACTAGATGGCACTGTGACACATTCAGAGAGGGACCGGAGAGGTTCTTACCCTGAGTGAGCGAGTGAGGTTGCAGTTTTGGGGGAAAGAAAAGCTGCATTCTTGCAGTTTTTTTCTGGCATTTGTCTTTTTGGGATGCTTCCTGAACTGTAAATGCTGTAAGATGTTAATAGTTTAAGCAGATAGGCTCTCTGGTAATAGCAATATGCTTTAGGGTAGAACATCCGAGTACAGATATCGTCTGAATGGTGCTAATAGGACAAGTGACATCAAGAATCTACCAAGCATTATTTTCCATTCAAGTATAAGGTTCTTACATCAGTTACTGTACTTACTTTTCAAATTGTTCACATGGTTTATATTTTAAATCTACTTACACTCAAATTCAGCCATGCTAACGTCCACAGGTAATTTTTGAGATGCTTATTTGCTCATCTGGGCAATGGTAGGTAGGAAATGGCAAGAAACTGAAAGCTCCACTTAAGCAGTTATGATAAAATTTCTTTGGGACAGCCCAGCAGAGTGTTCATCCCCAAGGCTTTCACGTTGCAAAGCTGTGGGGCCTGGCTTTTGTCCAGCATACCAGGACGCTCTCCACAGTCTCCTCTGCCATGAGAGCATAGTGGAGAGAATATAAATCACATAATCTTTACAATTCATTAAAACACTCCTTTACACTGATATAAATAGATGATGAAGCACGTTTTAAAGATGCAGACCACATTATTATTAAAGCAGACAAAAATTGTGATAGTGTTCTAAAAATGAATGGAAGTTGGATATAGCATCATAAGACAAACTTGCCAGTATTAAGGAGCATCAAATCACTGTCTGTGAGGCTGAGGGAGTGGGGGAGGTGTCCTGGCAGAAAGAGCTATTATAAGGAAAAAGACAATGGCATTTTAAATGGATCTGTTACCTGGCACAAAGTATACACCATTGCCAAGAGTAACAAATCCAGAAATACTGAATAAGCTGCTTATTTACATGTGACTGAATCGTTTGGAAAAAGAAAGGTAGGCTTTGATTCCAATCTGCTTTCCTTTGGTTAACCAGACTGCTCTGTTGGTATCAGTTCTGTTATTACAAAGCAGAAGGAGTTCAAGCAGGAGCCCCTTTCTTACCTGAGCTGCTTGAGTCCACGATGACACCAACCCCTGGGGAGCAGCTACATGCTGACAGAGAACCAGCTCTCTGGTTTGAGTGGGCTGTACACTGCAGCATTCTGAATTCTGTCTGTACAGGTGAGACCAATGAAAACAATCATTTCTATAAATCAGAATATGTACATTTTTTCTGCCTGGTATTCTCCAGACTTGTCAGGGCTCACGCTGTGAGGAGGCAAACACACTTGGTAGAAGGCTCACATCATCTCTGTATTTCATTTGAGGTTACATACTTTTGCATGAAGAGAGATCTGCTTGGTCATCTGCCTCCTTCTATCACCAAAGGAAAATCTTTATTCCTCCTGTCTCTTCCATTGCTGCTAGGTGTCAAAAATGGTACCATTCTCCTGTGGTGATGATGAGGGAAATGCAAAGCATTTTCTCACAAGTGATGAAAAAGAAAATAATAAACGTTCTTTGACAATTCCAGAAAAAAAAATGGAAGAAAAAAGGACTGTCAATGCTTAGGTAAATGTTTTGAGAAAAATTTGAGGATCATAATCATATTTCCAAGTGTACTGAGAAACTTCTAAGTTTATTCACATAAATTACTTTGCAGCTCAACTCATAGGATGTTTTGACTTTGTAGACCACACTTCACCCAGGAAAATTAGAGACTTTGAACTCCCATTAAAGTTGAGTTCTAATATAAAAAAAAGGAGAAGAAATTTCAAGACATCCATGAGAGGAAAGAAACATTTTTTTGACATTGCAGTCCAGTCACTACTTCTCTGAACTATTTATTCTGGCTAAAAAACCACACTCTTTTTTTTGTAAGTATTTTATTTTCCATTCTCCAAATTTTTTTTTGCTTTTTTCTGTTGATAATCCTATTCTTCAAATAGATACCCCACGAAATTCCTGATTCAATCACATTCACCTCTCAGTTATTCTCTTCTCAAGCTGAAGACCTGGTTTTCCCCCACAAACAGATCCAGAAGCTTCTTCATAGAAGTGGCTTCATTCTGGCGGATAACCACTCGGGGGGAAAAAAAAAAAAAAAGCAGAAGTGAAAATAAAAAACCCTACCTTAAATTGATCTGCCGCTCCTCCCCACATGGTATTCCACAGAACTGTATCACACACTGGATCAGCTGATCTTTGCTGGGGAAAAAGGAAGATAATGTCCATGGGAACACAGTGTAATGTAAGCCCTGATGGAACCCAAACAAGCAATTCCACTGCCCAGGCTGCAATAACAAAGAGCAACAAAAATATCACTTTATACACCCTTGAGAGCTTTGACTAGTACATGAATTTCCTATTATGTGAACTCTTTCAAGAATAAAAATAAGAGCATCTAGGCTTTACCCACATTAGTAAATGTTTTCTCCTTTCCGTAGGACAGGCCAGTGAATGCTAGGGTGGCTAGAGGATATCCAGTTTAGGTAGCTAGATAAAAAAAGAGATCTTTTATTGCGTGACATAAGGACCTAACACTTTGCTTTGCAAATATATAAACAAATAGAGACATATAAACTGCTTTTCGTTTATTATTGAGTCCAAGGTACTTACAAATAGTCGGGCATAGTCTAGCTCCAAAGACAAAAAATTCAAGTCATCTCCTTGAAACAAAACATTGTGAGGAAGGAAATACTTAAAAGTCCAACTGAGCAAGTAAGTATATTTAAAACCATTTTACATTTTTGTGCCAAATTGTCCCTTTAATACAACACTTTGTAAGAAACAAATATGTAAACAAATCCATAAGGAAAGTTGCAACATCTTGATTTGTTAGAATTAGATACATAATAAACCATCTTCAACATTATCAAATTCTGTTGACTACAACTAACACTTTTCTTAATAAGATGTTGGGAAGATTTTTCTACTTTGCTTACAAATTAAGATAATTTGCCAGTACACAGAGTGGTTTTGATCAGCCAGAACATAATACATTGGTTCAAATATCACACCAACCTCTCCTTCTATCACCTATTTATAAAGAAAAAGCACATGTGCAAGGAAACTTTTAGTTTTTCTCAAACTTTTTTAATAATCTCATTTCTCTCAGCACAGTTCTTTTAAACTTATGCGCACGTAAAAGGAGAAAATGGGACAAACAGGCATTTCTTCCCTAAAACTGACAAAAGTGAGAGAAGAAGGAAGTCTATCATCTTTAACTGCCACAAACTGATTTAAGCTGCTGGCACTGAAACCAGAAACAGGTTTACAAGATTTATTTTTAATACCTGTTGGAAAAAAAATTACAGGTAGCTCAAAACACACTGCTCCAACTGGGTACAAATAAAGAAAGCTAATACTTCAGGAAGAAAAAAAAAAATCAAAATTTTCTATAATAAATGGAGACTTCTGTCTACACTTCCAAGCAATTCTTTTAAAAGGTTACCTGTGAAGCTTCCTGGGCAGGTAACCAGCCCAGACAGACCCTTGTGCCATTGCAGCCACTACTTGGTAGATAAGTCAGATTTTGTTTCTCTTTGTTGCTGTAAACACAGTATATGCAAAAAAGATATATCTGTTGGAATTCCTTGTTGAGGGGACACAGGTGAGTACAGAGGGACAGGAACTAGAGAGAAGGCCCTTTCCTTTCCAGTAGCACACTTAAAGGAGAGCATGCACCAAAATAAATACATACATTTCATTTTGTGTTGCGGTGCCTGGTTTTGCTTTCAGCGGTTTGTTCCCCCCTCCCCTTGTTGTTACTTTCCCTGAAATCCCCTCCTTTTCCCTGCCTTTCAAACCCCACCCCTTGTTCCTGAACTTTCCGTGTCCATCCTTTAATGCCCCTCCCAGACTCTTGTCAATCCTCCCTGACTCTGCCCCTTTTTCCAGAGATTTCTATATCAATCATCTCCTTTTCACAATATGATTTGTAAGCCTATGTTGTTCCCCACCTATGTTTTCCCTTATTGGTTTATTATATATTTGACTCCGCCTTGTGTTCCTCCCACCCTGTATTATGATTGGTTTTCGGATTGTATCTTGGAGGCCCCCAAGACCTCCCCAGTATTTAACTTGAGGTAAGCCCTTTTTTCTCTGCTTTTGTTGGTTCCCTCGCATAGGGTTTGCTTATCCCTTCAGCTTCTTTTGGCTCCCTTCCTGGGACTCATGTCTTCCCAGATTCCTTCAATGAACCTTCCCCTGGAACCGATTAAAGCTTCCTTTTCAGTCCTTTGCCTCTGCCGGGCACGTTGTATCTGAAGGGCTGCATGGCCCTTAGCTGCACCCTGAAAGCCCACTGCTTTATAGGGGCAGCTCACTCTTGGCGCTGGTGCCGGTCAAGTGAGCTAGCCCGGCTGGTCGAGGTGTTAGGAGTCGGACAGGCACTGCGTCAGTTTCGTATTTATTCTGAGGTTCTTGTAACAACTGTTGTTTAGTTCATTTAAAAAAAAGAAAAACCAAAAAACAGAGAGACTGCATCGTGGGTCCAAAAAGAAAAATAAAAGTTATGAAGAAAACCTCAGAGGTTGAGAGAAGTGAAAAATAAAGAAAGAACAGCTAACTTAGATATCCTTCCAGAGGCTTCTCACAAGACTACCTATTTCAGTCGTTCAAAGACAACAGGTACCAATCATAAATGAAATGCAGATGGAAGCAAATTACCAAATCTGTCTGATTCGGAGTTGTGCTAAGCAAAAGCATTAAAGAAAGGTAAGATAAACAGTTGGTATAAATTGTCACAGCACTTTTGACATCTAAAATGCAGTAGTTTTTCCCAGATTGATAAACTTGTCAATTGTTATCATTTGAGTGCAAAAGTACTCCACTACAAGTTTGTCAGCTACATTAACACTGGCTCCAAAGGCCAGTGCCAATGGGAAAAATTGTTGCAATACAAGATCAATTGGTATCACCGGCATACTCACATCTTCAAATCTGGGCAGATGAGAAATCAAAAAACCTTCCAAATTTTGTTTCTCACCAACCACCATCAGTCATCATACACCTGCCATAATTCAGTCACTTTTCATTTGTTATGGAAACCACGGAACCTGACAAAGCAGGAGGTGTCTATAGTGTATAGTATACAAAACACGTGTATACTACTTTGGACATGAAATTTCTTAACACCTTCCTGCACATTTTACCTAAAATGTTTGGAGTTCTGTAGTCAAAAAGCATTGTAAAAAAAGATATCTTCTCCAAAGATACCCAGACATAGGCTGTGTTGCAAATGAAGGTTTTAAGTTTGCTTAAAGAAACACCACCAGAGATCTCACCAAAAGCAGGTTGAATATAAAAGTGAAAGCATGGCAAAGTTTATCGACAAGGTTTAGTCTACTACTTATAGATGGTTAAAGCACATAGAGAAAAAGCAAACTAAAAACAATCAATCTCAAATCAGAATCAACCCAAAAAAATTTCTGTGTGAAGGCTTCCCCTGACCACCATAATTTTTCAAATATTATGGAGGATGGCTTGGCAACTACATCAGTCAATTTCTTCCTAACCCTGGGATGCTTCTCACTGTTTCCCATAAACTGCACATTCGGGTTCCTTAGGTAGTCGCAACCCTGATCTTCACTTACAGTGTGAGGGCCTTTGCTCCTCAGTGTCCGTCCTGCTGTCCATCCTCTCAAGAGGTGTGAGAAGAGAGGCTCCCATTGAAGACTGATGTAAAAAAGTTGTTAAGTACCTCAGCCTTTTGCACATCCATGGTTCCCTCCTCACCAGCACTGCTTGTAAGAGCAGGTACATGTTCTTTGACCATTCTTTTCTGATTAGCTTTTCTGCAGAAGCCCTTGCTGTTATTCTTTGCATCCATTGCAAGTTCAGTTCCAGTCTTGCCTTGGCCTTCTTCATGCCCTCCCTAGACAATCATACTTCTCTAGACTCTCCCCAGATCATCTGTCTTAGTTTCCACTGCTTGAGCATTTGCTTCTTGCCCTTTAGTTTGACCAGTATTTCCCTCCTCAGCCACACCTCCTTACCTTGTTTGTTCAATTTGTTGCTCCTTGGAATTGCTAGTTCCTGCAGTCTACAGAAGACTTCTTCAAAGATCTGCCAGCTCTGCTCAACTCCCTTGCCCCAAGGTCAGTCTCTCAAAGGATTTCACTGACAATCTCCCTGAAGAGAGCTGGAAGTCTGACTTGCTAAATTTCAGGAGCCTGCCTTTTGCACCCTACCTGACCTAAATTCCTCCGGACCGAAACTCCACCGATGAATGATCCAAGCTAGGTTGCTTCTCTGACATCCCTGATAGCTCACTTATGTTAGTGACCATTAAATCTGGTGTTGCATTCCCTCTGTCAGAGCCATCATCTGGCTTAAGCAGTTATCCCCCATAGCTCCCAGCAGTGGCCTGGATTGCCCACAGCTTGCCATGCTGCTTTTCCAGGAGCCGTTGGGGGCTGCTGTCCCCCAGTAGGGCACAGGTCTGCAAGCAGGATGCTTCTGTAACTGCAGCAGGAGGGCTTCAGAAAGGCTGCCCTTGGTAAGGTGGCTGGAGGAGACCCCAAACACAAAGTTGCCTTTGTTGCCAGTGTCTCTGATTTTTACCCACAGGCTTTTTGCTCATGGCTGTTCTTCAGAACTTAATCTCTGTCTTGATGTGGAGGGCAATCTCTCCAACTCTCCTTCCTATCCTATCTCTTCTGAGCAGCCTATGGCCACTGATAGCTGTGCTGCAGCCATGAAGAGCCTGTGGAAGAACAGCATTCATAGTGCCTTTACTATAGCATGTTCACAGCTGCATGCACACAGATCTAAAGAGTGGATACATGCCTGTGAAAAATTATCCTCAGACTCAGTGAAATATTCACATCAGATACCTTTGCATCCTCTCAACAGGTGAAGGGTTGATCCTTGAAGACTGGGGATATCAGCCTGGAACCTGTCATTGTCATTTGTTAGTGGTTCTCCAACAACAGAGAAAGTTGGAGTTCCCAGGCTCTGCCAGGTGCCTGGAGGGAGGTGCTGATCACAGCCAGCTGCACTCCAGGAGAGCTCAGAGGGTCCCTCTTAGGACTGCTGTTTATAGTGGGCTTTAGTCATAATATCACTCCACTCTGGCCACCATTTGGCTTGGTAACTTTCTTTGAAAGTTTGATATCAAAAATGTTATTCCACATGGGTTGTTTTTCAGGCAAGAAAAATCACTTTCCAAAGCTCTTTCATAAAAAAAAAAAAAAACAGGAGCTCGTTAGACAGTGCTAGTCCTGGGAACAGAGAGTGTCTCCAAAAACCTCCAGAGGAACTCAGCTCATGTGTTGTTCCTCAAGGCTGAGGCCTAACAAGCATTTCTTAGATCATAGTGTGGCCTGGAGTGGGGGAGGCATCACCACAGGCAGCAATTCAAATAAAACATCCAAAACAACCGCTTGAAACTAAACTACTTGTATATACAAAGAGGGAACATGCCCCAGAATTTTTAATTCTCTTATATTTACGCAAGTCCTAAATCCCTGTTTCCTAGTAAAGGGAAAACCCTTTCCTTATGTTTTACATAACATTACATTAGATATGCAATGTTACAGTAGCCCTCTAAGACATATCAGGGCTTGGAATGTTACCATGTGTGGATTTATGTTTAGGAACATCAAGAACTAAGAGAAAATATATCAGTAATAAACACATCACTATGTGATCCACTTGCAGCTCAGCTTTTATGTGAATAATTTCAGAGAATTAAGGGAAATAGCAGAAAACAACAAGCATAACTGCAGAGTGACAATGATTCAGAATACTGCATTTGCCTTGAAAATGTAATTAGGAGGGAGAATTCCATTACCTTCAGATAAATAGAAGAAAGAAAGAAACAAGGGGCACTGAAAGAAGATGAAGTCTTGAATAGAAAAATATTGGAACATATGAATATTCATTGAACATATGTAAATCCAAGCCAACATCTTGAGAAGATATACATATCTTCAACAGATGAGGAAACCTGAAAGCAAGAGCAAACAAGTGGCTGGAGATTGTGATATTCCAGACAGAGAGAGAGAAGCTGATTTCAAAGAGAATTTTATTTGAGAATTGATAAAGGAGCCATTCTCCATGAATAAAACAAACAGAAAACCTCACTACAGAGCTCCTCTACACCTTCACGGGCAATATAAAATTCTAGTCTGATCATGTAATTTACACACATATGAAGGTGTCAAGGGAAATAGTGAGGGTGAAACAGAAGAGAAAAAAACCAAGAGGAGTCTCTATACTACTGCAATAAAATAAAATTTTAGAATAGTGTTCAAATGAAAAGATGAAAGTCAGTAATGACATTTAACCTACTTAGAGATGCTACAATCATTTGCTCTTCAGAAACCTGGAGATGTAGAATATCATTGATGTTTAAGAGAGACACTACACAAGAACACACTATAGACAAAGTCTCCCATATAAAAAAAAGTTATAATAAAACTTGCTGTCCACTATCTAGTTTTATGGGTCCATTGTTGTAATTCAGCTACCCCAGTGTGATGATCCATTTCACTTGAACATATCCATACAGATATAAACAATCTGCAATCTTGTGAAGGCTTTTAAACTCTTATTTTTAGCATCAAAGACTTTGACTCAACATGAGCAGAAAGGTTTTTAAATCCTTCTCCTTTATCCCAAAAGTATTTGCTGCTCCAGAGTAAGACTTTATTTAGCCCACCATATTGGTATTAATTTTCAGTGCTGCAAGTTGGAATGTCAGTGTACATTAACACCTGATCTATAAAGGGAATGCTGAGGTCTCGCTGGAAGTATTAGTCACTGTGCCCTGGGAATGCAGGGAGGTTTTGTTTGTGTTCTTGGCTCAAATGTCTCAGCTAGACATGTCTCGATTCTTAATAAAACATACACACAACATCGGATTCATTATCTAGAAACACTGCAGGATTGGAAACTTTCTCCAACTTCTTTAGCAATTACTAACCTCCATAATAACATTAATTCTTTCTGAGGGGCAAGAGATCAGTGCAGTCTAACAAAAATACAATTCCTTAAACCATGTATTCTTTACCTACAGGCAAGTAACTCATTTTCCTTTTATCTCTTTTTCCTTAAGGAAACCCTTCAATAACTTTGCTTTTTAGAAGAAGGTATTTTAGTTCAAGATTTTAAGTAGTCACTAACTGTCACTAAATTCACAGTTAACTGGAGATCTCATAGAGAAATCAGTCTCATCTTGAATTTTTTTTTTTTTAGGTTTGTAATTACCACAAATCACAAGATGATTTCTCTGTCTTGTTGATAGTTACCTGGCTGCTCCAGAGGTCAGTTCTACCAATTCTAGTTTTAGATACAGCCCTGGTTAGCATTTCATTGCCTAACCTTCTCTATTTCATCTGCTCTCACCTACGACTACTTGGGTCTCTCTATTATAATACAACCCTCAGAGTTCCACTTTATTTCCCCTTTCTATCCCGTATTGGTCTTTTATGACTTTACAGCCAACCTGCTCTAAAACTCTCAGGAATTCCCATCCCAGAATACATTTCTTCATAAATTCAGTATTTCTATATTGGCATCCTTTTTTGTGTCCCCAGCCCATTTTTTGCGGATGTTTTGTTCAAGAAGTGGTCATGTCCTCTACTTCCAGAAAGGTTTTATTTAAAAGGAAGAAAAATAATAGAGCTGGTGTTTTCTGTGTTGCTGCAGCTAGACCACCGCCACAGTTAACTCAAACGAACCCTTAAAGCATAAAGAGCATTTGTACCTATTTACTAATGTTTATTTTATGGTATTAATTGCATAATAAGTTGTTGAACACTTAGACATGACCATAATGAACACTTGGAAGAAAAGGGGAAGAAACACAGAGTAATTAAAGTCAAGGCAAATGAAAAATACAACATCAGACACAGTTTTGTTGGAAATAAAAAGCTGTAAAACCCTTTCTTAAGAGTTGCCAAACAATTCTCTCTATTTAGATACCTGAAGCAAGACTTCCATTCTCTACAATTAAAGCATATAAGCCAATTTCTACCATCAAAATATATTTGATCATATCATGCAGACTTTCTGACCGTGAAATTTATGACAGCTCCCCAAATGAAAAGCACCTACACATTCTATAAATTCTTGAGTATCTGAAATGTTTTCATTATCAGTCAGGAAAAAATAGCAAAAACTTAAGGTTGCCATAAATGTATTTATAATATTCTATTTCAAAAAGATACAAAACCCTAGGTATCCCCTATAACGTAAAAAAAGGAGATGCATAACAGACCAGGAAACAAAAAACTGCCACAAGAACACTCAGTCAGCTTTCTGTTGGATGACATAATTGACATCTGTTGCTTGTTGAACACACATTTTTTGGGAATGTAAAAAAAGCCCCAGGAACTATTCAAAGAGATTTTTTGTTTCACTAGGTCATTTGAATAAGGCTGAAGGCTCTGTCTTAATCTCTATGCTATCCAGGTGCTAGGAAAAAAGCTACCTACTAGCACTAGGAAATCACAAACTCTCATTCTAACTTATTAAATCTCACTGAAATCAACACACACAGAAAAATGTTTCACTTTCATTCATTTAGTCTGGAGTACATCACATATCTTCCCTAGAAATTAGCTCAGATTTCATATTTAGTCTCCTAGTGCTTGCAATTTTAAGTTTGTATTTCCCTAGCCACAGCAGCACAAACTTACTATTCCTTCTTTTTGCCATGTTCAGGTAATATTGCAAGTGTGTGTATAGATACACAGCCCCAGTCATTTCGTGAACAGCATCATTTTTATAAAATCAGAGACATATTTACCATTTTCATATAGGAATAACTTTAAAGCATTGTTTAACTTCACACCTACATTAGTATTCTGTGTGGAATGATGGGATAGCAGTCTTGGTCTTCAACCAGATCCCAAAGCTTAGGCTCAACAGGAGAGAGAAGCAAAATAAGAAAAACACATCATATTTACTTTGCAACTTAAAATATTTGGGGAGCCATTTTTTTCTTTCAGAATCTATTGTTCTTTCCATTATCAACATTCTTGGAGTCTTTTTTAATGCAAATAGTTTTCAGAAATTAAAAAAACTAAGAAAAACCATCATAAACAGAACTTAGGGAGTATAAAGACTTGAAGATTTGAAGCCCTCCACATTCACAGAATTTTGAAACTAGCACATATATTTTCAGCCTCAGAATGCAACTTTGAGACAGCAGTGAAAGAAACGTCTTTTATTCATTAATTTGATGAGACTACATTACATGAGATTATTCATGACTCTGAGCTATGAGAGGTCCATTTTCTGTACTGAGAGACATCTGAAGTGGATTTCAGCCTGTATTACAAGTTACACAGATATTGTTTAGCAGTCACAATTAATGACTTGTGAAACTACAGCCAGGAATCTTACTTGCACTGCAGAATTTTCCGAGTATTTGTAAATATTTGCTACTTCAGATATCTACAATTTAATCTCTGAGGCTTCCAAGTAATTCTAGGTTCCCAAAACAACATGACTTGGTTCCCAGACCAACATATATCTCCCACCAAAACACTCTCTGAAATAGTCTCTGCTGTACTTACGAAGAATCTGTTACTCAGTATTCAGGCTAATAAAAATTCTTTCTGTTGATTCCACAGCAGTGCTAAGAATACAACCTATCACAGAATTTCAGAGATGTGTAAAGTCACAATGATGTCTTGATACCTTTTACAACATGTTGCCAATACACCTCTCTGTCCTCTGTACACTAAGTAAACATCTCTCTGTCCTCTGTATATTAAGAAACAAGACAATACGTCTGGTCAGTGGCATTCACACACAAACTAGGAGCAACTTGGTAAGGCTCCAGAAGTGTAATCAGACAGACCTACAAATTCTTGAATTGAGATAACAATAGACAATTTACCATTTATCTAGGACCTGTAAATAAAGCTGGAAGAAGAAATACATATTAAGGGACTGCTGGCTGGACTATTCAGGATGACTTTAAAGCAGCAACATAGATGAAAGGTGCAAATATACAAAACAAAAATAAATTTGGAACTATTCCAGGTGTGTTAGACAAAGCCATGGAGGACATACAGGATACACCATTTACATTCACATGCGTGTGTTATAAAATAATTGTTTCTTTATTAAATTGAAACCTCATGGGAAAGGCTTTTCTGCTTCTAATATAATTAGTCTCCACACTCTTTTTTAAGAGCAAATGAGTAAGCAAAATGAAAAGCCATGTTTCTCAGTTGTCAACAGGTTGAAAAATCAAAGGAACCTTGGATATTCTATGATCAACAGCCTGACAAATAAAACAGCCTGACAGATAAAACAGAAGTAGAATGTCAATTAGCATTTAATTTGCTTTTGCAGTAAAGAACAAAATAATTGTTTCCATTTATCTAAAGTGTTTGAGGGGAAGCAATATACTACTACAAAATAATCTGTTCAATTTGTGCTCCCTGCGTATTAGGATGTCCAAAATAGGTAAATCCTCAATTCAGGAAGCATTGGATTTAACTTATTTTGCACTAAAAAAAATTGCATATACTGCTCTGTTAGACGTCTTGCAGAATAATCTTGAGATTGCATATTGCTTTTGTTTGTTTTAGTGAACAAGCACTTGGATATTTTCCAAGAATGTAACCTGTAAGTGACGAGATATTTCCCGCAGCTATCACTGCAGAAATCAGTTGGTACCTTAAGTGAGGGAGGAGTGAGAGCAGAGAAGAACAAAATGTGTAAATGGCCACTCCCTCACAGTTTTACACATAGGAGCAGTTTTGACAAGCAGCAAAATTTGAACACAGCTGTACCTGTTCTTGAAGGATAGAGGTATGAAATAGAGCACCAGCAAACAAGTGGCAAGCCATTAGTTTGTGTTAAAGGACATTCAGAGAGGAATGCAGTCTTCAGCACAATTAAAACTTCTGTGAGATTTCATTTTTTTATGACAACTGATGGAAGAGAGTTTTGTAGAAGCACTGTTAGATGCTGCTGCTTTTGAAAATCCTGTGGACTTTTGTAGCTTAATAAAGTGGAAATAAGACACATAAGTTTGTAAAAAGGAGACTTGTGAGATCCAGAAATAGAGCTAGAAATAACACCAGTGGGGCTAAACCCAATGTGCCAAGAGATAATATAATGAGGGTTAGGGGAAGTGGCACTACCACATTCCTCCCCTCCCATCTTCTGTTTCAGCAGGATTCGGAATAGCCCACTGCAAACAAATAGAACACAGTAATGTGCTAGTATAAAACACCTTTTAGAAGCAACTCTTACTTCAGTTACTTTTTTTGAGTAATACAGTCCCTAAATTTCTGTACTGTTAAAAATATCATCAAAGCAATCAACAGCTGAAGTATTCCTATGGTAAAAAAAAAGGGGGAGGGGGGAGAAATAACATGGAAATATATCTGTTTTAGGAATATACAGAAAGCTGGAAATAAGTACTCTGAATTCAGGTATATTGGTCTGTCTGTAAGAGTAACTGTTAAAGATAAACAGTGCAAACACTTTGAAGGAAGGTGCAAAACTTTTGAAATGAAAGTGGCTGAAAGAAAGGGATGGATTGAACTAGTATTATATTGCTTTCAAACAAACACTAATTACAAAAAGTAAAAGGAACTTCTGAAAGCTCAGCAATTCTTTGACTTAACATTATTTTCAGAAATTTTAAAAAGGTAGCAAAAATGTATATATTGTTAAAAAAATGTACACCATTTGGAATTATTACTCTTTCTTTTCTTGTACTAACATTTCCAGAGAATATCTGTTAAAAAAAAAAGTATCTTGGTTGTACATGTGTTACATCACACATTAGATGGGACAACTAAGTATTAAAAGAGTTAGAAGTAAGGGAAAAGATAATTGTGAAGATTTAAAGAACAAACAAGAAAGATTAAATAAGATGTCTATCAGGCTGTAAGCGTGACACAGATAAAATATGGACACATGGATAAAATATGAATTTTCAAAATAAGGAAAGATTTGTTCATGAGCACGTTCTAGTGTATAGATTCTTACACAAATACCACAAAAAGACAATGAATCTTAGACATAATATAGAGAATTTTCACTAAGGTCATGCTAAATAATATGATGTGTGAATTTGTCTGGTGGCACGTGAGGAGAATTTTAAATGAAGAAATGTCACATACTGTCAACTGCAAAGAAAAATGCTGTTTGCTGCTTCTTTATGAAAATTTTAGCAGACAACTAATGTTTTCAATATTTAAGAAAGTTAAATAAAGATAAGGTTTTAAATGCAGACAATTCAAAAATTTATTATAAGAATCACATGAGTATTTTGGGTGTGAGGTAAAAAAATTACTATAATTTATATTTAATTCTCTTATATTCATAATTTAGTGCCATATCACAATCTTGTGATAAAAATACTAATCAGTTGACCTCAAAATACAGCCTGGCAGTTCTTATGTATTCAGAACAATTATAAGCATGTAGTTTAGGGTACCTAGAAATCCCTTTTGTGTTAACAGGAAAATAAACGTGCTTAAATGCTCTCCCATGTTACTTAGCATAACATTTTATTTGAATTGGTTGCTCCTATTTGAAATATAAATGACAAAAGGGAAAATTCATAACAAGTTCAAGAATAATGAATAAAGAATAAAAAAATTAACTGAAACACTCATGTTCCTACTGCAGTCTTTAAATGGTTTAACTTGAATCTTGGATTCAAAATCTAGGAAACATGAAGTAGGGGTAGGAAATGATTTAATGGAAACATCTGGCATTAGTGAAGCTTCTACTGATTCATTTCTCCATCATTCAGAAAGGTTTCTGACAAGCTAGAATGGGTTCAAAAGGATGCTACAATACGAGTCCCAAGTCTAGAAAATTATGAGCTGCATAAAATTAAAAGTTAAGTCCATTTATTTTAGAGCCCAGAAGGTAATAGAATGGTTACAGTATCCCAGAAAGTTATGCACACAGAGTGAAGGGGTAGCATTGTGATTTTCTGCTGCTCCACCTCCCCACTCTTGTGAACCAATGATATGAAGTCCATTGTAGACAAATTTAGAAGAAAATAAGCTGCAAAGTTTTAAATACGCCAGTGGAACACAACTGAGACATTTTCTATCACTCAGGCATTTAATAAAATTGTTAAAAGAAATATACATTCCAAAATATCTGAGGAATTCATGGTGCTTCGCTTGCTTAAATATTCATACTCTGTTTAACAAAAATTATCACTCTACATCTAAATCTACAACTGGTTGAAAGGTCCAACCACCTGTTCATGAATGATTTTCCTAGTTATTGCATCTGATTACATTTGAACACAGATTGTATTGTATTATACTGAAGCTCAAGTTCACATTCTAAGATTTCAAAACAAATATTTAGTTAAGTATCATTAAAAGTAAGAATACTTTTAGGTTTTGTATAGTTTCTACATCCAGTGGATAAGATATGACTTGTGGATAATCTTTAAACATACTCACATGCATTTATTATCTTCTACTTTATCACTTACATTTATTTCTATATAACTTTGCAAGCACACATATCAATTTGATTCAATCACATTTTTCCTTGTGTGTTTGAAATAACCTTAGATAAGAACTACACAGTGCCATACGTACCATTCTCCTCTGTTAAGTATCTCATCTTTGTCAACATTTTTGTCTATTTTGAAAAAAATTCCACACCAACATCTGTCACCAAGAAGGAAAGATGAAAGTACAAAATATCCCTTCAGATTCGAAAAGAAGTGGTTACCTTATATGTCTCTTCATGTTACAAATTATGTTACAAAAATTTCTCTGCCACAGTTCTATTAGTCTTAATCTGCCTGTACTAGGTATATGTTACTCTTCTGTAGTCTTCTTGCATAATGATGGAGTTTTTATTGCTGCTGCATCCATTAATAAAAAAAAACCTGAAAATATTAATAATCTCTTGCATGCCTCTGCTGCCACAGTGTCATCCTGATACATTCAAGTGTCATTTGCAATGCAGTCCAAAAATAAAGGCACAACCAGTCAAAATGTTTACATACTTCCTCGTGAAATATTTCCCACAGAGACTGAACAGGCACAAGTAAGCCTTGATGAGTATGTTCACTTAACCTCAGAAAAGCACTTTAAGAATTTTATGGCACATAGAAGTGAGAAGACCAAGCTAGACATCAATTTCTGGAATGCAGTGAAATCCCATTAGTTTTCCTTTTACTCTGTCCCTCAGAAAGAGGGTTCCCACCTTTTGTCACTGAATTCCACATCTAGTGGCATGATCCAACTCACCAAATAAGCCCACACCTCAGCAAGACAGAAAAGTTTGGGGTTTTTTTTATTTTGAAGGATAATGCCCGTTCACGTAGGTCTTCCCTTCATTCCACTACCCAGACTGGGATAGGAAAATCTAACATCCATGTTAGCTGTTTTAATGTGGATTCACTGCAGGAAACTAATGAGTGAGAGGGGAATCATGATGCTCTCAGTGGTTTGATATTTTCATCTTCCAGCCATATAAGAAACAATATGTTTCCTGTAAAATGAAAAAGAATCTATACAGAAACATTCATACTAATGGGCTGCTAAATTAACTTCTGCTCCAAGTAAAGTAAATAGACTGGTACCTCCATGAATATGTAGACATTTGTTTAAAAAATAAGCCCTGTTTAATGATACTTAATTTACTGGAACTGTTTAAACAGGGATATTTATTTCCTAATTGCATTGTTCTGCTAAGTGCTCAGCACCCACAACACAAAAGAAAATTAGAAGCATTCAGGTACTTTAAAGGTTCAAGTTCTATCTAGAATATAGTTATCAGAGTTACAAATGAAGGGCATAAAGCAAACAAATTAATTCACGTACCATCAAAATTGGTATACAGAGGTTAAAGAAAAATTGATTGCTAACAAGTCATACATATGACAAAAGCACAGGAAAACAATCAACCCAGAAAATTAATCAGCATATAAATTAATCTTCTTACTGGAGAACAAATTGGAGTCTGAAGTATTGCTTTCAATTTACCAGAATGCTAAAACTTTCTGCTGGGAGAATACTGACATGGTACAGCAAAATTTCTGAACTGATGAGGTAGGTAGATCCTGAAATAAGGAGGAGAAAGGTTTTTTCTAATTCCATTTATGTAGTTCTACAGGTTTTATTTAGCTCATTAGAGACAGTAATATCTCAGAATATATTTTGATTGGCTTGCTCAGAGTGCTAAGACAGAACTTAAATAGCCATAAACTTTATAACCATTTAGGCACCAAATATATTTCCTCCATAATGTTATAAAAACATTTAAAAGGGAGACAATTTTAAAAAAGAGTGGTGGTTTAATCAATGTCATTAATTATCTATATTTATTCATTTTCCTTCTGTCTAAAAAAAGGCCTAGATTTTAGGTATTTACTTACATGTATTAAAATGCTTTCTCCTCATAACTCATTCTTCATTCTATCAGTTTAGAAGTCATAGCTTTGAAACAACCTGTTGAGACATTTATTTGGATGAGCACAACTCAGTCATTCACACAGCCAAGCATTAAAAAAATGTGGAGGTTTTTATTTTTCCTTTCTCTTGGTGTCTAATGGACAACTGACTGCACAACCCTTTGCCTTGCTGCAGTGGAATCTGCCATATTCCAGCATACCTTATTTAATCCAACAGGAGCAGTCATGACTGGGGGAGAAGCTCTTTCCTAGCTCAACTTGTACTGTTTTGCAAGCAGGTAAATTCCAAAATGTGAAATAGAGATCACTCCAAAGACTAACAGGGAGCCAGGACAATAAATTTGAAGAGTGCAGCACAGTTCTGGGTTATTTGCATAAGGTGTGTAGCCATACCATGAGCTCTATGCCAATGCACAGCAAACCCAGAAAATCAGGAGAAAGTCTCTGTATCATGTCAGCTTTATTTGTAGCTGTCATTCAGAATTTTCACTTACCTGGGAGAATAGGCTATCTCTCTTTCTCCATTTTTATCCGTAAAATAATGAGTAATATTTTTAATCGCCTCATGGATACCAACTACACTCACTACAAAGAGAACCCTAATGTCTACTGCCTTGCATATCTTTGTCTCTAAATACTTTTAAAAATCCTAAATAAACTGGAAAACGTCTTCAGGAAGAGTTTTTAATTACTTTAAATCCCTCCTAAATTTTATAAAATAATCCTTACTGGAGATTTACAGTGATATAGTTTTATTTGTATATTGTAGGCAGGAAAGGAGAAACAAAACATACCCTATGAAGCTATGAAGGAAATAATCTATAAACTAAATTTATAGACAATCATGTGGTACCAACATGAAAAAAAATCATCTTTCTAAAGCAGAAAGATCTTAATAGTGCTGGGAATCATCCATGGTTGATTTAAAATAAAGACATGTTGAGTGCATAAAGTTTTAAACAAAAAAATACAGTTAAAGCATGATACAAAGATACTTGCTTTTGTTCTTTCCTTATGCTTTTCTAGCTATTAAGGTTTCTGGAAAAAAAATTACCAAATAGAAAGCTTCAATTTCACCCTTTTCATCATGCAAGTGAAAATTTAAAAATAAAATTTCTCAGAAACTTGTTAAGCATTTAGGTTCATCTAGAAAAGACTGCGAATAAACAATGATAACACTTAGCACTAGGTAAAGAAAAGAGAAACATACCTGCATCAGACTATTTTGAGAACAGTTATTTTCACATCCCTTCATAAACTTTAATTTGCCTTTTTGTTCTTCAGTTGAATGCGTCCTTCACTTTACTTCCTGTGAAAATACAAACAGCGACCACTACAATTCCTATGTGTCTTTTAACCAGGACAATATGAATTTTCCACTTGCAATAGTGATTTCATTGAAATGCTTTGATACAAATGGAACCAACCATTTAGCAGAGGCAAGTTTTGTTACTCCACTTACACAACAATTTCCCATTACTTCCAATTCTTCATCTAAGGAAAATTCCATGGACACAAAAATGGCAATACTTACATTTCAGACTGCTTTGTGTGAAATAACTGGATAAAACAATACAGCAGCTGGTACCAAACAGGTTACATTCCTCCCTAGAAGTCTTTATAGCCCTTCTAATTATATAATAACTTAGGATGTTTTTATAGGTACCACAGTGCCTCAGACGTAGTGCTTCCTTCCCAAACTGGGGCTGGGGACAGTGAGTGTGTGCTATTTTAAGCTTCAGGGGACATTGCTTCTCAGTGAGAACAGCCAGTGCCCAGATCTTCTACCTCCTGGCTGACCACTTCATCCTTTTTCTGATGTGCAGGTGGGACAGATTCACATGGCAATTTGTTTCAATACTCTTCTCTGCCAATCCAGTACTCTACTAGTGCAGCAGCAGCAAAGATGGCACAATAATGTCGTGGTCAAGCCAGAAAGCCAGGTCTCAGTTTGTCCACAATCAGCAGCAGATGAAATGTGGCAGGGTCTTCTCTCAGCCCCACAATAGCCCACATATCTATAATCTCGGATAAAAACTATCAGAATAACTTCATATGCTCCAAATAACTCACAGCCTGTATGATTAGGTCTAGGGAATTCTATTTGAGGCAGTGAAAATGCTACATCCTTAGGGGTTCCCTAGGATGGCTTAACTTTAGAAGCATCAGTCTATTAAGATTTACTAAGATATTTACTCTTCTTTAGCTCTTAAAAGGAAAGATCTCCCTTTGAACTTTCCTTTTATTTGCCTGACATTCTCTTACAATAAAATACCTCTGAGCCATTCAAAAATAAATGCCTAGTTAATGTTTTCTGCTGTCAAACCTTATGATTTCCTATACATATTTAACAACATGTTACTTAAAATTTTTCTCTTTCAAAATTACCAGCATGTAACCCTAAAGATAAAACAAATGGACATGAAGAAGCTGCTCTTTGTATAACTCTACAGACCTAAAGAAAGGCTTCATGAAATCTTCGTGAAATTAAATTAGCAAATTAGTAAAATTATATAGTGCTGAACATTGTTTTCAGATCAACAGATTAGAACTTTAAACTGCCTCATGTATTCAAAGAAAAGAAACTGTGTGTATCTGTATAAAATCCTTCTTACTTAGGCATGTTTGTCAGGCCTGCCTAGCCATGACAAGCCTCATGGGCAGTATAATAACTTTATAACACATTTTTAATACCAAAAATTTGTGTGGTGACTGTGGCCACAGGAGTTCATAGCAAAATGTAGCTATACAGAGACCAAGGAATGGGGGTGCTCCTTCTACTGACCTCTCAGGCTGCAGCCACTTCTGTGGGACTTCACAGGTCACATGTGCCTTCTGTGAGTACAGGAAAAATGAGGTTCTGAATAAAAAAGTAACTCTCCTTAAAAGGACAATTTCAAACCCTCTATCACTTGTACAATTGACTCAAATTTTATAAAGATGTCAATCACCAAATTTGCTTTTTGTTACTATACCAGGTACTCCTACAAGAACCAATTATTTTTAAATTTATCATATATTTTACCTAACATTTCTATCAAAACCTTGCATTACTCTTATTAATTCTATCTGATTATATTACCTGGATTAGAGTACTTTAAAAAAGATAAATAAATAAAGAAATGTGATTCTTTACTTCTTTACATAACCTTTCAGCAGATTTTATTGTACAGTAAAAATCAATGCTTTATATGCTGTTATAGCTAAAGGAAAATTTAAATTAGTTTGGAGATTTCTGGAAGGAATCTAATCCTGTTTATAGCCATATGGAAAACCTAGAGGATGCTCACTTTGGATTTTGTATTAGTCATTATTCTTACATTTGGCTATTACCACCATTTGTCTGGGTGCGATGACAAAATCGCCAGAAATAGGCAGACCCACACATGGTACAAGTGTGATGACATCTTGATGTCTTGCTAGGATATATTCCTTCTTCTGAGTCGACAGTTACTATTTGTGGGGTTTTAGATCTTGTTTTTACCCTTCAACGCGAATGTTTAAAAACGTGCTTGTAGGAGTCCTTTAGGGCAGTTCTTTGCTCACAGAAATTAAAAGAAAAACTCCTACTGATTTTCATCTTTGTTACAAGAAGAAACCAACCAAAATAACTCCCTTGCAATTTCTCTTTCTCTTTTTTCATTTTGATTTTCTTTTGGCTGTCAGTTACAGACAAAAAAAAAAATCTATCAAAGAGAAGCCACAGACTTCCTGAATGAGTCTTTAAAGTTCATAGTCTACATCATTCCCATCTTCTTCCCTTCCACCTCCCCTTCTATCATGATCATACCCAAGAGCCACTTTCACACCATAAATGTGTTCAAATACTGAGTTTGATCATAATTGTCTCTTTTCATATGAAAGTCACATCTTTTCCATTAACTTTCCCCCAGCCACCATATTTTTTCTTTTCAAATCTCCTTTATATGGAAATTGGGCTTCCTTTCTCTCAGCCCATCTGAAAACAGTTACCTGTCTGACAACATAAGCAGTTACTTAAGAGACAGAAAGAAAAATGCATTCCTGCTCAAAGAAACTTCATGTTGAAGGCAGATTCCTAATTCAAGCCAGGCACAGGCACCAGTTAAATACACCAGGACAGAAAAAGAGCCACAAAGCATTTTTAATAGCTCATTTGGGTTACAATGTGAATGGACGCATTATCCTGCTGGCTCTTAGAAAGCCATGGAAGGAGCTTGAAGGCTGGCGTCTTTCTGAGGGCACTCATTTGTACAGATTGCTGAAGAAACAAACAGAGCCATAGAATAAATTCAGTGGGAGGGAAGCTGAAGTGGTCATGCGTCTCAAAGCCCTGCTTGGTGCACAGCTCGCTGGTTGTATGCTGAATTCTGCTGCTGTACAATGAGTTGTATGACGAATGCCCAGCTGATGATATCAGATTCCAGTTCTATAGCACAGAAATAGAAGCTGTCTCCTCAAGATAAAACACACTAAGGGAGTAGAGAACACTATGTTTCTGGGGAGATTTCATTTCAAGAAGAGGAATTATTTTTATAGCCAGAAGGAGAATGGAATATTTTTGGATCCTTGCATATTTCAAACTTAAAAAAAATTTATGAGTTACAATGAGTCCTATACTATTCCTACCCTCATGTGATATAACCTTAATTTTCAGAATGGAAAGAAGTTTAGATCAGACACTTTTATACAAGAATATAAAGAAAATATAAAAGAAAACTTAAGAATCTACCATCAATGCAGTGGAGTTCTCCACAGAAAATTCTTGCTTCTTTAGATAGATTGCAACAAGCTTTGTCAGGATAAAGAGAGGAAATCGTGTTCTTATACACAAGAGAGCTTGAACCTGTCCCTTCTGTGTCCTCCCAGTGCACGTCCATGGGTCTGGAGCCAATCCCTGTCCAGAGTGCTGAAATACAACACCTCTAGGAATATCCGAAGTGTCCTTCTGCCTTGCCAGCCGTGTCTGGCTCAAATATGCAGGACTTAATAATTAACACAACTTTAAATAGCTAATAAAAAAAGTGGTATAAGATTTTAAGTTTACAGGTGAAAGTTTTGTGGTAATTTCAATCTGAGTTTTCCTCCCTTAAGTGCTCTCCCAACTATGTGAGCTTTTTGTTTCTTTCTACAGTTGATTCTGAATACTTTTTATAATTTCTCTTCCATTTCAGCTGTAGAACTACCCTCAAATACATCTCAAAGACCTTTGGATCCAGGTGCCTGCTAACCCTTTGTACAAAACTCTTACATTTCCAGAACTGCACTGAACTAAGAATAAAATTGAATGTACTATGCAAGATGCATAATTCATAGGCTGCCCAAGTGAGGAAATTGAAGAGTGACAGGCATCTTGCTTTAGAGTAATCACATTTTGGATGAACTAGCTATGCACAGGAAGTGAAGATCCAGATCTTCACTAGAAGAGTCCAGCATCTTTTGCTCTTCCTGCTTGCAGCTGGAATGAGAAAAGTACAAGAAACATTTCTCTCACTGAAGTGTTTTCAGCTAACTGAACACTTTGGGGTTTTAAAGCAGAAGTAAAAAATCAAATTTAGTTCTCAAGATCTGTAGCATAATAATCTAGATCTTCTTGTACATTCTTTTAGTGTTAGAGATGAGTTACTTAACATAAGTACTAATGTGCTCTGTTACGATGACTCATGTTCTCAGTCTATATTGCATTCCTGTGAAAGAATTATTGGTGCAAGTACTGAAGATCTATAAAAGATTTGTAATCCAAGACCCAGTAGAATTCACTGGTATAGCAATTTTATTACTCCATTCCCTTTCCCTATTGGGTATCAATTAACATCAAGAGAAGGGAATTAATTTATCTTTTATGTCTCTCTGTTTCTAACATAACACATCCATGAGGACTTACTAGCTCTTCTTCCTCTTAACATGTTGTTAACACTTCCTTGTCATGATTTCAGGTGTTTCTTTTACTTGTGCTGACATACCAAAAGAATATAAAAAATATAAAAGCAAACTTAAGAGCCTATTAAAAGCAAACTTAAGAGTCTATCATCAATTAAATTGAGAATCACGGAATCATTTATTTTGGAAGGGACCTCCTGAGACCCTGTTTAGCAGCAGGTTTTCCAGGTCCTTCTTCATCAGGTTTTGAACACCTCTGGAAATTCCTAGAGCACATAGCACAGGAGTGCTATACCCATTTGCTCATTTTCTTCAAAATAAATAGACATCAATGCCAAAGAAAAGAAAGAATTTATCCTTCACCTCTAGTATCTAAAGAATAACTTTTCCTGACATTGTGCAAACAGTATCTCAGTTTTTGAAAAGCATACCATGACTCATTCTAGAGTTTATGAAACACTTCTTTAAAATCAGAAAGAAATTTTGTGGGGCTTTTCTGTTTGGTTTTTGCTGTTGTTACTGTTTTGTTTGGTTTGTTTGCTGGGGGGCTTTGGTGGGGTTTTTAGGGGTGGGTAGGGTGTGAGCATGCTTTTGCCAGAGTTAGGCTGCTTCTTATATAAAGAGAATACTTTCAACACAATCAGAAAGCAGACACCTATTTGGTACTTCTCTTAGTCACTTCCTACTAGAGACTTTTGTTTTCTCTCCTCATACAAACCTGCATTTGAATCCAACAGCTAAAAATATGAGTAAAAGGCAACGGTATTGCTGGGTTCAAGTTCTAAAGATTTTCCATACTTGGTGAGCTGGAAATTATAAGGAAATATGACTTAAGCCCTTCCTATTTCCTGTCCTAAAGAAACATGACAGAGATATTTATCATTTTCTACACTCAAGTTTTTACTTTTGATACGTTTAACCTGGGACTTTGCGGCTACCACAGAACTTTGGATTTAATATCATCCAAAAAGACCATGAGAAATCTCCATCCCAAGCTCACCAATTACTTATTGACAGCATTTCTATGTGCACACCCGGAATGAAAAGAAAAAAAAATTTAAAAAGATTGCAGAAATTTGGTACTGCAGCATCTAATATATAGTTCAAAAAGTATGCAAGACAAAGTGACAACAAATGCCTGGTATTAGCTGGATAAAGCAATAGGTGATAATGACATTCCTGGCAAAAGATCAGCTCCTCTCAAACATCTGTTAGGAATGAGGCTGTTAAAAGCCAAGGAGTTTCACATTGTGGGGGTTTGTGCAGACCTTTGCTTCTGTTTTGATCTGTCATGGTTTAAAGTCCTCAAACTTTATCCTTCAGTTGCTTTGCTTCCTGTTTTTTCCATACAAAACCTCAGAGTGCCTAGCATGCAAAACCACAGTGACGAGTATTTTTGTGAATGTTGACCAGTTTTCTTCCATTTAAAAGAGGTGCTGAATTTATCTGATTATTAATTAAAAGCAAACCTGGGCCATGTTTCAAGACTGTAACAATATCCTAACAGAGAATGAGGTTGTTTCCTATTTTATGAACATTTTGCACAACTTAATTTATAATTCCTGTCTTCTAGACTAATATTTTCCACTGCCTTTCCCTTAGCTTTTCCAACACCAATTTTCAATATTCATAACAAATTAGCACCCAGAAGCAACTACTCCATTTCACGCTATAATGTTTAAGTGGAAGAAATTAAAGCTAGTTTTATAATTTAGTCAAAAAATTTAAAAATATGTTAGTAAGAAACCTCATCAGATGAATTCCAGACTTCAAAATGCTTAAATTACTTTTTCCTAAAAAATCTCATTAAATTTTTACAGGTTGCTAAATGTCCAGCTCTGAAGGCAGTACATAGGGTAGAAGTCAACAGAAAAACAGTTTATGGACTGAGCTTTAAAATTAATTGTCTTCACCAACGTAAAGAGGCATTTTCTGAAACCCTTGACTCCAGATATTCATTAAAAGCAAGATAAACAAATGCCATGCTTCCAATCCCTCCAAAAGGGTGACTTTGGATTCCTACAATCAAAAGAAGGACAGTAACTGCATTGATGCAAATAGTTATCAGTTATTAAATACATTAGCAGCACTGGAAGCACACATTCTGGTGCAGAACTCCATCCCACACCTTTGGCCTTCGTTTTTTTGCAATAGTCTCAATTCAACTATAGGGACCAAGTCTGTCTCCACACCAACCTAATGTACAGCCTGATCACTGGAATGCCTTGGAATATTTCTGGGCTGCATGAGTTCTAGGCATGAATAGTCTCAATATGATGGTGACCAAAAACTCTGGTCTCCTCTGAAATTAATATGGTGAGTATAAAATTATAAGCACTCTTTTTAAATACTTACCCATTTTCAGAAGCAGACATTCAGTCTGAATCTTTAATAGCTGCAAGTCACTGGAACATAGTCCTGATTTAAGTATTTCCACAGTAACAGTCACACAGAAATGCTTATCCAGTAACATATTGAAAAATCCAGATTCTTCTTGAAAATCCAGATTTTTTTTTTTCATAAATACATAAAGACCATTAGGCCCTTAGCTGAGAAAGCTGGCATAAGCACATACAATCAATCTGTTAAGAGGAGAGGCAAGCCTGGAAAAAATCAGAAAGGCTTAGATGCCTCAAAGTGCCATGTGATGAGAACAGACCTTAAAGGGCACCACGTATTCACATATCAGTAATTCTGCTTTGTTTCTCCCCTATGGCTTTTCAAGGAGTACCAATAACCTGCAAATAAGCTGGAAGCAAAGGCAAGTGGCAGGAGTGAGTTACCACCCCAATTCATGCCTCCTCCAGCTCCTGCTGGTCCTTTAACATATCTCAGCACTCAGGGAATGTGGGGGATTGAATCAAAATCTATCCTGAAATTTTACTTATGTGATCTTCCTACTACTACCAGTAGTACTTCCTACCTTCTACCAATGCAGAGCTCCTTAATGGAAATTATTGTGTTGAAATCAGATGAACAACGTCTTTTTCAGTCCTTACTGTTAAGCCCCCTTAAGTGGAAAACTGTTGTTACAATAAAATTAAAGATTTTTTATATCATTTTGTCACAGCCTAGGCTTCCTGATTAAAAAAAATGAGAGTAGTATTCTTTTTAGCAGAATGTAGTTTGTGTACAAACCTGATCTAGTGGAATGTGTCTCAGCCTGAGGCAGAGGGCCTGGAACTAGATGACCATTAATGTCCTTTCAACTCAAACTATTGCATGATTCTGTGTGCAGGGCTTTTAAACCTTCTAAAAGTGGTCAGGTGCTAGCTGATAGTCGGGCACTGACAAGAAATACACAATCCCAAATAAAAGAGGCAAATCTACAGAGCCTGAAAACGGTACCAAAACCATGTAAAAAAACTGTGGTTTGGAAGAAAAAGATCCTTTAGTAGCAAGCTGAAAAAACTAATTTACAGGTGTAACTTTCAGTAAGGGTCAGAAAAAATTCATTCATTAGAATTACGGGAGGTAAAATTTTCTTATAAATATTACAGGACCTTTAAAAAGTGTCATCATTGTAAAATGGACTTAAATCATATTCATTAAATATTAAGTATACTCTAGTTCTTCACTGATGTTTTTTAATGGAATTAGGTTTCCTCAACTGCAGTAGCATAATATCACTGCTACCTATTTATAAACAACTTTTCTTTAGATACAGAAGTGCCTTTTCATGATGGTATCAAAGTATGTTTTCACTTTGTAGCAATACTTCTAATCTTAAATGAAAGCAATCCATTACTTTGGGAATGAGAGAGACAGATCTGAGGGTACCTATGAGTTTAATAGCATCCCAAATGCACATTCACAATACTCCCAACAAAACAAAGTCAGATTTATAGCTTTTTTTTGGTTTGTTTTTTTTTTTTTTTGGTTTTTTTTAAGGTAGAATAATGTCTTTATATTTTAAAAGGCCTGGGAAGTCTGAACAAATGCTACCTGATGATAACTGCTGATACCTCTCTTGATTCCTCCAAGCTGTTGCTATTAAACATTTCCAAGGTCAAATACAGAATCCAGTTTCATGAACATATTAAACTTTTACCTTAAATACATGCCCATCCTAATCTACCTTATTGCTGAGGGTTTAATCTTTACTGAGGACATTCCATCATACTTCTGATCCCCTCCAAGTATGAAAACACTGCTAATGAAAAAAAAGTAATAAAAAATAAACTAAAAGACTTGCCTGTTTAAAAGTCTGCAACAAGCAGTGAGCCAATCTGTGGATAGTTTGTATCAGTGGATACTAGATGTTAAATAGAAGTGCCATCTGCCTAAGCAAATTATAAGTTCTATATCTCAGTATTTCTATGCATGCAGGAGCAGGAATTGCATCCTTGTCTCCCCATTGGTATGCATTCCCAGCAGCTCAAAATAAAGCGTAAAAATGCTGGTCTTTGAAAGGTTAGAAAGTCTTCAAAAGGAAATTTTCATCCCAGAATTGCAATTAAAAGTGTGTTTGCCTAAAGAATCTCAAAGTTACCGCATCATACTGCCATAAGGATCTCCTCAATACTGAAACTGTTACTACTTCCCAGAAAAATCTACTATTAACAAAGTTGCTATGATGAAAGGAGAAAAAATTTAAAACATACTGTCCAAGATAATGCATTTACCTAAAAAAACCCTAGCAGAACATATCTGTAGCGTGAGACTGAACAGTTCATTCTTCAGGGAGAATAAATACAGAACTGTTATGTAAGAAAGTACATTAGAACAAATCCTCTGGATTACGTGTGTATGTAAAGGCTGAACTCATTTTTTACTCAATATAACACCACAAACCTGAAAATGAAAAAAAAAAATAAACAGAGGCACTGCAACATAAGAAGGCAACCAGTTTCAAAAAATCTGCTGGAGGTAAAGTCTCAGTTCCTTCAGCTTTATGCCATCTTCAGACAAACAGGTTTTCATTCTGACCTCAGTGCTTGTGTGCGTCAGCTCTTCCAGCACTATTTTTGCTTCACTTCTCTCATCTAACAATATCAATGTCCTGGAGAGTTTTGCCTGTTAAATTTAAGTGTATTTCCCTCAGCGCCTTAGTTTTTTGTCGTAAATATTATATATGGATTATGTACAGATCCAGACTGCAACCATGTGTGTCAAATTGCAGCAGGACAAGTTTTTAATTAAATGTCTGGCTTTAATATTGTTATTCATACCAATTGAAAATAAAACTACCATAGGTTTATTGTCTTTGTGTTGAGCAGAACAGACCACTGCTCTGAGAGCCAAACTAGGCATTATGTACTTTTGTGAGCTTCAAATGGCTACTTTTAGGGTGGGTTTTTTGCAGACTATTGACATTACAATTCAGTTTAGGATAACAGCACAAAAGCTGGCAAGGCTTTTTTAATTTAAAATAGAATAGTAGTGAAAACTCATGCCCAGACTTACAGCTATTGCCAAACTCTAAACTGTAGAACCCAGGAGAAGGCCAACTTTTGCCCCCCCAAAAGGAAGTAGCAGATGTCTGTCTGCTGCCAAGCAATAAAATCACCCTATAATCATAATTTATTCATACAGAAATCTTACTCTAAATTGCAAGCCTCCCTGTTCCCTCTGTTTCGAGTGGCTGTAGTTTGCCTCCCTCTTCCTCAGGCCAGTTCTTGCTGCAGACACAGCTCCCTCAAAGTCTGCTTCACAGGTAAATTCAGTTTGTTTACTGAACACCCTAACTTTTCTACTGGTGAATATATACACACACACATACCCCCTTTGTAGGTCTTCTACTGCCACAGCATTTTTCTGCCAGTCAGGTGAAAATATCTGGACAACAAAGGCAGAACGAGGTCAGTAATATACTGCCAGCTTCTTCTTAGCTACCATATACTTTACTTAGATAATTCCTCACTTTCAGCCTGCAGTTTACTGCAGACTCCCAGTGCCCTGGATGGTCTCTGTTTGTTCACAGAATAGTGGGGATCTGACTGAACCCTCTCTCCTCTCAAAGGAGGGAACATTATCGGTCAGATTTTCCATGATCATACAGCTCCCATATGATCACAGATGGTACTGAGCTGCAATCCTGCCACACAGACTCAAACACAAATCCTTGCCTGTTTGTTACTGGGCTGGTGAGAAAACATGAAGAGGCACTCTGAAAGCAGTGTCCCAAAACACTCTCAGGAAGAGCTCTTGCAGGGCCAGAAAGGGACTGCTTCCATGCCCTAGAACACACACTGTGCTGCTGCAGCTGCACTGGCATGAGCACTTCAGGGAAGAAAATGGCCTTTTAAAGGGAAGCATTTCTCACTTTTCATTCCAATTCCCTTTGCTAAAAAGGTGATACAAACATTTTCTTTTAAACCAAACAGAAGATATGAATCTTAATGGTCCTCTTAGCCTTTCAGTGCAAGCCAGATTTCTCAATACAAGAATACACACAAGCTCAAGGCACTGTATTTTAACCTAACTGTCATTAAACTCTTATAAATATTATTCCTGACATCCACTACCAGCAGATTGTGCTGAAGTAAATAACAAAGTGAGCGTTGCAAAAACCAATTAGTGTAATTCTTCTGCTATCTCCAAAATCCATGAAAGTCAGAAGCAATATATATATGCAAGCAAACAAAAATAGTTTATTACAAATATTTCAATTGACAAAGAATTGAAAGATTTTATATTGTCTGACATTATCCTGAATTCTTGCCTGATGAATCATAGAGGGGTTTAGGTTGAAAGGAATATTAAAGACCACCTCGTTTCAACCCCCTGCCATGGGCAGTGTTGCCTTCCTCTGGAACAGGTTGCTCAGAGTCCCATGAAGCCTGGTTTTGAACACTTCCAGGAATGGGGCATCCACAGCTTCTCTGGGCAGCCTGTGCCACTGTCTCACCACCCTCAGAGTGAAGGATTTCTTCCTAATAGCCAATCTAAATTTATTGTCTTTTCAGTTTTAGCCATTTCCTCATGTTCTATCACTAAATATCCTTGTCGAATATCCCCCTCCAGCTCTCTTGTAGCCCCTGTGGCTACTGAAAGGTGCTGGAAGGCACTCTCAGAGACTTCACTTTTCCAGGGAGAAAAAGCCCTCTCAGTAGGTCCTCATAGGAGAGGTGTCTGAGCAACCTGAGCATCTTCATGGCCTTCTCTGGACTTGCATTAACAGGTGCACATGAAATCCATTGCAAAGAGTTTATCGAATCTGGAGGAGGAGGATCTTTCCCACAAGGCAAAGATTATGAACGAATGGCACTTCCTAAAACTTGGAGCAAGGAGCGCCTATCCTCTCCACCCAGACCTGCCCAAACAAGGGCCTAGAACATCCAATATTGAGTGCATACTCACAAAGCTCTTGAATAAAGCAGAATTAAACCCTGTCCTTCTCCTTCTTTTATAAGATAATTCTATTTTTATCTAGCCAGAAGCCACCTTTATTCTTAGTAAGCTCTTTTGTAGAAAAGTAAACCAGGCCACTTTCCACATGTCGGTGTAGAAGTACACCTGCATGGCAACAGTACATTTAAATAAGAAAGTGCAAAACAGTATGTGGAAATCTCTGACTAAATGAAGAAATTCTCTGTTTTCAACTGGAATAAACTCAAAAGTCGAAACATTTTAAGCACCTACTATATAACTTTTGATAAAGTAAACATCAGCTCAGTTTCAAGTAAATTTTGGCTATAACAAGTCACAAGGTCACCAGGAGCTCTCCACTCTCTGAGTTAGTAACTTCTGAAACCTGGTTTTACATATTTTGAAACTGAACATGAAGCCCTCAGACTGAAAATGTATAGTTTTCAAAAACCCTGATTTGTCAGAAAATTGTTTGAAAAGAATGCCCTATTTACCACATAGCTGTCTTGGCAATGTCCTGAGATTTTATTCTCAATAACATGCATCCATAAACCTTATCATTAGCATTATACATTTAACAAGTTAGACCACAACTTTTAAACACTGCACCAATTCCTGATTTGTCAGAGTCCAATACTGTCTTGAACAGGTGTGCTTCTTTGGAGTGGGATAGAGTGAATTTTTTTCATAGTAGCAGATATGGGGCTATATTTTAGATTTGTGCTCCCAACAGTACTCCTTTAGATATTTCACACATAGAGGTTATATTTATAGAACCTGTATTTTAATGAAAAATGTGCTCATTTAAAGAAAGCTAGTGGTATATGGAATTTCTGTTTCAGCAGAGTGATATAAAATATATTGAAATAGCAATAGAGGTATAAGTTACACTCAGCAAAATACAGCAATTGCAATCCCTGGTTAATTTCTGCTATGGATAAAGCTACAAAGTTGGTGCAACAACCAAAATACTAGCAGTGGAAGAGAAAGAGTAAATTAGGGTTTGATGAAGTAAGTGAAAGTTCCCATTCTAAATCCCAGATATTCCCATTTGTAGGTAGATTGTATGTTTATATGGCCTATTCCAACAAAATCAAACTGGGAAAGCTCCTGGCAGGTCTGTGGTGTCTCAACCCAAATGTATTACAAACAGAGAATATCACAGTATAGTATGAAAACAGAATTAAACATGTTTAAGACCTTAAGACCTCAAGACTTCATAATCTCTCCCCAACAAGAATAAAAAATCAAATTTATCCATAACTATGCATGTTTCAAGCAATATACTAGAATATGCTAGATTTATTCCTTACCAGGAAAATTCAAATTGAAAATTTTCACAGTTCAAAATTCTCCATGTCATTTTGATAACTATGAAACTGTCTTGTCATAATCAATAAAATGATTGGCTTTGTTATAATTTTTTTTCAGAATTTCTAGTTTTAACACTTTTTTACAATTAACATGTGCTCTTGCTAGAATTATGACACAGTGGAATGGCTTTTTTTTTGTCATAAAAGGAAAGTAAGATGCTTTTAATATATTTTATCTACATTAAAGTAGTTCAAGTACTTAATTTTTTATTTTTGTTTCCTCTCCCTAATTCCACCAGTTCTTTTCATTTTTAGCGGGATATCTGAAAATCATTATAAAGTATAAAAATATAAAGTCTTTAGAAACTGATCTTCTATCACTTTCAGAAATGAAAGCTATTGAGGAAATTCTGATATAGGAGCTATAAACCTTCTGCCACCCCAAGAAACCTCCATGAAGCAGGTATAAGTGAATTTGAAAGTCTTTAGGGGCGAACACCATTTCGCCCCCCTATAATCTACTTTGAAACAAGCAAGTTTCTATTCAGACAATATTAATACACTACAGCAGCAGTATCTTGGAGTTTCCTCTGAAAAGCCACGCGGAAAGGCCAGGGTGATGATGGCTCTGCCTGCAGCAGATGTGCCAGTGCAGAGCAAGGGAATACTCTTTAGAATGATGCAATCTTCCAGTGATTAGGATAGTTAAGCTCCCTGCCTTTAAAAAATGCTCTTCCTTTAGAAACATAGATCTTAAGAATATAAACTCTCACATTACAGCTGTTTCTATATAAATTCAATTAAGGCCACTCCAAGAAGTTGAAGTACAAAGAAAAGCAGTGACCTGATTGACATACAGAAAATAAAAAATTCTGTCCTTAACTTCAGCTCTTAACTACCGGCTTGCTGCTTAGTCATTGCTAGCAGGCTAGAAGTTTTCTCTTTTATAAATTAAATTCTTTGGAAACTTGGTCATGTTTTTTCCAGGAACTCAGCATCACAGATCACATCACCTTGTGTTACGCTGACTAACCACAAGAATTGTATGAACTGCTATGAAAAGGTGACAAAAACTCTTGAAGTGCTGGCTGGGGCTTGAGACATTGAAAACCCCTGACTATGGTAAACTAAATAACACAGCGAGCCAAAAACGTTATTCCAAAATCTCCCAGTGCTCAGGAAGAAATAATATTTTAAGATGTGGAACTTTCTGAAACATAACTAAAGTGGAAAATCTTAAAATGGTAAATAAAATACACCATTTTCTAAAAATTACTGGCAAGCAAGTTTCTTCAAAATAGACTAACGAAGTTCCAATAGCCCGTGATATGTTCTCCCTAATGATTTTCTAGGTAATGGTACAATTTTATTCAGTATTTAGACAAAAATTTCATTACTTAGGAGCTACTCAAAGATACCTATGCTTTTGTTATGTTTAGGTATTGAGGGCTGGCTATTTTATTTCATTCAAATCAGTATACTTTAAAAAAGATATTTTTCTACATTGAAATATTAAGATGTACAGAACCTATTAGTGCTTTGCTGATTTAATGACCAAGAATTTATATTAAAAAGAGTGATTCTTGGTCATGAGCACCTGATACTTGTCCTCTTAAATGACTAGTTCCAAGTGCTATAGGAAGGTAAGGATCCTATGCTGGGTATGTGTGAGATACTTCTTTCTTCACTAACTGTTAAATTTTCATTGCTGCCACAATAATGATCTTCTCCACAGTTGACACGTACTCAACACCATTTAAAATTTTAATTAATATTTAAATCCAGAACCCACCTGTGGCCACAACTCATACATAAAATCCACAAATATGCAATGTTGAACTTCCTATTTTTCAGATGTTTTGAATGACAAGATATTGGAACTCTTCCTAGAGGGTAAACTGGGCATTTATCCAGTGGAGCTAGACTGCCTCAGCTCCCTCACTGGCTACTTGGGAAAACCAAACTCTTTTCTCTATCTTCACATCTAATTAAGAATCTAATTTTCTGTCAGAGTGTGCCTAACTAAATGCCAGGCATAAAACTCTAGGTTCAAGCTCCACCCAATAAAAATGAACAAAAAATATACCAATTAAATTTCTACTGAAATAAGAGATTACACATCAAGTATTGCAAGTTTTGTGGTGACCTTAAAGAGCACTTGGTATATTCTAATTACCTCTTGTACCTATGTAATAACAGTTCTGATCCTGGAGTTCACAAGCAGCTACTATATACAGTATTTCATGTAATGGTTCTTATTGTTTAGGAGTTTTCATGGAGACTTAAATATTATCGACTGATACTGAGCTGACTAAAGTTGGTTCAAAAAACATTTCAGCATTTTGTCTTAAATTAAAAATGAAGGAAATATTATTTTTTTAAATTTATTTTTCATCTATTTGCAAGACTGTATCCATACCAGAAGCCTTTGCTTTGGGATTTTAAGCTTCCAACATAAAAAGAAGATATTTCTTTTAGAAAATAAAAGGCATCAAACAATATCCAACAACTAGGCTTAGCCTTTTAAGCCTTAAGAAAGACGAAGCATCAGCTGTAAAAAGAAAAAACACAAACCACTGACTGTTCAAAAAGCAAAATGTTAAGAGAAAGAATAGCTAAGTTTGAAGAATGAGAATTTTCCCAGATATGCTTATATATATATATATATATAGAGAGAGAGAGAGAGAGAGAGAGAGATGCAAAAAGATCAAGTCTATATGAGTTATACACAAAATTCACTCAGTAGCCACAGTTATGCCCAATCTTGGTCTGATGGGTATTGGCACCTTAAATATTGAATTCTTTCCAAAAGGGTGGCATGATTCCAGAAGCTGTAGATAAAGCATGCAATACACTATTTTATTGCAAAGGACAGCCTAGACTCACTTATCTTTGGTACTTGTGTGGCACCTACACTGCAGCAACACAGGGAAAACTCTCTCCACAGCATCCAGGACCAAGCTTGCATTTGTTCTCTGCCTTTTCCACCTCACACTGAAAAGCAGCTCCATGCCCACACACCTTCAGGTTGATCTCTTACCTAAGCAAGATCTCCTGTTCCCTGCAGTTTTATGGGAGTTTAAAATTAATTGGCATATTGTCTCTCAGTAACACGACATAGTCACAATCTAGAGACCATTTCTAATGTACAGAGTTATAGGAAATATTGACAGGTCATATCACATAAACACAAAGTACAAATTAAGAAAATCCACTGTGTTGTAAACAAATCCCAAGGAAAAAAAATACGGAGTTAGCTTCATGAATTTGGGCCTCTACATCTTCATTTCACTTTGGAAGCATGTTTGGATGAAGGGCTAAATTTAGAAAGGATCTCCAGAATTCTCCCATACTAGAACCAAAAAGAAAAATCAGCCTCAGAAACCTGCTCCAAGCCCAAGTGAAGTAGAACCTCAACTAACCCTTTCTATTGCAAGGCACAGTTTCCTACCCTCTGATGAAGTGCAATGATTGCTATAGCAGAGATTTCATTTTAAACACTCTTTTTCAAAAACCTGAGTGGTTTTTTTTCTTCTTTTTTTTTCCTTTCTCATGGTGAACTACTACTAAACTAAATTGCAGCTTTGCTAAAAAATCACTTCTCCAGCAGCTCAACGTTACTTAGAGAAAATGTACACCCCAGCCTGTACTACAACATAGTTTTCTAAAATCCCACCAAAACAAGCCTACTCCCTGTGAAAAGTGCAACCTAGTTACTTATCTCCATTTTGCTGTTGTTCCTGCGCAGTAAACTACTATTTCTGCCTTTCACTGGAGGTTTCAAGCAGGCACAGAAAATCAATGATGCTTCATGAAAAACACGTGTATGCTGTAGCTCAGCAAGTTGGGACTTGCAGGCAGCTGAAATCTATTGCAGCACAGTAACAGGAAGGACCACGTGCAAAATAAGGACATGCCTTTCGGTCCTCCTTTTAGAGTTAATTCATATCAATTCTCTGCATCAGAACTGACTTGTATTCATACTGCCAAGATACAATTTTCTTCAAAGTACTGTTCACAATGTGTAGAACCACCACTAAAATATTTACCATTTTTAAGTTTAAATACTTTCTATGAAGTTTTCCAAATATGCATGTATATACATACATATTTCTAAAAACATACATAAACTTCCTTTGCATAAGAAAGCACCACAAACAGAAAAAAAAAAGTTTTTGGCAAAAGGAATTTATAGCTTTGGATTTGCTTTTAATAAAGAATTTGAAGCCACTCCATTATTAACGTTCTTTATCTGATTCTACAAATAAAGGTTCTTTTGTGTTAGCGTATTTTGCTAGACTTTAGCAGGTCAAAGCAGGCAATTTGTGAATTAAGTTCTTGAAACAGATACTTTTCATGTCTAGGAATAGAACCAAATGAGGAACTGAAGTACCCAACTGCAAAAGATCTGTCAACAATTTTTTTATAAAGGCCCATTCTCAAGAGGTTACAATTATCACAGCAGGACATTTTTTTCACGAAAATAATTTTGCCCTAGATAGCTTTCTGGCTTATAGTTTTGGGTTGGGTTTTTTATTCCTCTCTTTAAATGAATAATGACAGTTCCCATATCTGTAAGAGGAAAATTACACATTACTTACCACTCACACTTCTCTCAACAACCTTAAAAGGACCTCAGACTCTGTCTCGATTTCACTCATTTCAGCTTCTCTGATATGTGAACTGAAAGCTTCACATTAACACACTACCATAAAATATAATAATAAAATTTAGAGGTAAACGCCAATATAATTCCTTGCTTTGAAGATTTATCTGTCCTTTAGATTACAAAAAAAAAAAGAAAAAAAAAAAGAAGTCTGGCTTTAGAGTAAAAGGCTACTTAAATGAATTTTTTTTTCTTCCATATGTGCATATGCTATCTCAAAATATGTCAAATAATGCAAAACATCCACTGTTTGGAGAAGGAACAAATGCTGGTTCAACCTCTAGCTCAAGGCTTAACTCAAAATTCTCTCAAGACAAAGGCAAATCATTTGTACATTAGCATTCTAAATCACCAGGGAGAGCATGGCAAGGCTTTCCTGTTGCATGTTGTGAAAAACTATTTTTATAGAATTCTGGAAAGGGCAGAAATAATAATAATAGATTTTAAGTTTCCTGCTGTTTTTGGAAACTGAAACAAACTGAATCATATTAACCACAGAATCATAGACTATTCTGAGTTGGAACGGACCCACAAGGATTATTGAGTCCAAGTCCTGGCCCTACACAGGACACTCCTTGAGCTCTGTCAGGCTGGTGCTGTGACCACTTCCCTGGGGAGCTGTTCCAGTGCCCAACCACCCTCTGGGTGAACATTTCTTCCTAATATTCAACCTAAACCTCCCTGACACATTCCCTCAGGTCCTGTCACAGGCAGAAGGAATATGCAACATTTTCCATTTTTCTGAAAGTTCATCTTTTGTCATTTTAAGTTATCCTGTTACACGTCAGAGTTCTGTCACACATTCTTTGGAAAAAATAGAGGAAAAAAGAAGAGCACATAACAAGTGCTAGAAGTACTCTTATTCAGCTACGTTTTTCTCCATATTAGAAAGACTAAAGGATTCCAAATATTAATTGTTTACACTGCTGAACTATTGTACTTCCTTGCAAACACAGCTCTTCAGAGAATGAGAGGCTGGAGCACATGACAGGTTTAAACAACCACCACGTCTAGTAGCTTACTTAACTCAGTTTTTTTTCTGTACATTGCAGATAACTTAATCTTTTCTATACAAAATCCTCAAGGTCTTTTTAATATGCAACAGCCATGAAGCCATTTTTCCTTGCTATTTTCTCCTGGATCGTAAGTGCACTTGGCAAGAGCTCGAAGCATACGTGGCTGCTGCTGCCTCACACACTGGCAGAGAAGGTGAAGGTTGAATCACTCCAACACTTAGGGATTGATTTGGAATAACTTTTACAGGTTTGGAAAATGCTGCTCACTCTCACAGCTACAGCAATGTTATACTATACCCTCATGCACCGAGAGAGATAGAAACATACATTTTGCGAGGAAAACGATTGTGCTTCATTGTACATTCTATTTCCTGGACTCGGCAACAAAGGAAGGGCTGAATGGCCTTTGTGGGAGGATGATTACTGAATTGTGCAGCTGGCATGTACAAGATTTCTCTGTCCTTCGTTGACTGCTGTGGGCATCAGCAATGAATGAACCAGGGGAAGACAGATTGTTCTCATACTTTGTTTCCTAGCAGATAAGCGCCATAAGCACCAAGCCAGGGCATTCCTTCCTGGCTTCAGATAGACCTTTTCAGGTACCTTTTGAACTCCTGAAGCAGTTTATTTATATTCAAAAACTCTTAAAATAAATACTGCCTCACTTCCAGCTGTCTCAGAGTAACTCCATCCCTCTCTCCCTGTAACAAAGCAGGGTTCATTGTCTTGCCGAGGGCCATAAACTCCCTCCTGCTCGGGGGCTGCACTAAGATCCTGCTCTAAGAACTATCTTGAATTCCTTCTTGCTCCTCCCCTCCTCAGAGCTGCCCAGACTGGGCTGCATCCCCTGCTAAGCCCCCACCCCTCTCACCTTCCACCTTTCCCAGGCATCTCCCCACATCAACCCCTGGGCCCCTGCCAGCTGTGCCACAGCTTTGCCCACCCCTCTCCTGTGCCAGCTGTGCCAGCTGTGCCACAGCTCTGCCCGCCCTACTCCTGGGGCTCTCAGTCCTGAGAGGAACAGGAGCTGAGAATGCTCCCCATTTCCTGTGGCAGTGCCCATCAGCTGTACCTAGAGATTAAGCCACTAACAAAAACCTCTGGGGATTCATGAACAACTCAGAATACTAAAAAAGGGCTTCAGCCATATAGAAAAGAAGCTTGGCAAGCAAGCAGAATTTATAAATGTGTTTTCTGAGATTAGAGAAAAAATGGTATTTAAGTCATGGTAGCTGCTGCAGGAAACTGGTTGGTAGACTTTTTTTTTTGGTTTATTGTTGGTTTTAAAATGGTCTTCATTCAGAAAATAAAGTTTGCAAAAAAGTTAACTTCTTTGAGAGTTGTCCATTCTTTATAAAAATGCATTTTAAAACTGCTTAAAGAATGGATTTCAGGTTTCTTTTCACCAGGTAACCAGGTTTTTTCTCTGATTTACTTGTAGATCATAAATTTCCTCCCTAAATATAAAGTAAAAAAGGAGCACTTTCCAGGTGTTGCATTTGCCTTCTCTTTTATAGGTTTGGACATGAAATCCCGAGGAGGATTTCTTTTTTTCTGAAATCACATTCAGAGTGTTCCATGTCAGTTTTACTAAGCTAGGCACAGCAACATTTATCTGACCTAAGCACCAGAGACCGTAGCATCCAGTTCCATCACAGGATTCGTTCACAAGGCAGGTCCTCATGTGGCATAACAGTGTAATTTAAAAAAAAGGGAGAAATAAGGCGTATTCCAGAGTTCCCAAGTTAAACTCAATATTTTAACTGGCACAACTACTTTTTCCAGCTAGTAAATTTTTAGGAAACTGAGATATAGTAATGCTATATTACTATACCATTTTCACTTGTCTTAATTAGAGATTGCCAATTTAATTTACATGTTGCCCTTTGCTCTTCATGGTTTAGATCTGGTCAGCTAAGTGTCAGTCTTTAATATGCCAGTTAACAGACTGTAAATTGTAAAAGAAAAATTTAAAGACAGCCTTATCTGCATAGGACTTCATACGCCTAACTAGGAACATGAAAAAATCCACTTGTCATACTCTGGTTGAAAACCTGCACTGTTCAGACTATGAGGAGAGATGCTATTCCTAAGGTGAGAACACTCATCCATTGTCTTTGTACATCATCCCCTATTAACACCTCCACAAAAGAGTTGCCACAAATCTACTTTATAACTAGAATTACAGCAACATTTTGTAGAGGGTGGTGATATTCAACTATAATAGAGATTGACTCACTACCCAGAATGGTCTTAAATGCTCCTCATTTTCTTTGCATATTACCTACCTTGTCTATGAAAGCCATATCAAAACATGTTTTTCAAAATCACACTTACAAATATATCTGTTGAATTTTACTATCACTCTGTCTGTGATGATTGTAAATAATACTTTCTAGAAAGAATTGTTATGTAATGACTCACATTGAGGTGCTAATAATAGGGAAGTCAAAATGCAGCCAGTCTAATCCTTTCAATTAATTAGCCTTGCATTTAGCAATAAGTCTTGCATTTAGCCTTCCTTCTGGTTTTGAGTGGAGTTTTTAAAATAAAAAATCAAATAATGCACCATTTTTCATAATTATGAACATAATTCATAATTATGAACATCGTCTTAGAAACTGGTCCTGGTACAACACTCCCCTCCAGAACACAGGAGAAATCTAGTTGACAAGAATGCTTCCCTGCAATCTAGCACAACAGACTAGGGAGAAATTCAGTTATACTCTTTTATTATGTGCTTTTTCAACTGCTCCTATTATGCAACATAGCAAAACCAAACTTGTGCAGTTGGTCAAGGATCCAAGTAACAATAATACTTTTACCTGTTTTGTTAATTGTGTCTCAGTCACCCAGTGGCTATTAATTAATTTTTTATATTTCTTCAATGTTCATAAGCTCTATAGATGCTTACAATAAAAAGAAAAAAGAACTTTTTTTCTTCTCTAGCTGTATTTGAGAGATTATGGCTGCATTGCTGAACAACTTATTACCTGCTGAATATTACCTCTATATCCACAAAAGAAAAAAGAAAAAAAAAAAAAGAGAGAGAGAGAGAGAGAGAGAAAGAAGAATATAATAAATAGTGCTTACTCCCCAAATTATTATCTCATTAATTTCACTGCATTCCATAGAGGTCTTTGTATCCAGCATGCCTTGCACAGTATTAATAGAACCATGGAGTTTATTTATTTCCTTGTGTTTAGCCACAAGAAGAGGTGAAGTGTCTGGCAGCTGTGTCTGGGAGTCACAGAACAATTTCTGCCCCCTTTGCTAACCCAGACCCCTGAGCCCTCTGCGCTGTCTCAGCAGCTCTGCCCAAGGTGTGGGAGAAATGGAAATGAGAGCACCCGTGTCAGCCTGACTTCCACCCAGCTACCACCTGGAGTACAGACTGACAGTGGGACACGAGGCGCCTTTTATCCTTAAATAACCCCTTAGGGGTCAGGTGTATGGATGTGGGAACACAGAGTCACCACTGCCTGCCAGGCCCCCCAAACCTGCACCTCCTTCCACCCATCATCTGTGACTGCTCTGACTGTGTGCTGAGCCAGAGGAGCCTGGGCTGGGGGATGGAGGTAGGAATGCCTGTCCTGCTGGGATCTTGTGTACTGTGACAGAGGAGCCTGGGCTGGGGGGATGGAGCTGGGAATGCCTGTCCTGCTGGGATCTCTTGAGTTCCCCATGTGACATCCCCCCGAGGCCAGAGGTAGCACCACCCTGTGCCTGCTGGGGTGCAGCGCTGTGCATAACACTCAAGCCTATACAATTTTGAGAACCTCATTTTGAATAAGTACAGTATGGAAAGTGAGCTTTCCTTGAAGCCTTCCCTTTTCCTCCTAGTAATCAAAGACATTCACTTGCATTTCACTCAATTATCTGTTTCTTGCTGTTCACAAGTTATATTTTGGAACTCTTAATTATGATAACATGCACTTTTACCTTGAGATCTAATCAGTTTTTGTCATTACAATATGCAAACACACCATATGTTTGTATAGTAAATGTAAATGTTTATATAGTAAATGCATCTTATACAATTACAGAAATTAGAAGCTATTAATATCTTCCTATGAAATTGATATTATCGTAATTTTACCATCTTACATAAAAATTATTCTGTATGAGAAAACACTTAAAATAGTATGGAAAGTATATTGTGAGGGTCTTTAAACTGACTTCTGTTAGACAGAAAAAAAATACCAAGCTTTAACAAATATATTGAATACTCCTACCTCCCTTGTGCTTAAAGCACAAGCATTATTCAAACCTTACAAAAACTTAACCTGTGATCATTTCCATCCCTCTAGCTGATTATTCTTCAAGATGTAAGATTAACCAGATCAGCGCATACTTGTAACCAATAAATAAATAAATAAATAAATAAATAAATAAAAGGCATGGAGAGCCTTTTAAGTATCATTATGACTTTTGACTAATAATGTTTCCATATGGAAAGTGTCTCTGCATTTAGAATATATTTGAAGACAATACTGTCAGATGAAGAGTATTTGAGAAAGAAATCCTGACATCTTTCATGGTATCCCACGGAAAAGTCATGAAAAACTCATTTCTGAAAAACATTTCAACAGAACACAAATGTGATACTGATGCCAGTAGCAAATGCAGCACAGACAAAACCTGGGTTCCTAAAAGGTCTTTGTGAACCTGTATGACACCATGGATTTAGCAGAATCATCTTGAAAAGGTGACGAATACAGAGCCTGTCACCATACAAACCCTATGACATATGGCCAATAGATTGTTGGTAAATATTTAATAAAATGAAACATTAGTCTCTCGTGTAAAACCTCTACTATACAAAGAGGCAAAGGTACGACAACAAAGCACGTGCTCTTTTTTGACAATGATGCTGTTTCAGGTTGCCCATGTCTACAGACTAAAATTAAAGCTCAGTCTGTTACCACAGAGTAAAACAACTCAGCAGAAGAGGCCTCTGTAGATTTCTTTTTTAGTTAAACCTGGCTTCTATGGTTCAACAGCTTGACAGCAGTGTAAAAGTATATTGCTTTTGCTGTAACATCTGTCTTCAAAGTCATTACTATTCCTCCTTTAAAACCTCCACTATAAAAGGCAGTGGAATCTGGGTGTTGAGTTTGCTTGCTTTTTCCCTATATTAATATCTTATGCTTTATCTAAGGTACAAGATGCACATGCAGCACAGGTTTGGTGCTTCCAAACAGAAAATCATAAAACACATCTCAATTTGCTAATCACCACTGATAGAAGACTGGGTTTTATAGAGTGCCAATTAACATTTTCCTTTTGAGTTGTGATTGAAAATCAGAACTAGTTTAGTAGTAAAATTAGTTTAACAGCTTCAGTTCCAGAACTCCAGAAAATCCAGCAGCTCGATTTACAACTGGAATAAATTGTCAGAATGCAAAACTACATTCAGATATAACATGCCAGAATTATGTGCAAAATTGCCAATCCAAATCCTAAAATCATGGATGGTTTTAAAAATCTTTACTTTTATGAACATTTTATTTACTTTCAGGAACATTTTATGAACAAAATGAACACTGAGGTCACATTGGGGTTTTTTTCCAGTTTTCATATTTTTGCAAATGTAGGGTAACACTTATTTAAGTATATCCTAATTTTAGATCCATATAATACTAATATCATTTCTTCAGCGAAAATGAAAACCACCAATGTAATTTCCTGATTTCTGCAACTGAATTTTTCAGATACCAAGTTACCTGAACAAAAAAAGTTAAAAAGCAATGCAAGATAAAAAGATGCACAATACAAGATCCATTATGAAGATTGGCAATTGGCAGCACTGTACATGGAAAGTATAAACTGTGCTTGCCAGATTCCTGTGATGGGATTAATCAGCCATCAGACAAGTTTGTCTCAGCCCATTTGCTGCAACTACAGCACTTTCCTCTAGAAGCAGTAACTTATGTACAGACCCACTGCAGAAAATTCAGCACTTGAATGGATAAATATGTGAATGGATATTCTGGACAAATTGCAGAATGTCTGTCTCAGAGCCTATTATCTAGTCACATTTGGACAACCTGATATTTCACTATCAACATTACAGATTAAGCATTTCTGAATTGTTCAAATTCTCCTTACCCAGCAAAGTAGACTTCTTTTTTTTTTCATCCATTATAAAAACAAAAGCAACATTCTCTTTAAAAATAAATTCACCCTTCAGGGCAATAATATTTCTTAAGGACAGTCAAATCCCAAAACTGCAATTATACCTTGTTGTATAATATTATAATCTTTGAACACTCCCCACAGTGCTATTTAATTATAAGTCATTTTCTGGTCAGCTTACATACTTCAGCGCCTCATTATTCACAGTCAAAATTTCAGCAAAACTAAGAACAAACACATATGCAATGCTGAAAAAAAAATCCTGGCATCAGTTCAAATTAGTAATAACATTTCAAACATTTGTTATTTAAGTTTGTTTAATTCTTTCCATCTTAAAATGTGTAACAAGGCAACTTGTCTGATTTAGCATCATGAGATCTTCCATTATCCAATCATGTATCAAGAAAACATGAAAAAGTCACATTAGAATAGCATCAATGTTTTTAAAGTTCTGCAGCTCCTAAAGCTGATACCGAGTGCAGAGACCACTAGATGGCATAAAGCAATAAATACAATGAGAAAAAACATAATTATACTCCTGATTTCTGGTATGGTATTTACTGGTATTTCTTTTATGGTGAAATATCACACATTGAGAGAACAGGTTTTTCTTTAATGAAATACTAAGTATTCTTTTTTCCTTCTACATGCAAAGTATTGTACATGGAATCTTGAGGATACAAGCTTATCTAAGAAACTCAGGCTATGTTAATATGAAGGTTATAAATACAGTCTTAACTCTACCCTTTAAGATTATCTATTCTGTTACAACATTACTGCCTATTCACATGCTAGTCCAAATATAATACAAGACATAACTCAGGTTTTTATAAACAACTTTCTTCACAAAAAAAAGTAGATATTTTAATATTCAAAGTGATTACACCTCACAGTCTGAAGAAAAGAAGGCTCAGAGGAGACTTTGTTGCTCTCTACAGCTGCCTGAAAGGAGGTGGTGGTGAGGTGGAGTCTGCTCTTCTCCCAGGCAGTTAGCAATAGGACAAGGGGAAATGGCCTCAAGGTGTGCCAGGGGAGGCTCAGGTTGGATTCTTGGAAAAATTCCTTCCCTGAAAGAGTGATTAGGCATTGGAAAAGGCTTCCATTGTGGAATCAGTCCCAGGAAGCATACAGAAAATGAGTGGATATGACACCTCACAGTAGGATTTAGTGGGCATGGTGGTATTCGGTCATAGGTTGGACTTGATCTTGCAGGTCTTGTCCAACCTTAATGATTCCTTGCTTTTTCTAAACAACTTAACAACAGATCTTTAAGATCGAGACCTGGTCTGGAAAATTTCTCAAGCGCTCAGGATCTTCTTCCAGTCACAACAAGCATTCAAAGACAGTGGCATGACCTGGCCATCAGGCTCCTTCCTCAACACACATTACACCCCACCAGGCCCCTGGCACTTGTGCACATCTGCTGTGCTATAAGTCCCTCTATTTGATCCTTCTCTACCAAGACGCAGTGGGCTGGCCCTGGCTGGATGCCAGGCACCCACCAAAGCTGCTCTATCACTCCTCCACAAGTGGGAGAAAATGTATAACAAAAGGGTCACGAGTCAAGGACCAGAAGAGATCATTCCCCAAATACTGTCACAGGCAGAACAGACTTGGAGACATTAACTGAATTTATTACTAACAAAATCAGAGCAGGATAATGAGAAGTAAAACACATCTTAAAAACACCTTTCCTCCCACCCCTCCCTCTTTCCTGAGTTCTACCTCCTCCATTGTTTCCAGAAGCTACATTTACAGCTGAGCTGCTCCAAGCCAAGGAGAGAACAGTGACTGCAGGAGCCAGAAGAACAAAAAAAGTTTCAATGTCGCTTACACTAAAGTCTCTCTGGAACATAGGAAAGTGTTGAGACACTGCAGGAGTTATGGATATCAAGTAGATACTCCACAGTCTTCAGTTTCATTCAAATCTTTGTTTTCTGTATTTATACATTGCCTTGGTTCAGCACTTTTATACCCATATACTATTATTTTATATTCAATTCATGCTATCTGTAACAGTGGTAAGGGCAAGACAGAGCAGGCTCCAGAAACAGGAAGGAAGATGCTCATGAAAATGTTTGCTAGCCAGACCAGTGGTAAGTGAAAACTTCTTAACATTAGATGATGCTTTTCCAGAGTGTGCTGCTTCACTTCTACTTTTAAATGGTTTCTGTAGCAGAACCTGACAGTTATAAAGCCATTTACTTCCAAAGACCAAAGACCTTTTTTTTTTTTTTCCCCTCAGGAAGCAGGGACAGCTTTTTGACCAAAATGAAATTATTTCTTTCCCCATACATATATATCTATTCCATACACACACACACATATATACAAATATAAGTACACACACATATTCCTGATGCTCCATATATGGATTATTCAAACAGGTACATGTATTGAAATACTCATATGAATATTCACCTAGGTTTACCCATATATGTTTACATATATATGTATTTTCATATCCAGGTGCACAGGAGGAATCAAAGATTAGGGAAAAAAACAAAAAGTGTCCTTTGTAGAAAAGCCTTTAGCACAAAGCAATAATACAAAGCATTATTTAAACAAGACCATTAATTCTACGTGACGTTTCCTGCAAGTTACGAGTTCTTTAGTTTTTCCACCGGACTGTTCAACAAACTGGATGTAACCAACAGGCCCCAGCACTAGATGTTAATTACTTGTAACACAAAATCTGGTTTTGGTACTTCTACACAAATTTTTGTCATCTTTCAGGGGAATTTAATTAGCTGTTCCACACACCCAGCAAAGCTGTTTCCTGTGTGCTTTCCCTGCTTGCTGCCTATATGACCATGCTTCCCTTCCCTGGGTGTGCACTTTCCCTTGCTGCTTTCTCTTCCTGCTCTGTGTGCTTGCTCCTTTCTTACCTTATGCTGAAGTATACTTTTACATGCTACTTAAAACTTTTCAGCAGAGACACTGAAGATGTGGCAGCAACATAACTCTTCCTGTGAAGAATATGTCAGATTTGGCATCTTCATGCTATTCATTAGGGTTAGTTTTATAAATAGCCCAAATATCATAATAGATTATGGGTTTTAATACCTTCTTGATCTCTATTTACAGAATCTCGTAATTAATTTAAGCTTGAGAAGTGTCAATCTCTTTTACTAATAAAATTAAAGCCTATTCAAAATCTATCAATTTGAGGGCATTAACTTTTTAATAATTGTTACTACTGCAAAAAATTAGATATGGCTGAGCTCTCACTGTTCTTTAGCTAATGTGCTGTCCTCAAAGATTGTGCTTATGCAGGCAAATTATTATATCATGAAACATGGCTTTTCATGACTGTGTATCCATAGGCCAGCCCAGTTACGAGCAGAGATGGGAAGTCTAGTTACAGGACATAAAAATGTTAGTGTGTTTAATTTTTTCCTTCTAATATAGTTTTAAACCAAAATCTGCTTCACAGCTCATTGAATGCACAGGGAAAACAGATGTTACTTTATTTCATTATCTGTTTCAGTCTTCCCTGAGAAATTGGCTATCTTATTAAAATCTTACTGGAATACTAAATGATTCCCATCCTGTCTGTACTAATATCCCACAACAGCCTGAAGCTATTTCAAGAATTTCTTTAGATTTTATTTCATCGTTTAGTGCTTATGCAGCAGGTTCACTTGTTCATGCAAAAACCATTGTTTGTATTTCAACTTTAAAATTAAAATTGACTCTGATGCAACTTGAACACTGAGTTTGCAGCCAAATAAGGCCGTAAATAATTTTTAAATGTTTCTATAAAAGCTAAGGTAGGTGGGGAAGCCAAAACCTAAGTTCAGTCATTTGTATGCTATGCTATGTGGGAATCTGTGCAACACAAAAATGAGAGAGTGCAAGAGAAAGTCTTTCTGTATCTCTTGATTAAAATAAGAATAATTACAATCAAAAAGGCCCCTAGAGAAGATACCTGTCCACTATGTACTCATGGTTTTTGATAAATTAGGCTGAAACTGCAAAATATGGTATAAACCAGAATTCTAGTTCTATCAGAAATTCTGAAATCTGCTTAGCATTTCTTAAACAGAATTTAGGTAGTTTTTTTAAATTTCAGTTTGAAAAGACTCTTGAGAAATGTTTCTAAAGCTCCTGGAAGAAACAGGAGAGCTGTTAGAGAGCTTGCATGTTGAGGAGACTGCAGATACTGGGATCTGAGAAAGCTGAAGACGACAGAGAATACAGGCTTCCTTGAAACTTCATTATCACATGGCAAATTTTATGTGTTTCATATGAAGATCATCAGTGGATCAGACCTAATACTGAATGAACAAAGTTAAGTAGCAAGTTGCCTGCCCCTTTAAGTTACTCTAACAAATCAAAATTAAAGCAGTTCTGAGTTTGTTCAGATAGTAGAGAAAGAGTTAATATTCCAAACAGGAAATATCCTCCTATACCTTCAAAATAAACCTGTATTCCTGTGCACCACTTGATACAGTCTAGTGCACCTGCCCCGTCACACCACCATTCACACATGTGCTGGCAGGAATTGTTTTCTGAGGTAATTTTTTTCATAATTGCTGATATGGGGCTGTGTTTTGGTTTTGAAGATGGTGTCACAGAAGGAAGAGGGGGGACATTTGGAGTGGTGGCGTCTGTCTTCCCAAATCACAATCACACACTTTCCTTGAGATGGCTGAATACCTGCCTGCCCATGGGAAGCAGTGAATTAATTCCTTGGGGTTTTTGCATGTGGCTCTTGCTTTACCTAGTAAACTGTCTTTATCTCAACCCAGGAGTTTTCTTACTCAGTCAGCAAGCAGCTGCCTGGACCTCAGGTGCCAGAGAGTGTTCCACCACAGCCATGCAAAATTATTAGTTCCAGCCACAACTGCAGGACTGGCAGCAGACACTGAGATCCTCCTTCTGGGATATTATGTTTGGAAACTGAAAGAGAAAACTTCAGAGTGTACGAGACCTTCTTCTCCCTCTGCTCTGCCACCTTCCCCTTTATTCTCTCCACTTATGGAACGTGAGAGCTCCAACTGTGTGCCACAGGTCATGGGGCTCCTGACAGAAAAGGATGGATTAGGAGCAAGTAGAAATATCAGAAACAGGTGGGGGCTGCTCCCAAAATATGTTTTAAAGCCTTTAAGGAGAAACAAAATTTATCATGAAAAGTCAAGGCATGTCGACAGTGTACAACCATCTGGAACTCTCCAACTCATTCATCTGCTTTCTGGAATTCTCACATGTAAAATTTCCCTTCTACTTTAATACACTAACTAATACTACTTTCACCCGATCTACACAAGCCAAAACTTCTGATTTCACTCAGCTTTGGCTTTGGGATTAATAACTATTGAAAAAATGCAGAAAAATGTCAGAAATTCTCATTGGCAATTCCAGCTCCCCAAAGAACAGCTTGATTGGCAGTATATAGACCATCACTATGGGCTGGTATTCAGTTTTCTTGTTCTTGAAGCATATTGATCACAATATTGTTTCTTAAAGCCAAAATCAAACTCTCAAAACACCAAAATATCATATATCACCAGTCTAGCTTCATTCAATTCACTCTTATCTGTAAATTTATACATCCTAGTACAGCTTTGAGCAAAAGCCTTCTCTTCAGGATGTTATATTGGACCTGTAAAAGCTCAGACCCACGACCCTAGTTATGTCTTTCAGATACAAATGCCTTATAAGCACTGCTGAGGTTAATGGAGCCATGTCTGCTCCAAAAAATTAATAACATTAACTTTAGTTCTTTCAAGTTTCCTAAGCTGAAAGCAGAAATAATACCAAAGAATTGCTCTATAATTAATATGTGAAATTTTGTAAACCTCTCTCTCCACAAAGCGCGGAGCATTGCATATGGCATATTAGCACAACTTACATCAAACTATTTTGAAAATTGAAAAAGCAACAATTAGACAAATAAATAGAATGTAGCAGAGAAAAAAATTAAGAATATATAACTCCAGTATATAATATGCTATAGGAAATACCTGAAAATACATCTCATAGCTATAAGAATCTTACTTTACATTTTGCGTATTTACAAGGGCTGAAACTTTGTGTTAATGAATCATGAGATCTACTCAAAAGGAATAGACTCTTTAACATCTTTCTTCCCACAGCAGGACATGCTTGACACATGTCACGATGACATACTAGAAGCTGTGTTGTAACACAGTAGGTACTGATAAATTAAGACAGCTTGACTGACATCACAATTACCAAACTGACACCACAACAAACATGGGTATTTTGTTGTCACTAAAACAATTTTATGGTAGAGTTGTTGAACAGGACAGATACTACAGCATAAAAATATTTCTTATAAAATAGACGAGACAGTAAGGACTCGATAGCTCCAACTGTGGGCTGCAGTAAGCTCTCTGACCTTCTCAGTGATGCTGGCGAAAGATAAAATAGTGCACAATACTTCTGGGAAGAAGACACATTACAGTGGTTTAGTGGTGCCCTTTCACATACCTCACACACATGAACCACTTTCAGTCAGGTCTAAGTTGAACATTAGGGTCATACAGAAGCTGAAGACATTACTGAGGTGCTGGCTCATCACAGAATCAAAACTCAGAGAACACACTTACGTCTGTGGCAAAAACTACCCTACTCCAAACAACATCACACCATAGATTCATTTTCAAGGATGTCCTTGTTAAAGTCTCCCTTCTTTCAGTACCCATCAGTTTTGTCTGAAATATCTCAGGGTGTAAGTATTTACAAAGAACTTGGGATAGACAACTGCTCCCCTAAAATAGGGAATTTTGCTATGGAAACAGAGAATAGCATTTGTTTACATTCGCCAAAAACAATTTTGTTAATCTTCAGCAAACACTGTTCCTCATGTGATCACAGTTTGCCAAATGAAGCACTACATCCAGCCTCATTAAGTAAAATCCAGTTTCTACTTCAGGCAGTACAATGAACAGCTTCATTTGTTGCCATATTACTCCAGCTCTGATTTCTATTGCCAAAGGAAGTTGGAATTGTTATACATATGAAGATGCCACAAGGAAAATGGGTTGGCACAATTCTATTGAGAAATTACTTCTCTTTTATGAGAAATTTCCAAGTTAACACAATGAGTAGTGACTTGAAACAGATATGTTTCTGATATATTCCTGCCTATACCTGGATACTCCAGGATATCAGGATACTCTAAGACATATCCTAGTCACATTGACATGCATGCCTTAAGAATGGAGGGGAATACAGAAAATCTTCTGAGATTTAAATTAAATTCCTTCTACTGAAGTGATAAGATTAATAAAAACACTGATTCTTAATGGCCACAGTCACCATCAGTGTCAGAGCAGTATTCTGGTACAGAACCAGTCCATTGCAGTGGCATTAGAGGGACCATAACAGCATCTTCACAAACTGTCGGTTTCAGGAAATATTGCAACTCTAGAGAAACATGTAAAACTTTGGAATGAGAGGTAATCTTTGGCAAAATGTTACATTTTATTCTGACTTTTGTTTTCTTCTGACACTGTTTTTGGTACAAAGAGTTCTTTCTTTTGCAAAAGATATATCTCAGATCCTTTGACCTAACCAGAGAGTAACAAAGAAAACAGTCCCCCTCCTCTTTCTTTTTTATAACTTAAACTGGAACATCCAGCAAGGAAATAAATAAATGGGCAACAAAGGTACGTTTTCAACTTCCTAAAGATACAGCAACTAAATCTACTTCATTAAAAGTGAGCTGTTCCTTTGTATTCTTCCTCCCTATCCTGGCCACTGGCAAAGTTGCATTATTATCCTATGAGTCATTCTTTCTTCAAAATATCTCTCTGGGTAGTACTTGTTAATTAAATTTTCTCATCCTCTCTTCCTCTTTCTCTGTTACAGTTGTTAGCAGTAGTCTTGTACCCTCTCTTTTGAATAGACATCTATATGCAATCTGCCATTATTAGAATAGTAGGAAGGAAATGACTATCTTTTACTATGTGTGTCCATTGAGCACACCATTACTAATTATATCAAGAGTGCCCTGTGAGTTCTGCTGGGAATTTAAAAAGTAAATTTTCTTCATCTCTTTAGGACAATCTCATCTATTGTGCAATGTGTCTTTGGTGGCATTTTAGCTAGTGAATTTGAAAGGTTCTCCAGTTTCATAAAGAAAAATGTGGAACATCTGTCCCTTTTCTGTAGATGTGACTCTGCAGTAGCTAAAGCAGCCTGCTGCTCAGAAATGCAGAGAAGGAAATAAAGTGTCATTTGAATACATGTGGTAATAATAGCCTGGTGGCAGTGCCCTAGCCAAAGCAAATACCCATCAGATGTGCTTCTAGTAAAATCATACATACTGATGTCTTAATTTCATTTTTATGAAAGAATAGCAAAACATTTTTCACAGAAACTACGTTTGATTCCCAACCGCATAAACAGACATATATATTTTATTATGAGCCTGTCCTACAAAAGAGACAGAGAAGTAACTGAGTGAAACACCTGAGCACAAATGAAAGGAAAATACAGCTGTTATTTATGCTCAGTGAAACAAATTCACAGGATGGCTCTGCAGAAGGCCAAGAAGTTACAGCTTATGTTTTTATCCATATTCATTTCATGCCTAGCTCTACACAGATTAACAGCTCTAGCTTTAAGCATGTGGTAGGATCTGGAAGGTAAAATAAGACTGAGGAGTTGCTGACACATTACAGGACCAAAGGAAACAAAGAAAGCCTGAGCTGAGCAATACATAAAGCTCTTCATCTGAAGTCAGACCTTCACCATGGAGGCTGCTTTAGACAAGAATAACTTGAAAGAATGAGAAGGCTACAAATGGGGCAGAATGGGAAGGTAGAATGCAGTAACTGATTTAACCAAGGCCAAGGAAATCCAGGTGTAAAACCAGGAAAATAATCTACCTCTTGAAAAAATCAATCCAGACCTCATCTAGAAAGCCATACCTTGTGTTACTGATGTGTTCTGGGCAGCTGTGACTGCCTTAGATCCGACTTGATAAATCCCCCAATGTCCCTTCAAGACCTACATTTCTATGGATTCAGAAATCAGATAAAAAGGAGGATTGGACATTTTAGGCATGATTTTTGATCTTTTTATTTTTGTCATGTATGAACATCAAAAGCATTTGTTGGGACTGCAGTTGTCAAATTGTAAGCCAGCAAGTGAAAACAGCTGTCTATCCTCAGCACCAACAAACACGAATAGATCTGTCATCGTAATACAGCTCAGAGCTGGACTGTCTTCAAACACCAACAACAGTCTGCACTGTGAGCAATGTCAAAAAAGCCTGACTCAAATGGTTTAGAATCCATTTTTTCTAGAGAGCATAATGACAGCCTTTCTCTTCTATGAAAGGTTGAAAAACTTTCTGTGTAAGGAAGTCTGTTATTTCTCATGTTAAATATTTCATGACTTCCTAAAAGAAATCATTCTAGAAATCAAAAAGTGATTTACACGTTTAATAAAATAATTATGCCATTTGTTTATGTGCACATCGTCTTAACTTGATTACACTCCAAGAGCCTTGTTTCCTTATTACAGCAGTAACTGTCTTCAGATACTGCTTTATGGATCTCTCACAAGTCGTTATTTAGATACATACCGTAGCTCAAGGCATTACAATGGAACACTGATATTTTCATGCCCAAATTGTTGCATGTTGGCAAGAAAGTGACCAAAAGATGTCTGAAATTACGTCTTGATTTAGCAGTGGTCTAGACAGAGATGAATCTTATTAAGAATGCAATTTTTTAATGTAAATATCACACTGTCAGCAGATCTGGTCAGCAGGTTTACAATGAATATTACAATTCTCTGAATACCATTGAATATGAAAAAGAAACAGGAGGAAAAGAGCTAGGACAATTAATTTCCCTTGGAACACAGAAGAAGCAAGAACCAAAACTAAGAGTATTTGAATCAATTCCCAGTCTGCCTTCTGAACCAAATCTGTATACTGACTGCCCTCAGGAAAGCAGCTTACAGTCCTCAGATGTGCAGATTGGCATTTTGAAATTACAACTTCTAATATCTGTTCTGTAGGGATAAAGTTTCTCTTTGGTCTGGATATTGTTACATAGTGAATTCTCAATAGCAGGCAAGCCAGAATACTCTGCTTCCCATGATGCATTACTTCTACATTTCCAAATTTTTTAGTTATCATAGCAGTCTACCAGACAGCCAAAGTACAGAAACATTCCAGTAAAGTAAAATCATTAAGCAGCTGAAATTACAGGTTACCAATACCAATATCCATATAAACCAAATTGGGTGCATAGTCAAAGACTTTTGCCTTTCAAAATCTTCTAGCCTGAGGGTTTGCACTTATCTGACATTAAGTTTCATTAAATGTGCAATTTCATAGCAAATGGTGGTATTTTTAATGTGGAAAGTGCACTGCTTTTGAATTACTACATTATTATCCTATATTACTCAAAAAGAAGGAAGGAAGGAAGGAAAACTGTGCAAAAAGAGAATGGGAGCGAGTCTGCAGTGTATTGGTAATTTCAGAAGAGAATAAACAAAAAGAGGAATTTCAAATTCATTGTCACAAGACCAAACAAATATCTTAGTTTGGTTTGATTTTAAGGTATGTGCATGCTCCTGAAAACTCGTAGCATGTTCTGGTGAAATTTTTAATTACAAAATGCAGTGTCATTATAGGCCAATCTTTTTCCACTTCAAATCATCTGAATCAGCTCACTGGAGGAATTTGTAAAGGTTTTAGAAGACTGACACTGTGCAGTAACACATTTGAATTGAAGTCCTTGTAATTGTAACTGATAGTTACCAATGGGTTAAATAAGGGACAATTACTGAAATAAAATCTGATGATGTTTCCTCTCCTAGGTCCAGATTGCAGAGTGTAAGATCAAGCCTAAATTCAATATTATTGTCATTTCCCTTTCCCTCCCTCTCTAGCCATCCTACAGGCGGTCCCTGGATGCAGGAGCCAAAGACAGGTATGAGAGTTCTTGGCCACTTTATTTTTCTTCTGTGACACTGGTGAGGAGTTTCTCCCTGTGACCCACAGCTCTCAGAAAAGGATGAGCCCATTTTGGTGTTTATAAATGCAAATAAAACTGTGCACACGTGGAAACACGTACATGTTATATTGCATAATGGAGCACAGGAAATATGGCATAAGTTGTTACCTTAAATTCAGCTGAGAGTTAGAGATGCAAGTAAGCAAAAAGGGAAGATATGGATTTAAATATAGCTCTTCAGGAGGGGTTTTCACAGCATCACAATGTATACCTGCCTTGTAGATTCTGTCAGAGAATTAACTGGAGCTTCTAACCATTCTGAAAACAATGCAATCATGACATAGAACAAGAAATAGAAGCAGCATGTGTATGTGCACATTGGTTGGCAACTTGAATCTTGAAAGAATTAGCTGTTATTAATTGTTACGATTTCTTGTTTAAGCTGTCATTATTCCACTTCACACTAAAAATCAGTAAGATGTCAGGAGTTCATTCACATTTCTAAAGGCCATTTTTGTTTTGGGGAAATTTGGGATCACCAAAACATAAACCAAAATGCAATCTCAGTATGGTTTACACAGTTTCTTTTTTAGAGTTTCTTCATAATTTATGGGTCAGAAACAGAGAGAAACTTGCATCCATTCAGGAACACTTTCAACTGATGATGAAACATTTCTTTTTATAATATACCTCTGATGAGGTTTATAAAAATAAGAATGGTATTTTCTGTGAAATATTAGGTCTCTCTGTACCTTTAGTGTACTCTAGAACCATGCTGATTGAGGGATTAATTTTTTAGGCTTTCTTTCCAGAATAGAGAAGCTGCATTTAAAAGAGGCATTGTTGTTCAATACAGTATTCTTCCCCATGACTAAGGTTTGCAAAGTCTCTTTCAAATTTCACACAGGTGTATGTGAGGAATGTGCAAGGAAGAAAGAATAAAATGCACTATCGCAGATCTACAAAAGATGATCTCAAAATCAAAAGGTATCATGTTATTTGTAGGTGTGAAGCTAAGGGAAGACCTTTGAGATTCAAAAAAGCTATTATTTGAGACATAATGAGCCACAGTCTCCACTTCTAATTATGCGACCCAGTGAGAATAGATAGACATCCTCAAGAAAGAACCACTGAAACCCACTCTTTTATGTCAGCTTGTAGAGAGAAAGGAAGAGAAAGGATATATTTCAATTCCATCCTGACTAGATGGTGAATAAGTCTGTAAGAGTCACAAACATTTCTTAGATAGTCTCTTTAATCACATACACAATAATGTAATTAAAGGTGCAAGAACAAACCAAAAATTAAAGTCTTCTCTAAAGAAGTGGTGATTCACAAGGAATTGAATACACAAAACCTGGTTTGAGTCTGAGTCATGTGGAGCTCAGTATACTTCTGATTTTTGCCAAAGGCAATTGTAATAATGTTGAAAAATATTAAAATTTTAAATATGATTAAACTCATTAAGAACTTGTTTTGAAGTTTAAGTGGATGTGGCAGTGGAGAACAGGCTTGGATGCAGCTGTGAATCATGCCAATTTCATTTGGACAAGGGGCTCTCCAAGCGCTTGGGTTGTGCTCTGTGACTGGGAGAATGAGCTGAACAGATCCCAGGGCAGTGTTCCTGCAAAGTGAACAGCTTCTCTGACCCGTAAATGCTGTTTACTGTAGAGCCTCTGCCAGTCCTATCTCCTGCCAACCATGTAATAACCTGAGACTCTATCTGGAGCTGATAAGGAATGAAACTGAGAGGGAGGAATGGCTGAACAAATTAAATATGAAGCGTTTCTGTTTAAAAAGTTGTCAGAAGCTTGTCAATAGTGATTTAAATATGTGGGATGAGCCACATCCTGCAGACGTCATTTTCCTCATCACTCTCTACAGCTTATTTAGATTATACAACAACTTCTAAGTGTTTATATATAGATGTGAGGAGTCACACTTGGAGAAAATAGAAGATAATTAGAAAATGAGAAGAAAGCATCACTTCTTTTTTGTAAGAAACACCATTGTGACTCTCTAATAGAATTTCTGCCTCTCCTGGTAGAGCTCATAAGCTCTTGTCTTTAACTGCACAATTCTAGTTATCTGCTTTTTGATAGAAAGTTTGTGAATTATTCAGAATTATTCAGAATTACTCTTTTTCCCACTGCTGGTAAAGGAGAAGACGATGCAGGTTATCTTCATCTAAACCAGTCTGCACTTGGCTGTAATATATACAATTGTATTTGAAACTTCCACTAATAAAACTGGTTACTGTCATTTATTTCCAGAAAGATTTAAAATAGGATATGCACTTCCTCATATTGTTGACAAAGGAAACATTCTCTAAACAAAGGTTAGAAATAATTAGATACTTTCCTTAGATAGACACAGTAAAAGAGGCAGCATTCATAAAACAACTCAATTTTTTTTCCCAGGTACAAAGTCCATCAACATATATTTTAGCAGAGAGTCACTGATTTTTGTAGGGCTTTGTTTTTTCAGGGAACTCAGCAACAGTTTCTCTGGAATGTTCATTATTTTTTCAATACTTAAGAATGAAGGAAAATATACAAATTAGCAAATTTTATCAAATAAACAAAAATATCAGTTTGTTGTTTTAAGAATTGCAAAATAATAACTTCTAGAAACAAAATCAGAAGATATACAATGGCCACCACATTTCATACTTTGAATTCTCAGTATACCTGCAAATTTCTTATTCTGACCTTTTGAGTCTGAACTTAATAATTCTGATCTTAATAACTACTACTCGGGGGAAGTTTTCATTTCAACTATGTGTTTTAATGAATTCCTCAGCAGGTGAAACACTCTTTTTCAAAAACCCAGCCCCAGTTATATGAACCATCTAATCATCACATACATTCACAGCCTTGTTTGGTATTTTTTTAATAACCCTAAATTAGCAGGCCAACAATCCACAACCTATTTATAGAGCCAGGACTGAACTAAAACACCAACTTACAACCCCCTTTTTTTCAAGGCAATATTGATTTCAATTTCTAGCCTGGAGACTTCTCAAACACTTTATACTTATACATTCTTTAGTTTAAGGATTATTATACAATCCCTAAAATGTTCTGACAGTGTGATGGAAAAAAGAGTGGTAACCATAAACACTTTTGTAGAACACTAGGGAAAGTTTTTGCATGAAACTGTTTAATGGTTTTCATTGGAATTAGATGAACACTAAGGCAAATGAGCATACCCAGCAATCACACATCCAAGGATTTTAAGTGGCAAGACCTAGTGTAAGACAGAATATTATTAGTATTTCAGTCAATTATTTTATCTCTATTTTAGTTCATCTTTTCCTGTAGTTAAAGTTCCATGAGTTTCAGTACGTTACAGTGGACTTTCAGTGAAGGAATGAAATATGATTAACTTGAAGCAGATATTGCTGAATTGGGCCTGCAAACACAAACATAAAGCAAATATCAATAGCTCTGTCCTATTCTCTCTAGGATAGCACTTTCAAGGAAAATATTCCAAATTGTTTACTTTAACTAAATAAGTATTTAACGTCTAATAAACAACAATTTGTTATGTAGAAAAGACCTCAAAACGGAATGTCATATTGATGTCAATTTTCTACTTTCATTCAGTGCTAATAATCTAATAACTGATGATGTGCAAATAAGCATCTTTTCCAATGCTTCATTTGGCTCTGCACAAGTTCTAGGTCTCCTAAATATCTTAAGAACAAAAGATACCATCTTGCCAATAGATATTTTAAAAAATGCTTTTCTTTTTAAGAGAGATAAATCACCTCTAAGATAAAAGATTATTCCTGAATCACAGCATATTATTTTAACAACATGCTCATGAAGGATACGTACTTATTGTCCTCTCTGGAACTTTCCTCTGTTGACAGCAACTCTAAGAAATAAAGTGTTCTCTTTACCTTCTCAGATGCATTCTTAAAGCATCCATATCAAAATCTCTTAGGATAAGTGCATAAAAGCAGAGATGGCACACAGTATTTTTTCTTCAAGCGAGTTCTCCAGATACTGCACTAAGCAGATCATCTCCTTTTTGAATATTTACTTTGAATATTTATTTTCCCTCAAAACAAAACAGATCTTCAACTGTAGGTCACTAGCAAGGTGCAGGAGAGTACTGAGAGCCAACTTCTGGCTGCTTGCTCTCTAGAAGGTCAACATCTAGATCTGAAACAAAAACTACACTCCACAACTTTCTACGTGAATGAGTGTACCAACAACCAGACTTCAGGATCATCAGCTAAAGAAAAGGAAAAGCTGTGGTAAGAGCTCAGTTCTTTGAAAGAAAATGACTGGCATTGCACTGTTTGTACAAATTGTACATGGCATAATCCTCCTTGAAGCCCTGGCAGAAATGTCACCAAAAATATTCCACTCTCTCCTTTGTATTTCCTACTCTCTCCTTTGTATTTCCTTTGCTAGAGGAGTAGGTTCCACACAGTGATTCTGCCTCATCTCCTTGTGTTATGATGCAAAATACAGCACTCTACATTCCATGTACAGTTAAAAGTTACAGGCTGTTGCCTTTAAATGCTGAAATACTTCTCTAAATAATTGTGTCTTTCCTATATTTACATCTTTTGTGATTCCACGTAGTTATTTTCCTTGGTATTGATCAGTACTACATATTCATAGCAATGCATTTATAGGCACAGCTGCAATATAGATAATAAAATAACAAATAATAAACAATAATAGTAATAAAAAATTGACAGTGACTGAATGATGTTCTGTAATGATACCAAAGTCCACCTGATCAGGCACAAAGCCTGAATCATCTTCCTATTAAATCTGACATTCTCTTGCTCAGTACACTGGATTCCTTTTCTTTACCTGCTCTCCAGTCCAACAGAGAACTTAGAAAGGGTAGGCAGCACATGATACTGTGATAAAAATAATAAAGTAGAATACATCGATGGAACCAGAAGCAAAAGTAACCTCATGGTGCTGATTCACGTCATAGATGCCAACAACTCAAAAAGTTGCAGTTCATGAGTTTGTAAAAAAAAAAAAATACTTTTGGCCCCTACTTCATGGCTGCATGACAGTAATTTAGTAATTCTTGATATAAAAGTTTGTCAGATGCATATTCCAGGCAATACCTCCTCCCCCTCGTTGAATCATACAGGCTGTGTCCTAATCAAATTATATTTTTGAAGTGTTTCCTCACTGAATCCCACAAGATTGTTTCTCATATTTTTCCCCCACACATGCTTTTGAAACTAACTATCCTCTGCCAGCAGAGCCTTCTTTCTTCTCCCTCTTCCCTACCCCCTCTTTTCTTTTTTTTTGAGGGGGGAGGAAGAGAGTCATAGTTATGTTCGTCATTTTTCAGTCCTTCACAATCTGCCCTGTCAGCTGACAATATCTAAAAATGTCAGGAAGACCAATGTTTATTTCTGTCATTTCAGGATTATGCCCACTTTTTTTTTTTTTTTTTCATAACAGAGTCACCATTTATTAACCTCAGGAAAACTCTTGTGTTCAGATCTTTTGTGTCCTGTTCGACTGTCAGTGACCTTCCCCAATGTTTATGAGGAGGCTCATTGATCTCTTCCAGCAAATACAGTTGGAGGCTCCCTCTTAAAACCAGGGAGAGAAGGTAAACTGGAGAGCAGCAGAGTAGGGACATGGAATCACTCACCTAAGCTGCTGCCATTTGCTTCCACATCATTAGTGAGTGATTAATGCATAAGAACAAAACATTATGTCCTTGGCTGCCCACTGGTTACCCTGGCTTATCACAAGCCAGTTACATCATACCCTGTTTTTTATTTACAATAGACTCACTGTTGTCTTTTGAATTATTTCCAGTTGTATCCCAAGAGTTGTTCTCTGTGCATTGTAATAACCATGTACCACCTGTTTCCTCCCAAACTGGCTTGCAAGAAGGCATTTAATTCACTTGTGCCCAATCATTTGCTAAAACAGGTTTTATTGCTGGGTTACAGCCTAGTGCTTTCCAGAATTTTTCCTGATGCTCTAGCAGTATAAAGCAGCTGACAGCAGCTGGTTACCCAGAGCTGCACCCTCAGTACTCCCTTAGTTCCTGGCACAGAAGCTACAAGGAGAGCCAGGGTCACAAAAGAGATGACTAGGGAAGGCTGAAATGCAGCTGTGGAGCTGACAGCCTTGTGGGATTAATTGTGCAAGTGTTTAATTTGTGTGAAACACATCCACCACACTGAATACCCTGGGCAGGAGGTACTGCCTGGCCTCTGGGACCTGCAGCAAAGGAAACTGGTGACCCACACACACATGAAGGCGAAGTCAGGATGGCTTTTGTCAATACAGGGGCCTAAACTGTTTTCCTGCGGGTCTCATGTCCTGGGTAAAATCAAAGACAGTCTCCATGGACCTCTTCCCTGGCACTGATCATACTGATCAGCGTGTGATCAGCACTGATCACAACCAATCTCTCAGTAAACATGTCTAAAAACACCTGTTACTACAGAGGGCTGGATCACAGCTGCCACTTCAGCTCAGGCTGCCTCCACCTCATCATCCTTCTCATCACAAATGAGTGTTCTTAGAAAATATATGCCATACAAATGATAGATCTTATTGAGCCAAGGAAGCATGAAGCCTTAGCTCTTACAGTATAACTCTTAGCAGTTAGAGGAGGTCAGAGATGAGCTGAAAAACACTTTTTTCCCAGTCAGGAATGCCAGTAGGTTTTCTGAAAACCCTAGTTGTCATAGAACCATGAAAACAATACCTTTCTATTGGCACAAGCAAACTCTCTGTGCCAAGCACCATGCAAATGAAGAAGGACACTGAAGAGGGGCTGGCAGTTTCATTGAAAACTTTGCATACTCTTTATCAGTCACTTCTTAAAAAAGCCCTGCACAATCTGAAGTAGCCTGAGGACTTAATTGCCACATTTATTTTTAAAAGGATCTCCATCTAAGATGACACATGAGACACAACACATCAATCATTATTTCAAGCCAAAGGATCCAGATTTTAGTAGGAATTGGCTGGGAGAAGATGGAAAGAGGTTTTGAACACATTCTAAAGTACTTTTTGCAATATATACAAGGCAAAAGTTGCACAACAAATCTGAGACAATTACTGTTCTGAATCTTGACTAGGAGTCAAAATCTGTAGTGGCTTTTACTGGATGCACCCGCTCTCTCCAGTGCACTTTCTTCCCTCATGCTCTGTAAGTTCAGAGTGTTTAAGCCCAAGCAATGCAATTATACAAGAGTCACCAAAACTGCGGGAATAAAAGAAGCTCTCCAACACCATCTTTCAAGTGTGAGAGAACCAAGCATTACTTCATTCTGGCCAGGATGTTATTCCATCCAGGATGTGCAATGGAAATCGCTTCATCCACACATGGCTGTGGAAGTCATTTCATCACACCTGCCCCGGCTGAATATTGAAAATCATTCCATTACGCATGGTTCTTCACCAGACTTGTCACATATTTATACATAAAAAAACCCAAAGAAATTCTCATTCATTACACATACACAGTTCTTAGTAGTCAATCTCCTATTGGTTATTGATCTCTTTGCTCCTGATGCTGATTTGGTTCTCATTTCGGTTCTCTTATCATTCTTTTCCTAGACCAAGGGAAATCTCCAACTGCACCAAGGATTGATGTCTGTTAATGTCCATTTAAATCCTCTGTATCTTCTGGCTGCTCCCAACAGGTAGATGTTAAATTTCAGAATCTAGGAATCTTGTTTTTGTTGATTTAAGCCCACCAGGCCTGACCCAGTGAAATTCAACACCTCAGTGAGCAGGGTCTTTTGAAGAGAAACCTTGATTCCCCATCCTTTGGCAAAAGCAAACAAAGGCATGACTAAAGTTACTTAAAAAATTTGAAAGTTACGCCATTTCCAACACAAAGACTATAAAATCTTCCTCATGGGATAGGAAAGAGTTGGGGCAAAGTGTGAGATTAGACACCTAGTTTCTTTGATTAAGAAGTCTTTAGTAAGATAGGCCCCTTGTAAGGGCAATGCAACTATCAGAAAGAAGCAGTGTACCTGCTTCATAGAAGTGTTTTCCTAGGAGGTGAGTCTTGCTACCCTCAGGGTTAGACTAATTGCTAGAGCTTACTTGGAAATTGTACTTCTGAGGGCTTTTCTGAGTGTTGAAGCTGAGCTGCCAGAACGGCTGGAGACTCTGCTTTCTGATGTACCAGTTACCACAGACACCAAGTGTGCCATTCCAGTTACTGGCAAGAAGCTAAGTAAACAGGTCAATTAAAATTTGCCAAATCAAATGTTTGTCTGGACATGATGGATTGCACATGGGGAAGCTCAGCTAGATTTGTGGGCTGCCATAAAACTTTGGAAAGAAATTTGGTCTGTCCGGGGCACTACCTGAAGCTATCTGTACTGGCTGATAACAGCATTTCCCTCCTTCTCTGGAGTTTTTTAGAGATAAAATCCAAGAGTGATGCCAAGGTGTTTCTATGATACGATAACAGTTACTCAGTCCAGTGTATATTATAGCAATATGTATCAACTGGACTTTTACACTAGTTCAGCAGCCTTAGCTGAGCTTAAATGTCTGGAATTTTTTTTCCTTTAATACACCATATTGTCAGAATCCACAATTGTCCTGGTCCTGGCTATGACAGAGTTAATTTTTGCAGTAGCCAGGGTCTATACAGTACGACCTCTCATCATGCCCGGGGGTTGGAGTGGGATCAGGGCTCTTTCTGGTTCTGCAGGGTGCAGGGTCAGTGGTTCTGGGTTCTGTGAGGTGAGCACTGTGTGTGAATCGTTCGCCTCTCCTGTACTCTCTGCTATTACTACTGCTCTCTTACTGATCATTTTCCTATTTTGTTGCTGCTTCTGGTAAATTGCTCTTGTCTCAAACTGTGATATTTATCTTTCTGTGCCTTTAATTCTCTTCTCCATCCTCCAGGGGGGTGGAGAGAGGGGCTGGGAGAAATGAGCAAGTGGCAGGAAATCTGGGCTGTTTCAGTAAATTAAGGAGTACCATTCCTAAACCACAAACACATATTAAAATTGTTGGGCATTATGAATTACACTGCACAGGTTTCCAGCCTTCTCTACAACCTTTCACAGATGTACACTTTACTCTCATACCAGTAATGGTTCTGTACCCTTTGATGTTGTTATGATTTACTGCAGCTCTCTCAGAGGCCTAAATCTCACCAGTGGCATCTGTATTTTCAGCCAAACATGGAGCAGTATGAGTCCTCCTGAAAAAATCCAAACAAATGCTAAGTTACCACTATTAATATCAGGAAAATTAGGGATGCCCATACGTTTATCCTAGTCTTTATCAGACTGAAAATGGGGGCAAGGGGAAGTCAGTGAGACTCATCAGTTTGCCAGCTAGATTACATCAGAATTTCTCTTGAGCAGCTGGAATAGAGAAGGGCAGAAAAGCTGCATCAGTCATATTGGATGGATGCTAAAGAAGCAATTCGGCATATCCAGCCTAGACATACAGAATATATGAGAGGATGTAGTAGCAGGGACAGAAACAGAAAGGGCACAAGTAAGTATTAAGGAAGCTAGACAGGGATGGGAAATTAGCTGTTTAAATTACTGTTCATTTTTAGGATTAGGAAACATAATCTGGCCTATCAAAATTGCACCATGACTAACAGACAGAGAGATAATTTGGAGAGATATTGCACAATATTTGTGCAGGTCAATTTGGAGGAAAATCTGTACACACTCTAAAAGGAAAATAAAAATATTATTACAATTAAAATAATCCTAGGTCTAATTTAATTAACAAACAGTAAGTGAGAAAGACTCTGAAGACTGTATGAGTGCACCCAATGACAGAAATTAATAAGTGGAACATCAACATGACCAAGAGAATAGGGAAAAATTTAAGATGAGGTAAATTGTATGAAATCCTTATATAGAGGGTTTTTTACTCCAGTGCTATGCCCCACATCTCTACCTCCTTCACCACTACAGGTGTCATAATTTTTTTCTAAATCATGCCACATTAAGCTCCCAGTACAGATGTAATATAATACATATCCCCTGTCTAGGCATGTATGTCCAGCAAACGCTAGTATAGAATGCACGGGGAAGAGGACATGAGAAGGTACAACTGTGCAGATATCAAGATGAAAAACTGTGGGTTTGCATGCTCAGTCCACTCTACTATGCTGCCTCACTGTGTGTTATTACATCATTCCATCTACACTTGAGGCAAGCTATTGCATTGATGTAACATGTGTGTATTTATATCACATCTAAATATACCTGTAAACATATGTGTATAAATACAGGATCCAAGCTGCCCATCAGCCCCAGTCACCTCCCACCTCCTGCTCACTAATAGCACAGTCCTGCCTCACCTCCCACTCAGCCAGGCGATCCTGTGCTAGCTGCTTTTGACACACTCACAGCTATATATACTTGTGAGCACGATAAAACCCTTCTGCAAAGTAAAGACAACATCCATTTTGCAAGAGTCACAATGTATTTTAGACTCACTCTGATGCTCTGGGTTTTTTTACACTGTATTATGTGCTAAATTTGCATATACATGCGTGTCTGCAACTCATCTAGCTTGAGAAACTAAATACCACTAAGACAAAACCAACCAGCCAATCAACTAAGCAAAAAACTAACCAAAAAAAAAAAAAAAAAAAAGCACACCCGGCCATATTTAGGTGGGGAAAAAAAAATTTCTAGCATAATAATTACATCTTGATAATTCTGAACTACAATAAATCTTGCTAAAAATGTGAATGCAATTATGCTTGGTTACACAGAGGTAAATTTCCCAAAGTGACAGTGTTCTACTGTGGAAAGACGGTCTTGATTATTTGTGTTTTATATATTCTGCATCAGTGGCTAAATGCAGTCATGGTAGGAATTCCCAGTGTGTGCTGTACCATCTATCCATTCCTAATGCAGTGCAGATACATTCCAAAACCATCACAGAATGATTTTCACATGATGCTAATTTTCCATTTTTTCTTGGTTTTCTTGTGAGGCTCTTCAGTTGTTTAGTATTCCATCTCACCCCAAAGGGTATTTAATGATTTGAGCTGATTTTCTTGCTTAATTTCATCCAATCATTCTAAAGTAATCCCCTATCTTCGTATTTGGTCTTTTCAAGCGCATGTTAACAAATATCATAACCTTTTTGCTCCACACTTTTTATTTGTCCAAGACATACATAGCAATTTCTTTTCATAGTCAGCCTTATTGCCTGAAGCTTTAACTTGCCTTTAGTGTCTTGAATTAAGGCTTAATATATCTAGGGCATTCCTTCAATTTAAAGGGTTTGGCATTCCTACTGTTGTGGAGTTAAAAGGTGCTCGTGGTTCATGTGCTATAGCTGCAAATATTAAAAAGTTTATAAAACTCTCAGTGCCAGTTAGGCTTGAGATCCTTTTAGAAGAGTTTGCAAACGCATTTGGGCTACAACATTCTGGTGTTACATGGATTTACTTGGTGCAAAATGATGCTGTTTGTAAGTTTAACAAACTCCCTGTGATTGATGGACTGGCACTGTCTGATTGACTCGCACATGAACACTGTGCGTGGGAGTCTCACTCGAGTCTAGAATACCATTTTTGTATCCCCACATGGTCTCTCACTCAAGTCTAGAATACCATTTTTGTATCCCCACAGGACATGAGTAGTACGCAAAATATTTCTGCAGGGACTGACCTTTTCAGAGAATTGGACTTTTATGTATACCTGTTAAATGGTATCCTTTGGGTTTTGGCAAGGGCAGGGAGGAACTTCCTCCTGTGGACATTCCCCTGCAGCAGTCTTGCTGTCAGTTTATGAAGTGATATACAGTATGTTCTAGACAGAAATTACTCCTTACAATAAAAACCTGTCTCGGCAAGCACAAGAAAAATATAGCTAAATTTTTAACACTCTATACCTAAAATGTTTAAAATATCTAAGTATTTTCTGAGAACAAGACTGGGATTATGCTAGTATACCTCCACCCTTGAAGAGTCAGCAGTGGTGTTCGGATGAACATTAGTCAGCTATTTTTAAAACACTAATTAGTTGTATAATCGTATTACTCAATAAAACCTTATTTCCAACCAGGGCACCTCTATTCAAATGTTTCTTTCATCAGAATTCTAGGTGTCAAGTTTCCAGGTATCAGAAATTACCAAGAAAGCTAACAAAAATATTTTGTAAGTCAAACAAATACCATCACTACCTTCAGTTAAAAAAAAAAAATCCACATGAGGTCCTTAATTTAATCTTCTTTCCTACTTCTCCTTAGAGCTCAACTAATTAGCTGCCATTTCTAGGGGTCCATGCACAGGCCTGCAGGATATCAGACCAGATAATAACAAGGTATTTTCTGAAGATCTGAGCGTGACTCATGATAGTGGATGAAGTGGCATGAAAACAAAGTACACATGCCGACACAGGAGGCAGAAAAGTCTAGGAAAGCATTTTAATTATGTTTATGCTTTCTGTGAACATAATAATAAGTACAGACAAGCAAGTAGGCAGCAACAAAACTCAGGGGGATTATTTGCAAACTGCTGTAAAGTTAAGCTAATTAATTAAGTGCAATTGATATTCAGTTGCATTATCCTCAATAGGATAGAGGCAGAATTTAGTTAACACGGACATTTGTTTCAACTGTATTTCTACATCAAAGAATCAAGATGTCTCTTAAAAATTAAAAGAAGTATTTTCTCCAAACAAAAATATTATTTCAATATGAGTAGCAAAAATTATGCTTTGTTAATTTTAGGCCAAGAAAAGAAGTTTGCTCACTTTTAAGCAAAGTGTTTGTTCTAATTTAAACAAATTTACATATTCCACTGGCTATAATTGTGAAAAGTAAAGAAAGAATTCAGAAATTATAGGTAAAGACAAAACCAAGGAAGCCATTCTGGTACAGGGGAAATTGACTTTTACCACATTGCAAAACAGATCATTTTCTGTATACGGCATTTTGCACTTTCTATTAGTACCACAAAGTTCTCATATATCCCAGAACACTCTCTCTGCTTAGAAACAATCGTAGCAAATTTCCAGAAATGCTGACTGCATCCCATAGTGACCCTTTCCCTGGAGGTCATTTATTACAGCATGTTGTAGAGCACTATGTACCAGACTGCCGTAAGAACATACATGATCCTTGAGTTGTATCAACAGTCACTGCTAACATTAACTAATTCCCCTAGCTCAGGGAGAGATCCAAGATCCTCACTTTGCTTTGGAAGAAACAGAAGTGTCATACTCACACTCAGAAGTCGACCACTAAGAATTGATGGAAGCCCATGGGTACCAATTGACTCCAAATCTGCAGTCATGCTCATCTCTCCTTTATACCCGCTATTCTAATTCCCACATGATGCCCATTTTTGCAACTTCTCAGTTGCCATTTCTAAGTTGCCTTTAAAAGATGCACTGAATGCCAAGCTTAAGCTTATACATATCAAGAAGTTTTGTCCATAAAGGATAGTGGGAGTTCCATCTGTAAGTCTTCACAAAGTACTGTGGTAATCACTGCTAATCAGCCATGTTTCCAATGTAGTCAATATAAATAATTCCACAAACAACATTTGCAAAGTTCTGACATGTGGCAAATGTTCGGTAGCTATGTTTAGCACATGCTGGATAATCCAAGTTCTTCATACACATTAAATTAGTAATTTTGACTCATATAAATGGAAAGGAAAAGAAAAAGAGTTTTAAAATCTATCTCAACTGTAAGAGGAAAAAGTGTGTATCATGCAGGAGTGCTATAAACTTACAGGGAGAGGTGCTTCCCTAATAATAGTTATCAACGTACTTTTTCCAGTTTTGTATTACCAGTGTTATTACTACAGCTTTTCTGTTGTTCAGCACAGAGGAATCTTTTGGTAGTGTATTGCTGCTACAAGTGCTCCTACATCATCCTCACTAAAGAGGTAGAAAGGAAACACATTTGTTGATACATGACTGTCAGAATAGTCCCTTAGGGAAAGAACAGACCTGCTTTTTCCTTTATGAAGGCTTCTATACTTTCCCTAAACTTCTGTAGCTTTTATTAGGAGAAATTCTGGTATTGGCTCCCTTTGGGAAGGAAATGCTCAGGTTTTTTTCTCCCAGAGAAAGTATCATAGTTATATTTATGTTCTTTGGAGAAAGTAGAGTGACAGGAAAATTAAATATCTTCCTACTAAAATCTCAGATTTCTGTTGCATAAATTTGAATATTTTATCTGCTAATGTTACTATAGTGCCTTATGCTTTCCAGCTCTGATGTTTTCTTTTCTTATGCAGCACAGCCACTATTTAACATTAGAAGACCAGTGAGGAGAATGCTCACCTGCCATGGATTATGGGAATTGTAATCCAAAGAAAATTTAGCAGCAAACTGATCTCCTTGGAGACACTGCAGCCTAAGACTCACATACAAATTAGAAATGCCCACAACTGAAGCATTTGGCTGAAATGCTGTGGGTATTCTCTCTCTCTTTTTTTTTTTTTTGGGGGGGGGTTTTGTTTGTTGGTGGGGTTTTGTTCTTTCTTTTTTCTTTTTATTTCCCAAAAGAAAACTAAAACCTGCAGATGGAAGTCCAAAACTTTCTGTAAAAATCCAAGTCTTTTATGATATAGGTGGATACTAGTCATGTTATTACTGTGATTACTAGCATGGCATTTGATAAAAAAAGAAACTGAGTCATTAAGGACAGTCTTTGCCCAGGGTCAGCCACTGAAGTGGTGACAGAATGGAAAGCTGAGACAAACAGCTGGAAGCATTGGTCAGAGACAGTGGGCTGGGGAGAGGAACAGACTGTATAAGGCACAGTTCTGACCAACACAAACAGCTCTGGAACCACATTATAAACTTTGCCTCTTGAAACAGCCACTTCAATGCTGCTCACTGGCAACTTTTCCTGCTATGTTGTGATTTCCCACACCCCAACCCGAATAATATCTTTTTTCTAATGAGGAAGAAGCATAATCTCCAAATGTTCTCTGCCTTTATTCCTCTGAAAAGCTCTTTCATTTGTCCATCTTCTAGACAGCTATTTAGAGGAGCACAAATGCTCAACAGAGATGCAAAACACAAGATTAGTATTCCTCATCGGTATATGCACACATATCACAAGATCCTTGCTAGATGACAAGCAGGCACAAGCATAGCTGGGTAATACTACATCAGGATAACTTTTTCTTCTGCAGTGTGACAATTTAAATGTTCTATAAAAGATTTGCTTTTAAGTGCAAGTTTATTTGGATACCCTTTCCTTTCCTCGTGTCTAACATAAAAAGCAGATTCAATCCGGGGGTATCGAGCCGTGGTAGAAATTCCACAGATTCCCCTTTCTTGCAGGATCTCAGAGTGTTAGTAAACATAACAGACAACCAATCAGTCAGGCTACAGTAACACATACATCTCCAGAAGGCAGTGAGAAAGCCTTAAATAAAACATAGTACCAGCCTTCAGTGGAATGCATTGAGACAAATGCCAGGGATGTGAAAGGTGTCGCTGGGATTACCAATGACGTGCTAATGGTTGTTCAAGCAATCTCTGAACCTCCTTCTCTCTGACTCACTGTCTCCCTTTGGAGGCTTCTCTCACGTCATTGAGGGACTGAGGGTTATTCACAGATCACTGACTAAAAGCAAGCTTTAGCTTCCCGCTTGCATTCCCCTGGTTGTAGGAACAGGACTGAGGTCACTTCCAAGCAGCCTTTGAGCTTTTTATCAATAGATCCAATTAAAAAAAAAATTTAAAAAAAAGAAAAAGAAAAAAAGATAAAAAGAAAAAGAAATTAAAGCCAAAACAAACAACAAAAACTAAATTACCTTCTGGTCTCCTGTTTCTACCTCCCACCTCCATTCTCCACACACCCCCCTCCCAAAATCAGTTCTGTTTTGTCCTGTTTTCCCCACAGGGTTAAAAATTTCCTTGATCCCAGCAAAAACTGTTTTATGGTTTCCAACTATTTCCAGAGGCTTTTGACTAATAATACAAAATTAAATATGTACATAAAGCTCCCAAGTGTTACCTGAGAATCCAGCTTCAGGATAGTTACTATAGAAATTTTTTTTTTGTCCCTGCTAGAAACAGAGGAGCCCCAAGTCACTGTGAGCATTTTCTTGCCCAGCTGTTTCTAATTGCGCTTTCAGGGTTCTGTGGTGTTCCTCACGTGGTTTCCATACCAGCCCTGCAGCAGGAAGTGCTTCAGGCACTGCCAGCTCCATGTCCAAGTTACCACTACCCCTCATTCAAGTGCTGCACTGCTGTTGAGTTATTAAACTGGATTCCATGGGTTAGTCATATTTTCATCGTAACTATTAGGTTAAGGCAATAAATCCCCAAATGAGACAGGCACTAAACACTACAGGCCCAATGCAGTACTATTGCATTGCTTCAGCTGACCACAGTGAGTTTTTTCCCTCTTCCATAAGGGAATAACCTGTACTGAAAAATATATATTTATACCAAGGTAACTGCAGCAGTACTATGGGACTGTAATGAGTATAGTTAGAATCTACATGTCAATGTAGTATAATGTTTATGTGCAGATTAAAAAACAATAAGAGAAGATTATTTTGTAAAAGGTGATAAAAATGAAGACCTCATCCTACGTCTTCAATGAATAAAATAAGCTATTAATCTGACTTCAGCACATACAAGCAAACGCATCACAGGTGCATTTCATAGGGCTTTTACACATCATTTTCCTCACAACCCCATGTGTAGTTATCCCTATACTGCCTTCTCCACATCTTACTTCTTCTTCTATTGCTTTTATCCAGGTACCAATTTTTCATCTGTAATCCTCATCAGAGGTTGCAATGTTCTAACAGTCAAGATGGAACCTTTTTCCACTCACAGCCCTCTTAACCAGGAGCAGACTTACTCCAGCATGGTCTGGTATTCCCTGATGGCTCAGCTAATTCCTCACAAAAGCTGATCCCCTCATGCTTGATTTGACAAAGCAAAATTACGATTTTTCTCCAGAGATAACAATTTCCATTGTTTGCCAAGAACTTTTGTTTCAGGAGGTAAGCCCAGTGAATGAAAACATAAAAAGTGCTGGAATCAGGCAATAGAGACTCAAAAATGAGGCACAGACTGGAAAATAGCAAGGGCAAGGATAGTAATAGACTTCATCTGCTTAAGCCTTTTTGTTTGCTAATACTGAAATGGAGATGATAACCTAGAGATGAGCTGGTCAGCAGAAAAAAACACTCAAGACTTTATCATGTTAAACCACTAGAGAAAAATTTTCCAGATTGTATTTCTTAGCACCCCAGTGCAGCCTATTAAATGTGGCAATGAAGCAGACTGGGGAGGATTCTATTTTTCATCTCCTACAAAGCACTCTGCAGAAGAAAAATACCGTGCCAAGTTCTCAGTTTACATTTTGTGACAGGGTGATGCTCTTAAAAATTAGTTGTACCCTCCACTGAAAGTATAGTTTTCTACTGTCATGACTAAATCTCCTGAAATAACAAGTCAGTTTATTTTCACACCCTACAGTTCTCTCTGGTAAAGAAATTCCAATATATTTTTGTCTTTCTTCTTCCTATTTTCAACATTTGTGACACTTCTACTTTATAAGATAAATATTTGAAAAGGAAGATGTCTCCACACTACAGAAACACACTTTTATCACACTAGCTTTTAAAAGCAAAGTTCAGTTCTGAAAAGAGGGAGAAATCACATCATCAGAAAATGACTTTGGATAGTCCTGTACATGAATTATTCATTCTCTATTTTATAGTCCCCTTTATTCTCCAAGAAATATCAAATGATTCAGCAAGCCTATGATTTTCTGTGTTAATCAGATGTCTGACACTATGCTCAGGCCTGATGATGGGCCAAGGAAAAAAAAGCTTCTTTATGTGAGCTAACTGCAAAGACTCTTGACGAATCCCACTCAGTTGCATGTCTTCATGTAATATGTTCAAATGCAACATAATTACGTCAGTGAAAATGGAAAAGTCTGTGTAATGATTTATAGCCTAAACTCTAAGATATCAAGGATATTTCTACTTCTACCAGAACTGTCACATACAAAATGAACTATAGCTTTCAATCTTTCTTGGAAAAAATATATACTGTCTCCTTATTTATTTATTTCTTTCAACTCTATTTATACAGCTATCGTAGCCTATGCTTTTCTTTTCCAGTATGTTCCACACATCACCATTATCTATAGTCAAGGACAAAGATGTACACATATGCCTTATAATGACACATATTTCAATATATAGTGGTCAAGCTATCTTTATATCAATTCTGAAAAAAAAAGACAACTTTCTGGTTTGTTTAATTATTACCATCTAACTTGCTGAGGGTCCCATTACATGATGTTTTACAAAACCATCAGTAATACAGGAAGACAGATAAATACGGCACATTTTCCAGAACAACCCAGAAAATCTGTGGGACAGCCTATATTGTTATATACATCTGTATATGGTCGATAGAGCCAACGCTGAGCCAGGATCTTCCAAATCCCTAATTTCTAGCTCATTCCTTGTCTCCCATTTTGGTGGTTACAGGAGCCCTTATTACCTCATCTGCCAGTATTTGGTAGAAATTCTTTAGTTCTGTTAGTAGCGCACTGTAGGTAATAGTAGGGCCTAACCACATAAGGAAAAATTGTTATTCTTTACAGCAGAGGCATAAAATCAGGTATAAACAATACATTTTTGCATGGATTTTTTTTCCCTGTACCACACAGGAAGATTTTTGAATAACAAAACCAAAATGAAAACAGTACCTCCATATTAAAATATGAAGGAAGTTCAAAGATACAACTCAAATAATCTAATCTCCCTGTGGTCATGGGAGGGTGTTCTACTGGAGCCCAGCTCATGCCTTACCTGTCCATCTGCTTTCTTTACACCTGATCAAGCAGCAGCCAGCGGAACCCAGTCACCATTTTCAAAACAGCATGATATTTTATCAGATCAGCGGTAACAAAAAGTTCTAATCCTGAGTGTGCCTACACAGGAAGTTAGGCTAGTAAACCTTCACAATCAGCTTAAAATTCATGGTCTGGGTTTTATGAAAATCAAAATATACCCTTTAGTAAGGAGGGTGCTTTTCTAATGCTGATGCTGAAATTAACACTTTTATGTGGTTTCACTTCTGAGACAGGTATGACAGATCATGCAGATTTTGAAATCCCATTGAAAAAAATACATATACATCCCTGTAATCTGATTTGAATTCATGTTACAATATTTGTAATTTCCTATGTCCTGTGTAAGATAGAATAGCAATGTAAGAATCTCACTATATTAGAAAATAGTAAATAACTAACAAAGAATGACAGGTTACTGCAAGGAAAAAAAAAGGCCCAGTATGATTATCAGTTTGGGCTTCATTGTTTTTAATTTGCTGCCTATTGAAAATAACTGCTGTGATTTGATAATTTTTCTCATATTAGAATTTAAAAAAAAATAGTCTATAAAATAGAAGATTGAAAACAAACCTAAAACATTTTGCATTTTTTTTAATAACACAGGCTAGTCAACACAGAGCAGATTCAATTTGGTTTCTCCTTTATAGCCTTCATGTACCAGCAACGTGCTTAGGAACATAAAAAGAATAGAAGCCAGTTAACATTGAATTTCTAACTAACCCTTAAAATCTGACTAACCCATGAAGCAGGCAGAATTATTGGGGGCAACATACGATCGAATGGAGTGACTGAACTCAGCAGATAATAAAGACACCTAAAAACAAGGAATGGAAGAGAAGACATGGAATGCAACGTGACAAGAGGAAGCCTTGGTACAGGAGATTCAATTGTAGCTTTCTTGTTTTGCATCTGAGGAACTACTCCAGGAAAGAGAAGAGCAGGAAAACAAGGCACTCTTAAAATTAAAGCCAACCCATACACATATTAAATATTTAATGTTCATTTTCAGCTATACCCTTTTTTCCTGTTTAGTGGCTGAGCTGGACACAGCTACTATTCCCGGACCATCCTAAATTGCAAATCCTCTACTGCAGGCAGTGTAAAGAGTATAAGGAACTGAAATATAGCAAAAGCAATCACTTCCTTGCTTAAATCACACAGCTGGTACAACACTTGTGTTGTGTTAGTTACAGATTTATTGCTGGCTGGAGGGCACCATGGTCTTGGATAAAGCTGACTGATCAACAGACAAGGATACTGGAGGACAAAAGTTTGCCTCAGTGCCTGACAGTGCTAATTGCCCTTCAGTAGCTCATTACAGATTGAGAAGATACAGATCATCCATCCTTGAAGCATCATCGTGAGGAAAAAACCAAATTAAGTTATTAGTGGCAATTATGAAGAAGAATAATGAAAATTAGCAGAGTAAGTAACTTTATGAGAAAGAGCATGGAACATACATATAACATGCACTTTCTTTAATCTCTTAAAACCATCACTTCAACACTAGCTATGTTATGTTAATTAATTGATGCTAGAGCTCACAGTTATGGCATTTCTTGGCAAATTGTATGAAACAGATGTCTGAGCCTGAAGACGCTGGCTTCTATTTTTGCCCCAAATAGTGAGCTTTTAGCATTCTTTTTGCTGCTAACATATTGAATTCTGCTGCCATTTTCTCTCCTGTTGTCTCAATGTTAAATCACAAAATATATTGTTGGCTGGCTGAGATGGAGTAGATGCAATAGTCCAAACTAAGAAGAGAAAAATATTAATTGAAGCATGAAAAGACTCCCTTTTGTAGCATTGTTCATTATTGCCCCCCCCCAACAAATGCTATACTAAAGGAGAGGTTGCTGGAAATATTTTCAGCAACTGAGGATCAAAAAAGGGTAGTTTGTGGAAAACATATACAACAGGGTTAGGAAGGGATGTTTGGTTCTATATTTTGTTAGTTTCTTTTGTTACTATTAAAGCTAATTGGAAATTTAAACCTATTTTCCAAAAGGACATATAAGCAAACTTCAGTGATCCTTGTGGGTCACTTCCAAAGGATTTCCTATGATTCTATGATCTCTCTCCCAGATACCACTGTATTTTTGTTATTGAAATGATGTTCTTAAAGTGTTTAAGGAGGAACATTTTAGGTGTGTCTCAAATTCTACTGTCAGACAAGCAATGGTGCAGATCACTGTGGCCCAAATTACATTATCACCCTGCTAGAAAAGCCTAATAAACAAAATACACCAGCAAAACAAGACTGAAAAACAAGCGCTGAAACAGTGCAAAAACAAGTGCTGAAACTTCTTTGGCCTAAATGAACTGTTTGTGTGCTTGTTGCCCCATCAGCAAGGGGCTGAGGCTGCACAAGAAGCTGAGAGGGGACAGAGCCAGGACAGCTGACCCCAGTTGACCTGAGGAATATTCCAGACCATGCTCAGCATGCTCATGTTCAGCACAGAAGGCTGGAGAAAAAGGAGGAAAAGGGAGACATTCAGTGGTGGCATTTATCTTCCCAAGTCACACGTGCTGGAGCTGCTCTTTCCTGGGGATGGCTCAGCTCCTGCTTGCCCATGAGAAATGAGGAATTAATTCCTTGGGGCTTTTTTTGCTTACATATGCAGCTTTTGCTTTACCTGTTAAAGTATCTCAACCTACAAGCTTTCTCCCTTTTACCCTTCTGCCTCTCTCCCCACCCCACTGCTGCAGGGAGTGAGAGAGCAGCTTGGCTGGGCTTGGTTGGCATCCAAGGTTAAACCACAACAGTTTGTTTTCAGAAGTCTGGGAATCTGACATACTAGCTTTACAACACTAAGCTGTTTAGAACTATGCTTTCACTAGGATTTGCCATACTGATCTTTACAAAGCAGAGAAATATTTGCTAGGAGAAATATCCCCACTTATAGAATATGCCAGGCAATGATTACAAGGAGAAAATAAGCCAGCTTCTCTGTTTTGTAGAACTTTGGCAAAACTGTTCAGTGATACTGCAATCAGTGCTGGGAAATTTGAACTATAAAGCTAAAGAAAGATACAGTGAGCTCAGAGCAGAGTTAGAAGCTGGCAGAGAAAAGGGAAAAAAATTTAACCACTCAAGAAGTCGTTTGGTGAACAATGGAAGGAGTTCTAAAAACATGGGTTATGTGCTAAGTTTCTTCTGATGTTTCAGTGGTATAGTTGACAAGCAGGATAATTTAACATTGAAAATTATATAATTCAAAGTAATTTAATGAAATTCATAAATCCTAAAAGAGGCAGGAGATTAGAGAAGAAAAAAATTCAGTCATCAAAACCTTGAGGGCTATCTTACTCTAATGCAAAAACCTATTTCTAGGTAATGCACAAGGCTAGAATGCAGCAGACCTGAAGTCACTTACCAAGTCTGTCTGCTATATGTATTATCAGCAAGCCAAGGAGAAGATCACCTCTCTTTGCTTCTGTTGTGCTTCTCTGAAATGGGGTCATTGTTATGGCCACTTTCTCAATCTTTATTTTATCTATTTAGACTGTAAACCCTTCAGGGGAAAAATTACTTCATTCAATGTGTTCATAGAATACCTTGCACAGTGGGATTCTAATTTCAGTTGATCTCTCCAATTGCTGTCATAATACAAATAATAAAAGATAATATATTAAGACCACCAAAGAGCAGCCCTCCAGTTTAATAAATGTAAATCCTCACTGGAGATAGTTAAATCCACTCTGGACTTGGAAATAGAAAATATATTTCAGGGAATAATCCTGAACCAGTAGGGGCATAGCTGACCTATTTTTATCTCTAGCTCCATGAATCACGGAAGTTAAAATGGACATATTACGGTATCAAATTTCTATTTTGAATGATATAATAGAAGTGGAAATCTTTTGAAGCTCCTTTTCTTTCAGGCACAGTACTCTACATATTAAGCCCAATGTAAGGTGCTTATCTTTGAGATATGGAATAAAAGCTGTTGACCTTTTAAACATAAAATCTTGGTGAGCTTTGGTATGGCTTGATCTAATTATATTATAATGGATAGAAGGTAATCTCTTATGTACGCTGTCTAGACACATCATCTCTTATCAGAAATCTCAGGGAAAAATGGGACCTATAGCAAAGCAGTGCTATAGCAATCTTTGTTGAAAGACCAGGATGCCATGGCTTCACAACAGACAGCAAGAGATGCATGACATTGCTAAGCAACGCTAGGAGCTGGTGAGGTTTTCCCTGGCTTCATATGGTGTGGTAGTTAAGGAAGTAAGAGCAAGAAAAGACAAAAAGCAACCAAATGAACTGAAGTGCATAAGAAAGAAAGCACATGAACAAATGGAAAAGCAGGAAAAAGAAGTGTGAATTAACAAAGTAATTGTAGGATGTCAAAACTGCTATTCCAGGAAAGCAAAAATGTAATTTTGTGATTAAAAGCAATAAAAATCCATACGTTTATCCATGGATTTCTCCAGCTAAACTTTCATCATCCTATATTCCTTTAAAATTTGTAATCACATATGGATTGGAAAGTGCCTCTTAAAGTAAACTGCTTTAAAGGAAATCATTTGTTAAAGCTCTTCTCTTGCAGTGAGGCTAGAAAATGTTTGAAAGCCATACAAGTGGGTTCAAATGTGATTGACAGAATGTTTAAGCATTTCAAAGAACAGAACAATCTGATAAATGGTAAAAACATTCTCTTTGACAGCTTGACAAGTTATTTGCACTCTAGAAAGCAGAGATGTTTATTTGTCTCCATCTTTTCTCTCTATAACATTAGTTCTTGGATGATAAATAGGTTTGTCTCCATGAGTAGATGAAGATGTTTTCTTCCTTTTTATTAGAAGTACTCACTACTGCTCATTTAATCTCCACACAGCCACTGTTGTTAAAAGTCTTCCCACCAGAAGAAGCACAGGATATAATATTTGAAAGTACAGCTTGAATTTTTCCTGAATACAATCAAATCTATGCTCATGTCCCAGCAAACCTAGTCTGGAACAAAGGTATCATATCAGCATGCCTTCAACCTAATTATAAAAGAGCATGTTAGTCTTTCTAAATAAAGCCTTCCTATTCCCTTCTTCCACTGAGATTATTCCTCAGCTCTCTCTAAGGCCTCTGACTTCTGTGCAGCTTTTGTCTTCTGTCAAAGAAATGACATTTGGTAAAAGATTAATGAGCAATCCCAATCCATCTCTCATTTAGCAATGAGGAGGTGTGCTGTCACCTTGTCTACACGGAATTCCTTTCAGGGAATACCTCCTGACCTTGTTTTTCCTGGAGTGCTTCCCAGATAAACTAAAGCCATCACACAGATGGCAACAACATTGCTGCCTCTTAGCTCCTCCAGGAGGGATCCTTTGCAACCCTTGATCCTATGATGCAAAGGTTGATGTCCAGTATTTCTCATTGTAATCTAAAATAGTTAAAGGACTATCCAGAATAAACCATTTAAGATGTCATTCTAACAACAATTAGGTGTGCATAATCACTCGCAGCAGTCAAAACACAATCTCACTTACCATTAGTCCCCCATTTGACAAAGATTTTTCTAATAATAAACAATTTTGTTACTGAAAAATTAAAATCTTAGATAAGAAAACAAGGTATGTAATTGACACAGGAGTCTATATCTGTATGTCACTTGAAATCAAGTAAGTCTAAGTTTCTGGTTTTCTACTGCTTTGGAAACTTACAGCAAGAACATATGAAATTAACACCCTTTTAAAAAAGCATTAATTACAGACTAAAGAAGCCACGATTTCAGTGCTTTTGAACTGTTTCCTACCTGATTCATCACCAGGAGTACAAATAATCTTGATATACAAGGAGCAGTTATAAGCAGACTCTTGGGCTGCAAACCAGTAAAATAGTACTACTGATGAAGCTGTCACTTCTTGAATTATTTTTTTGTGAGAAGTCTCTTTTTCTACACAGTTTTCTAAGAATTTCCAGTCTTTAAGTGCCTGTGATGAATATCTTATTTTGTAATGCCTGTCATCCCAGAAGCTGTAAAATTATTCTTTATGTCTTATTGAGAACATGCTTCTAATAGCTAAAAAATATGCTCTATTAGACTAAGAACTCTCTACTTGTGTATCTGGCATTATTATTCAGTATTTTAAACATGATGCATTTAGGGAAACTTTTACTTTCTTTATTGAATGACCCTAGCACTATCTTTCTTTTTATGCTTTTAAGGGTCTCAATAATACTGTTATGTCAGAGATTTATTCTTTAATGAAGTCCAGGAATTATGTGAGAAACTTGAAATATTTTAACTGCTTTCTCCAGGGTCCTCTTGAATGATTTGGGAAAAGGAGAAGGTTTTTTGGACCACAAGAGGGAGCTCATATTTTTCTATTATATGCACAGCAATGTGCTGAGGCAGAGTGGAGAACTCAATTAAAATAAATCCGGTATAGCAATGAGAAAAATCAGATATATTTTAACAAACAAACTGGATACAGATGCAAGTTTGAATTCAAATTAATCTTAAGGACTAAAGTTAAGGAATTTTTCAATGAAACCAGGATTGTCCCAGATTTTGTTCAAGAACATATAATGCTACTTTTTTAACTGTGTTTTCAATAGTAAAAATATGTAAACATGTATGCTGATACTCTTCTATGAATAACTTCATAGCTTCAGTGAAACCATTTATGGGATGGCAGAGGTCTGCCATGATGAATGATGGCTCCAAAATTCATCCTACTTCAATACATAATAGTAACAAACAAAAGCTAATATTCCTAGAATAAATCTCACAGTCCCCATGAAGCCTTGCTGTGTGTAGATGGCAGTAGCAGTAAAAGAGATCCTAGAAGTTCTGGAGTGCTCTTGAGCCATTTCTAATCCAAAAACAATAGTTACCAAAAGCGCTATGGGAAGAAAGAAAGTGAGCTTGGTCTGAAGACTTTGGTCACCGTGCCTCCACCCAAAAAGCCTGACTCCCATGCAGCCCAGAGAGGACTGCTCCAGAAATCTGGGAAAGGTGCTGGGAACACAGGAAGTAAACTGCATAACCAAAATCTCTCTTCCTCCTCCTCCATAGCTGAACTATTTTCTGAAAACAATTTTCTGATCCTTAGGCCTGTTGGATCCTGTTTGGGATTTTTGGGGTTTGTTTGTTTGTTTGTTTGTTTGGTGAAATAATTTCATGTGTAGTTTGAGAGGAAAACTTGAATTTTTTTTGCTGTAATCTCAAGCATGATTTATGCTTTCCTGGCAGTATTTTGCCATGCAATCTAATTAACTGCATATATGTCCAGAATAAAAGAGCACAGGTGCATCCTCTAGATCAGTGTATTTTGGATATTTGCCTGTAGGTGCTCCTTTTCATGGCCCTTTCAGTCACTGTTAAAGTTTTCAACAAGGATTATATATAAAGAACAGAAAATCTGAAAGGTATTGTCTTCTGTGCAGATCTGTTTCAATGTTATTTAAACACTGATATATTAGTGTATGCTCTGCTTTTAAAAACAGAAAACTAACAAGACTGTGGTCTGCTGTGCTGACTGGCTTAGCCACAAGTGAAAAAATATTTCAACAAAACATAACAAACTTGTAATACCCAAAACATGTATGTAGATCATTAGCAGTTTAAACTAAGTGACATTTCTTCATTTCAAGAGGTCACTCCTTGCTGCATCTAGCACTTGGCAGGTCCACCCACAATCCATTTTATCCCAAATAACTTTCCTGAAAAAAAAGGAGACCACCTCCAAATTCACACTAGTATCATTAATAGATTAAAAAAAAACAATTAAAGGCTTGCAGTTGCCCCTGTGTCATATATGTGCAGAATGCTTTGTTAATTTTCAATCTATTTATATTATTCAGTTTTCTTGTAATACAAATGCCATTAAACTCCTTATCATATTTCTTAGTGTTATGTACTAATTTATATTTCAGTTCTGTTCATATGTCCTCAGTAAACTGCATAAGAACAGATTTTCCTTTAATACAATGTGAAATACCATTTGTGGCTTAATAAAAGTGATGCACACATTTGAAGAAAAAAGAAAAGAAAAAAAAACAGCATAAAATTTTCTACTCTCTCATGACTGCAATTTAAAACAGTAGTTGAGAAAAAAGAAAATAGAAGAATTTTATTAAGGGTTATGATATACATATTTATGTAATAAATCTATGTCTGACCTCTTTGCAGTACACACAATTGCCAGCTACTGGAAGGTTTTCAGGAAACAGCCCACCAAACTGACAGAAACACTGCCCACCTTCCTACAGTTCACATCTGTGCCCAGTTTATGCCCAGTAAGAACAACTCGAGACATGGAGAATATTTGACTTGTGCCAATCTGCACCGTTATTTCCATTGAGAAAGCCATTTATCATGGGAAAGCAAAGCAATAGGTGACCAGAAGTCTTGATAAGGAATGTTTCGCTAATAATAGATCACTTGAGTACAGAGCTTTCTTCCCCATGTTTAAGTCAGTTAAGTCACCTCACGATGTCTGACACAAAATTTTCCACCACAGCTACATTGGAGAGAAAGTGTCATCTCCAGTTTTGTACTGCCCAGAGGCTTGGAGCCCAGCCTAAACCCTGAAAACTCTGGCAAGGCTTGGTTCCACTACCAACAAGCACTTGAGGATACCAGCAAACCACAACATGAGCTGGCAAAAAAAAACAGCCTTTCCTTTCCCCTGAGGAAGAAAGAAACACTGCAGCAGTCTGTACTGGAACCTGAACTTTGCGGTCTGTGTGTGTAAGAGATCCTCATAACATAATGTGATATACAAAATGCATGTGTTTGTGTTATTTCACCAGACCCTTTCCTACAGCTACACAGCAGATAAGAAAGAAGCTCAACCCATCCTCTGGCATGATATCCCTCATTTCCTCTCAGACACAGCTTTAACAATCACTGCCACAGAGTTTTATGCCCTCTTAATCCTCAATTCCAATCTAACTGTCTGAGCAGTGTGCTCATTCCCCAGTTATTAGCACACCTACAATTAAATGTGATCCTATGATCATGTGCAAGTAAAAATGCTTGCTGAGTTTTGGTAACTGCTGACTCAAAACTAGGAAGTCATGCCATGGGTATTACAAAGATGCAAATTTTCTATACGTGATCCTAAACCCTCCCCAAAGCAAAGAGAGTCATGTGAAAATGTTTAAGGTATTCATATTTTCCTTCATTAATTTAACCCTTGTTATCTCTACAAACACCATATATTTACTCTAAAATGTTTTCCAAATCTAGCAAATGATCAAAGATGTAATACAAATAGCAATAATACAAACCTACAGGTAGATCAGCACTGCAAGGTACAGGCTCTTGAATGTTTTGCATGGCAGCATGCTACTTGGTGTTTCCTAAGGCCAAAACTGCCAACATCTGTCAATTATATTTAAGATATAAAGAATAAATTAGTTGCAAAATTTCTTTTACCTCTTGCATTCTAGAGACATGCCATTCTGTACCACACGTAATGTCAAGCATCCTCTCACAGATCTCTTCAGCAAAGCAAGAAAATTAGACTCTTAGTCTTGGGTCTCCTCTGCCACCTGCAGAGATGGGCAAAACCAAAATTTAAAAAAAAGTACTTGTGACTTTCACTTGTGGCATAAGGAACAAAGTGTAAGAAATCACCACTTTCTGAAACATGAACTTCTTTTTTCCATTTACTAAACGGAATAATTTACAATTACCGATTCTGTTTAGTGGCTAGACACCATTATCAATGCCAGTGTTGAAATAACAGTACCAAACTTAAAGTTGATTGTAAGAATTAGTTTTTTAAACTTTTACCAAAGTGGTTGAATTATATAAGGTGCATTTAACTACATTAAACATACAGACATGAAATCAAGCCAACACAATTCTCTCTTGAGACCGGTCAAGAAGACTGAAAACTTGAAAGATTTCTTTCAGTGCTAATTCCTAGCCTTTTATTCACAAAACCAGAATAGGATTCATCTAGTTCTTGATGCACATTCTTAAATGATATAAAAATAATGAATGCCAAAGCAGTGAATTACAAAGATTTTAAGGGTAGCTCTTTTCAATGGAAAGTGAGAGTATTTTCTAGTCATTTCCACTGGAAAATAATTCAAACATGAATATGTTTGTAAACAAGGGATGGAATCAAAGCCAAGTAGTGACAACAAACTTAATGCAGCACACCAAGAGGTCAGACGTGAAGAGTTGGCCACACATCTAAAGAAAGGGAAGGGAACAGCCACAGGTATTTCTTCAGTTAAGCAAATAAAAGTATTTTCCAACTTATATTTCTTGACTAGAATGATCCTGTTCCCATAATAAAACTAATTATCTGTCTGGGAAATACGAATCAGGCTATATTTTCTGTGGGCCTCAAAAGGACTGGAACACTAAACGGTTTGAATGTCAGCTTTTTTCCTCTCGGTGGCATACATCTCTACATATCCTTCTTCTCTTCCATTGCTGAAGCACAAAAAGTAAAATTAGTTCATTTCTGGCTCAGTGATTTTAGTCTGCACTTGGGGGAAGTTGGAGGCTCTTTGCTTTGTCTGACTGGGGGAGCTTACCCTCTACAAAGAAAAAGCTGCTGTCAAATAATAACCAGTATAAAATTTCACAAAAGCAGTTGGGTCAAAGAAAAAAATTTTCATTTCATGTCAATTATTCTCATCTTCTTCAGCTAACTCTTAGATCTTATAAGACACTCCAGACTCAAATATTTGGCACAGATGGACAAAAAAGAATTACATTTGACCTACCAGCATTTTCCAGACTCACTCCTGTACTTACTTTTGAATCCTTGTTCTCTTATATTACAGTATTCTCATCTAGTTTCCACAAAAACTACTGCACTAACTGCACCTGAAAGCTGGTCAGCAAGGGATTTATAAAGCCACAGAAAAGGAGACCAGTGCCAACATCTTCGATAGTTTTTAAAAGGGCAGGTTGCTGTGTTAGGCAGAAAAGCAAATAAGTCTCAGTGGAGTATTTGACAATATTAATGCTCATGAATTGGACAAAGGATGTGTACATTTTAAGATGCTGTTAGATTTTTTACTGGAGATTTCCATTTATAATATGGATACTTTATTACACTTAACAGTTCATACCTAACCCAACTAAATATATGCAATATAGCAACGATATGACCAATAAATAAAAATACAGATTTGAAGTGACTCCTGGCATGTGAACAAACAACGTAAAAGAAATAGGCTTTCTGGGCTGGCATGGCAGAAACAGCAGCTCTGGCTCCTCAACCTAGACAGCAAATGTGCTCTGGAGCTTTTTGTTCTTCAAATGGGACAGGATCTGTCTTTGCATTCCCTCACACTGTAATTCTCTGCAATTTCTCCTTTAACAATCTGCCATGTCAGCTAAATTTTCTGATGCTGCCTTTATACCCATGAGGAGAACAGCAGCACTTTATGGCTTAGGCTAGTAGGGAAATGAGTTAGCTTGATCATAAATACTTCAAGCAAACTGGGAAGCAAGTCATCCTCACTCTGAAATAAATAAAATACAGCCTTTCCCTCACACATACTCAACTGACAAACTTCAAAGCAATTTAGATGTCTTTACCCTAAAGTCTACTTTATTAGTATTCACTATGCTCACTTTTTAAAAATTTCATCAGATCTCTTTTTTTTCTAATTTAGCAAACCCCAGCTGAACTTCAAATTTCAGACGTTGCCTCGTCTGTTCCTTTAAAACAGCTACTAAGGAATTAGACACAGTTGATATCAACCTGTCTAGTCTGTCATTCCTGAGTCTATCTCAGGTCCATATTGATAAACACTATATTCATTTTACCTGACCATCAGGTGTTTTATTTGGACCTAATACAAACCACTGAATGGCTGACAAAAACCTCTTAATTTTTCTTTTTTTTTTTTTTTTCCATTTCCCTCTGTACACTAGAGCACTCAAAATTGGGATTGCAAAGATGTCTGCTCAGAGAATTGAATCCTCTTCTTATGACAACCTGAAGGATTATTTGTAAACCTTCATTTCATCCCCTCCTGATAGTGATAACTTGCTTCTTAAACTGGGTAAAATACCTAGCTTCATAAAAATAGCACTCATATTGATTTTCTGCCTCTCACTCATTTCACATTTTTTTTTCAAACTCATGATGTGGGCATATAATTTTTTCTTAGCCTGCATGAAAAATAATCACACATCAGTAAAACACAACAATGCTGTTCTGTCTAGTTTCTTCTCTTTATTTCAATTTCTTCAAAGACAGACAATGAAACAGTTCCTACTACATATCAACTGGATTTGGTCTTCTCCATATTTTTTAATATGTTCACAGGCATACAGCTGTTCAGAATTTTTATAAGCAGGAAAACACTCTGTAATCAACATGCCAGGGTCAAAAATAAATATTGATAATTTGAATTAGGATGTGCAACATGAGTATTGTTCCCATGATCTGTGGTTTTACCCCTACTTCTTAAATGGGGTCACTCCAGCCACTACTCCCCATCCCCATTCAGCTTACAACCTTACAGAAGCTTAGTTTCAAAAGGTTATGACTTCAAGGGAAAAAGACTACTGTCTACCTCAGTTCTTTCCATTTTGTACTGCTTAGGTCAACTAAAAAAAACTGTGTTTCTCTAGAACAGAATTATTAATTCCAGGAAAGAGTGTAGATCCTACAGACAGCCCTCAAACTAGCACAAATTCATAATTAACAAAACCTCCCCCCCATCCAGACTTCCTCACAGTAATCTCCAAAGCGTGGCCCAGAAAAACTTTCAAATGCAAATGTTCTCCACCAGGAAATCCAAAAAAGAGATAATAAATATATCCATTTGCAGAACAGACTTTTACATCACCTGTCTAAATACAGGTCTTCTGGTTTTCAGACAGCAGTCATTAAAAGTTTGCATAAGTTTAGAAAGAGGAAATGTGGCGCAAATGTATATGTTTAGGAGCAACTATCTTTTTGTACAGGAAGCAGTGGGAAGTTTTGGGGGTTTTTTGCTTGTTTGTTAAATCAAGAAAATTAGGCAGTTTCCATTAGGACATATGACAAAAAGAAGTTCAGCTGGAAGTGATTGGGGGAAGCCATTGATGCCATGTTGTATCTATTCTGGAAGCACTGTGTATCTTCACAGGGTCCAAACCTAGACACTGAGAAGACTGGTGGATAAACTGAGCTTCAGTGATGGTGCCAGAAATCCGAGAACAGGCATGGAGTAAATTATTGCCCATACCAAAGCTCACTTTGAAAATCGGAACCCTGAATAATTAAGGTAGAAGCAGAAGGTTAAGACTCTCCGCACACTTTCCCTGGGCTTCTCTACACCCTCCTTATAATAAGCTTAAGACAATGCACACTGGGAAACAAGTACTACCTCAAAGGGAAACTACTGAATGAAGCTTCTGGAGACTTTCAGTCAGTTAATTCCCAGGGTTCCCAGAAATCTTTTGCATGTCTCTTATTCAGTAACTTCCTTTCTGTGGACTTCAGGTAAAGCTATGTATCTATTTTTGGCTCACTACTTTATATATAAACTTGAAGTACTTCCACTTTGATACCTTAGCTTTTTCTTTGATTCAGTGTTTCTAGAACCAAAGTTATGGATACTTCCAATATTGTCTTTTAGGATGTTTCCTCATTATTTACAAACACTTATTGGTATTGCTGGCCAGTGTTATCATAACCAAAGCTCCTGTTGCCAAAAATCCTGTTATGGTAAGGCTTGCACACACTGTGAATTGTGGTTAACACACTGTCAGTGGTGTCTTACCCACTGTAAAAGGTCAACAAAAAGGCTATTAATAAGCCAAAGGATCAACAGACATTACTCATATTAACAACAAGTACATTCAAAAACATGCATGTCTAACACATGGGGTGACCATGCCAGCCAGTGACTGCTCATCTCTGTCACTCTCAGAGATGCTGATAGACTTAGCACCACGTCTACTAAAATTTCCTTTGAAGAGGTAATGACCTGACTTTGCTGGATGTGTTTTAGAAAGTTCTCAAGGCTTTGGTTGTTCTAGTCTGGGACTTCATTCCCATTCATGTTCCACAGGCAGGTTCATCAGCTGGAGAGTAAACCTGAAACAAGCTATGGTTCTACCATGAGGTATCATGAACTTTACACATTTGCATCACACTGATGGTTTTAGCCTAACCCTAACCCACTCCTTCTGTAACTGCAATCTTTTTGAATATAATGATATTCAGGTGATAATTATTTAGAGGATCAGGTCCCTGGAATCCTCAGTGTATTTCTTATCAATCTCCACAAGGTTTGGTTTGCTGTTTTGTAAATTATTATATTTTACATATACTTAAAGGTGTAGAAAATATGGAGAAAACAAACTTATTAAAATGAATATTCCTTGCTTTTATAGTGAAAAATCTCTCTTACTGGAGAAACTCTCCCTTAGCCAAATTCATTGTATGTTATTTTACTAAAGTGCTTTGCTTCATTTTCTCTATGTATTTACACACATATTGGTCTGAAAGTTCATAGACAAATGAACAATTATCCATCTACAGGATAAATACTTGACATATGATGAAATTGATTTATTTACTATGAATTACCATAGAAGAAATACTCAAACACATTCAGATGGACTGAAATGTGTACTGATGCATTTGGTGGAGAAATCAACACCTAGGTAATTATTTTAACAATTGTTCTCTAGCATAAAAAAAATTATTACAGAAATAAAAAATCAACAGGTAATTTCATTCCATGAAATATTAGTGCAATAACTACTAAAAGAAGATAAATTGAAGGTGCAATTTAAGGAGGTCACGTGAGGTCCAAGACTAAACCTTGGACAAAAGCATTTGCAAAAATTAGTCTCGATTATTAAATGTGAAGTTCTATGATATTTCTAGGAGATTGTAAACTCTTTTTGTTTATGGGAATCACCAGCATTTTCAAGCCAGCTGAAACTGGATATTACACAGGAGGTTTGGACTGTAACTGCCTGCTTAATTTGCTCGCTATAAACCAAGCACTGTCTCACAATTTCCATGATAAATGTCTCTGCTATAGGCACTGTATCTAGTACATGTGGGCTGCTTACCTGGGAATGCTCTAGGGCTTTATACCTAAGCTCCTCGTCAAAGCAAACTATTTCTTTTGGTCACTTTTAATTTTAGAAATATTTTTGACATAAACATCAGAATTCTTTTTGAAGTGTAACATGTTTCAGCAGGCCTTTTTGCAGTTTCAGAAGGTGTCTGCACTTAAGTAGTCTGTCATGTAGATGCATCTAATTGCTGCTGCTTCCTAGACTGTAAGAAACTCAGCACAGCAAGCATTGTCTCCAGCCAATTAATCTACCACTTACCATAACATTTTGTGTAACATCCTGCAGTAGAACTTATAGACACTGCTCTAGCTCGCTCATAATTTTAAGATTTGCTCTTTCAGATACCTGTCAGAAGAGATATTGCTTGACCAGTAAAGTATACCCATTCTGAAAAACTGTGATGCACTGTCCAGTGGGGATTTTTGCCAAGAGTTCAATTCTTTTTTCTTTAAATTCAAATAGTTCTTATCACTGGACGTGCAGTATTGCACCCAAAGGAGTACAAATAGAAGCCAGATATAGGAAGAATATATAAGAAGCCAGATAAGACTTTTTTTTTTATAAGCACTGAGTGTTTAGTTGGGTCCTTGGTTCTGTCTTACTGTCCTGTGTAACCCTAGATGCAGAGCTTGAGTAACTCCTGTGTAAAACAGAACAATACATCCCTGTCTCGGCACGTAGCACATGCCTGCTCACTTCAAAGAGGGAACTCTTCTGTTCAAAGTCCTCTCCCCACTGAATTCATCTTGAACTCACACTCTTAAAGAAAGTATGTCAGCAGCATTCACCAGGCATATTGCATTACACAGCACCAAAGTGAGTTTCAAACCTCAATCACTAACGCATATATGGTTTTAATGAGCTTTTTTCAGGAGGTCAGTAATATTGTTCTCATGTCACAGGAGGAAAACCAAGATGAAGAAAGGAAATATCATCTCCTTTTTAAGGTCATTCAATGTGTCACTGGCAAACTTGGGTAGAAACTTGGGTAGTACTCCCTACTCTACTGCAGCCAGTCCTGATTCTGATCACATGAAGAATAGCCTTCACCAAGCTCATCAAACCAAAATCTTAGCACTCCCCCAACATAAAAGTCTAGCAAGAGGCACTTACATCACAGGATAAGAGTGAATAATAACGAAAATACTGAAATGACAAAAATAGGCTTTGTAGCAACAAAGAAAGCCAATCTATACTTTAACATTCATGCATTCTACTTGAGACATTTCTAAAAATAATCATACTGTTGTCAGCGTTTTTCTTGGCTCATGGGATGCCAAGATAGAAATACAGATAACTGAAGCTTCAGCTGGGATGGTGCCTTGAACTACTGCTGTATGTTTGTTACTTCTCAAAGCTCATGGCCAGTACTAACCAGGACAGGATATATCCTTCAGAAAAAGTGCAGGAGTGCCACTGGTACATTAGGAGCCCTCCATAACCAGAAGAGTCAAACTCAAAATGCTTAAAATTAAAGACTTCACAGTCACAATATTTGTTTGTGGGTAGTCCTCTTACAGATGAGAATATTCATGATTTCCTAATTCCACTGTCAAATGCTTTGCAGAGACCTTTGACTATAACTTTGTGTGGGAGTAAACTGAAGAGTTACTTAAATAGCAATACCAAACTTAACAGCTCAGCAACCTGTGAATATTCTTTAATCTTGATCCAAGAGTCAAATCATGGCCCGGATAATAGCACCATGGGTATATTTTGCATTCATTTAGGGTTTTCCACCAGTACTGGAACAAAGCCACTCAGAGTACTGCATCCTCAGCACATCCGTTCTCCCTTAGTCTCAGTGTTCATCTCTCCCAGCTCTCTAAATTTCCAGACACAAAGGCAGAACTTTCATTAGATGTCAAGGATGAGGCTCCAAAAATCTCTGTCTGGTCCACTGTGAAAGTCACATTGATGCTGTGGTTGTAAACAGAAGCACTAAAAGAGCTGATCCACAAAATATAATGTGTTGAGAAGGAAAGCAAGGAAAAAAAAAGGAAAGAGGAAAAAAAACAACAACCTCACCACCACCACCACCACCAACAAAAAAGAGCCCCCAAATCCTGCACCACAAAAAACAAACAAACAAACAAACCCCTACAAAAACTAAAAAAAAAAAAAACACAAAATACCCCAAAAAAACTACAAAAAAACCCCAACTTCTTTACTCAGGTTCCTGAGTGCCCCATATCTTGGTATGCAAACAGACAGCTTTTCTTTGTAATCAACCTGTCACTTTCTTGTGGCTGTTCATGAACTGTCATTTCACAGCAGGACCCAGGCACCCAAGCACTAAGCACTGACACGTGGTAAATGATAAACCTGTATTTGCCCCCCACAACAATGGGCACAAATGAGTACACACCGTTCAGTGTACTCAGCAGAACACTGACTTCTTAGGAAGCCTTTCTCATGCTGCTTAAGAGCCTTTCTCATGAGGAAATGGTGAGAATGCCAGGCCCCAAAAAAAGTCAAGATTATTTCACATTTTTTGCATTCATAAGGCAGCACATCTCTGTATTTTTCTACTATATAACAGTTTCTTTTAATAGCATTGTTTATATTGTTTTAATAGCAGCCTTATGAGAAAGGAAATACATTCCTTTATAGGACAATGGAATGCCAGTGATTAATTCATATCAAAACCAAAAGAGATGTTAAAAAGCATGTGGTTTTGCACTGTGTATACACAAGATTACAGTACATTAAAGAAAGGGTTTCATTTGTTGAGAATGCACTATCCTAGCCCTATTTAATGAATTTGTAATTCTAAATTCTTAGCTATATTGCAGTGCTATGTGTTACTGTTTCAGGTTGGATAATCAATATTTCAGAGTATGCACGAGACATGATGTAATATTTTTTTTCCTAAGGGCTATATTTTGAACTGAATGCATATGTTCTTGTTCTTTGCAACAGACTGGAAACCAAACAAACCCTGACAAACAGCCCCAGCCTCAGTTCAGATGGTAACAGTGCCCTGTTACAAGCCCAGACGCTATATATTGAACTGTCTTAAAGAAACTGAGAGAAGTTCAACTTAATTTACAGCACCCTGATTTAGTAAAGATTAAATTTCCAAAAGCCTGGATGACCTAACTCAAATCTCTCATTGGATAGTATCAACTATTAGGGATTGTTAAAGTTGTGCCACAAAGCTGTTGCAAAATACTCAATAAATTTCCCCAAACATACTAATAAAATTTTAATTCAAAAGCATTCTCTTTCCCTTATGCATGAGGGGGAAAAAACTTATAATCATTCTCTTTAAAAACTTATAATCATTCTCTTTAAATACGCAACCAAACTCTAAAAGGAAATCATTGTTTTCCTTCTGCATTTTCTATGTAATCCTAGGCACAGCTATTAACACATTTCATTACACAGAAGATGAAGAGGATAAAAATACAGAGAAATTCAAATGAAGAGTTTTCAAATTTTTTGTTTTAGAATTTTGCTCTTCTTATGCCTGCAGAAGGTGAAAATAAAATATATGTAAAAGAAAGAAGCTGTTTAGCATCCTCCTCCACAATATGGGAAAATTATATGTTTCTCCTGAAAGCAGTATTTTAGCACGGTAGGATGTTCTTATGTTGTGACAAGATAATGTGTGTGTAAAGCACTCCTATAATTTAGCTGTCACACAGACCCAGCTACTCAAGTGCATGTGTGTCAAGGGAGAATTAGCTTTGAACTGAAAAATACATCAGATGCTTTCCATTCCTAATACTGAATCAATTCTGTTTGATAAGGAATTAATCTGACCGTTTTACACATAGCCACTGTCAGAATGTTTAATCTCTGGAACTGATGCCGTGACTGCATGGAGCTGTTTACACGGTAAAAAACACAGTCAAAAACTAATGTCAGTATGAAAAAAAATCACCTTTTAATGGTTTTTATCTGAGTACTTCCACTTTGGAGCATCCTAGATATTTAAGGGCCACCAGGGTAACAATATTCAGCAAATTTTTCTGTGAATAAAAAAATAGAGTACTTAATCTTGAATAGACACTAAACTGTTGGGAACTGAGAAACACATTTTCTGTAGCTTTTGTACCTTCAGTATTAGAGATACAGATATGAAAACAGAATTCTTTTCAGAATTATGCCTGCCAATGTTAAAAAGACTGACTTAAACTTGCTGTTTAAACTACAGCTGGTAGTAGGTATTTTTTTTCACTAAAATAATTCTTCCAAAAACAATTTAACTTCATCCTCTGAATTTTTCAGCACACGCTTCTTCAGACAAATAGAAAGCAAAAGTAATTCCAATTTCCAGGAATCAGACCACAAAAAAGGAAGAAAAATATGTTCACACTGTGGCTCTAGAGTGAAACCCTTCTCTATTTTGAGGAGCCAGTATGCTTGGTTTGAAGGATGGGAGATCCTCATTTACCTCCTGCACATGCTCACTTGAATGCACAAAGTATTTCTGAGAAATTCCAGTGTTCTTTCTACCCTGAGAATGCTCCAGTCTCTCAAGTTTAGCTGTTGCTACAATTTATCTGTAACTTTTCCTTTGTCATGTGGGGAAAAAAAGGCTAAACACCAGATCAGAAAAAAATATCAACTTAAATAAGGCCTTACTCTCAAGCCTTCCTTTCTGCCATATACATCATAGTTCTCCAAAGTCTTACCCCTAGGCACAGACAAGTCTTTAATTAAGAGCTAGTGGCAGAGAGTGCCTACAGTCATTTAATGCAGCACAAAAAGTAGGACCCAGCACAACAAATGAAAATTACAACCATACTTCTTCTTAAGTAAGTACAAGTTTGGCTCTTCCAGTTTCTGACCAGTTACTGTTTCTAAAGACTACTCTTATGGACTGAAAACATCTATTTTGAGGAATGTAGTCTTTATTGCCAGTATTCCACTTTTATAAATAAGTATCTCTTACTGACTTTCCTTAGTTAACGAAAATAAACAAGAGAATATGTGCACACAGATGGACTATTTCAGTATTCAGTGCAACTCAGGCAGTAGGGCAGACAAAGGTGAAGTTGTAGTAGTATTTTTTAAACCTTGCAGCTAATAGAGTAGGAGTGTAGAAAAAAAATGAGGACTGTGGTGAACGACAAAAACCAAATCATTTTACAGAACACAGGGAAGAGAACTGCGTCCTCTCTCAATATCTCTGACTGAATACATATATGTGTGGCTATTAGTTGTACTACTGAACAAATTACACCTCTGAACATTGAAATTCCCATATTCACACTACCTTCTAAGAATTATTCTTAGATGTGAAGAGAACACACATTAATTGGGCAGTTACACACACATTATCTGTGTTTGTCATTTCAGCCAGACCAGGGAAGGCAGAGCAATATTTCACAATCCAGCCCATAAGATTATTTTTCAAAACTACAAGAATTAACAGCTTTGCCACCAACCCTTCTCTGAGGATCAGCTCTTTTCTGGTGTTCTCCAGGCAAATGACCTCTGTTTCCCCAGTGATATAATTTTCCATTAATTACTTATCTGCTTTCCCTCAAGTACCTGCATCATTTCTTCCTCACTGTGCAGCAAGAACAACCTCTTTCCCTGCAGAAAAGAAAAAAAAATACCACCTCCCTGGTCTCTTTCAAGTACCCCTTTGCCACTAAGTCCCATCTGATGTCAGTGCTGTCAACTCACGGTGATCAGGCAGCTGGCAAATTGCAGAGGCTCTTGGTGGCTCTTGGTGGCTCTTGGTTGACTTTTTTCCCCCTTCTTCTGAGGAAGCATCCATTTCACTTTCCTCTCTTCTCTTTCCCTGTAATCTCCGTCCTCTTGCCCTGCAAACATGAGGGATGAAATAACAAATCAAACCAGAGTAAAAAATCCTGAACTACTTTATTCTTCCCCAAATTACAGAGAAATTATTCCCCCCTTGCTCCAATATTTGAGCAGTTTTTTGTGGGTTTTGCTGTCAGTGATTTTGCATTTATTTTTCAATATCATCATGCTTCAGTAGTCTATCTTCACTGTCTTCTCAAATGATTCATCTGAGGAACCCTGTGATTTTACTACAATCTCATATAAAACACAGTAGATGGGATTTTGTCTTGATCTGTATTCTTGGCTGTGATTGTCAGACTGTGAAAGGACAAGTAGTAACAGGTGTCCATAGAACTATGGTAGAAACTGCTTCTTTTTCTTTTTAGCTCTGAACATAGAATTTTTTTTAAAAGTGTGTATGCAGTTTTGGGTCAGTTTAAAATGTAGCATTTGTGTCTCCAAAAGTTTATTATATATAAGCTGTTTATGTCTTGAAAAACAGAAAATGGCAAAGTCAGAATCTCAGTAGACAGAAAAACCTCAGTAAATCTGTCCACATTAGACATTCAGAACAGACTCGTTTACCTTATTGAACAAAGAGTTTAATGGCTTTCAGACCCACAGCACTGTCCAGTGATCAAAGAGAATTTAAGTGCAATTAATTACACAGTTTGAAATTAACATATTAGTTGCTCAATGGTAAAATTTCTATTCCTAACAGACTGTGATCTGGATAACTGAAGCAGAAATTGTAAGCACAGCACAACTTGCTCTATGCATAGATAACTGAGGGCAGCCATCAGCTGCCTTTAATGGTTTGCACACCAAGAACTTGCACAACAAAGAAAGGGCTGCAAGTATTCCAAAAATATACTATAATGAAGCTGAAAACAGGCATTCCCTACTCCCTGATGGAAAGGTAACTGCAGGAACTGAAGAAAAACAGCTTACAGGATGAGAAAACCTGGGCTTACTCACTAAGTATGCAACACATTGAATTACCAGTGTTTATTTGATGAGGGTTTGAAGTGATCAGCCACAAAAGGAACCAGTCATTATTTTGCTCCAGAATGCAAAGTTTGTTCATTAATTTTTGGTATTTTAAGTAAAATTACACACACACACACACAGAAACAGACACACACACACACACAGAGATGGCTCTTTTAGAGCCAGTAGTGAGTAAAGGATTGTGTCGAAATTCCCAAATGTTTCACGGCATCTGAAGGGCAGAGAAATGACACGGTGTTTCCCTTCAGCATCCCTAAAGTAACAATATAGACTATATAGAATAGTTCTGCAAGACCAGAGAAAGTTACAAAACTCTGGGCCCCATCTGAGACCTTTCAGAAGGCCAGCACTTGCTCTGTGTCACTGGAGAGGGACACTGTTAGTCACCACTCAATTCATCTATTACTCTCATAAAACAGCTTTAGGATTTGACGGAAGGAAAAATCACCAACCTCTTACAAGCAGCAATATGGTCTACAAATTTGCTTTACTTATGCAATTTTTATAAATATAACACAAAACCACAATTTCAAGAGAAACTTTTGAGCTTGCCACTTGTCTTTACCGTGAGAACAAAAGTTTTGTGGACACTAAGTGCATATTAATTCACTGTTTTTGAAAAAGGGTAGACCTTTGTCAAATGAGGAAAACTGTGAATCAACTACATCAAAGCATACTTCTATTCCTAAAATTTACATGGGCAACAATACAGATAGCATAATATTGTCATAGTACAACAAACTATATGGTAATGAATGACAGCCATTGCTTCCCAAAAATTGATACCTGGAAATGCACCAAAAAAATCTTCAGTAATCTTCCAGGCAAGTTATCAAGGAATCAGTTAGGCAGTTTGAAGGCATTCTTCATTAAACAGAATTAATGGCAAATTCTATGATACTCAGAAAGCAAGATTTGCTAGTAAAATACAACTGCAATGAAAAGAACTTTTCTTCAATATCTAGTTATGTTAGAGATACCTGTAGCACTAGTCACCTTAAAAATCGTAATTCAACCTTAATTTATAACGTCATTATAGAATTTTTATCTAAAAATAAAAGCTAGAAGTCTTCTTCTGAGAACTATGCTAATAAAATTACCTCCATATATTTTTCATCCACTATATATACAATTTACAAACATTAGATCATACACATGGCTTTTACTCAGGTCTTTATGTCATATTTTCATGTAAATAAGCTTTACTTACATCAGTTATCACTTATGTAAGTATGATGTAACTGAAATCAGTTATTGGTTGAAAAGAATTATTCAACAAAGTGAAGCTGCTGGAAAATGTGGGATGGAGAACCTTCTCCCCACTAAGCCTCTGCCTGGGCAGCAGTGGGAGCTACTGCTTGGATTTGATTATGCATCCAAAGAAAATTGCAACCCCTTTAGCTTTAAGATTTATAGATTGAAGACATTGGTCCACCTTGGTAAGATCTGCCATTTCTGTGCATGCTGCTGTGAGGCAAATGCAATTTACTTGCCTTTCCCCTGAGCATGAAAATACAGAATTGACTCAGCAGTATTGCTCTGTGGCTGAGAGCACTGCTGATTGCTTCATTAGGAAGGGATTTCCTTAATGATCTTTGTGACTGCTTTGATTTGAAGATGAACCTATGAAAAGTAAAATTTTGTAGAATGCTTGAAGGCCTTCTGGTAATTCAGCACAAAAGACTCTCTATATGGACTCAATGAGCTCTAGCTTCTCCCTAGGAGCCTTTTATAAAATCTGGTCAGAAGTCAAATACTGATAGCATTGGTCCCACTTCAATCTTGTATTAGTTTTTGTATTAGATTTTAGTATTAGCATGGAGTAAAAAACTGAAGTAACAAAGCATTTTTCCCATTTCACAAAAAAAAAGTTAGTAGAATGAAATACATGCTCTGTATGTGTGCATCTAGGGGACTCAGAGCTTTCCAGGGGAAAAAAAGAAAAACCAAAAGCCCCACCTAAACCAGCAACCAAACAAACCCCAAGTCATTTTGCCCACACAAACGTTTCAAATTGACATCATAATTCATTTAGTCTCTAATAATTCATTTAAAATTGAAGATTGGTAATACTCCATTCAGACGCCTTATGTCAGAGCTACTTCTGCCATTTATTTCTCCAGACCTAAGCACACAGGCAATGCCTCTTTGTCACACCAAGATAATGTCAAGGGAGTTGGAATACTCTTAGAAACACATGAGAAGAGGAAAAGAGAACTGCAGTCTCACTCATAAGATGGTCATGGTTGTCTCTGAGAAGCCCATATAGCAGAGGATTGCTCTGTGTTTCTTTGTGATGGAGGAAAGATAAAGGGAAATTGACAGAGAAATTAATACAGCCACTGTTGTTCCAATAGTTTGCATCTACTAGAATTATTCTCTCAAAGTTTTAAAATCAGACTGAAAAAAATTATTTAGCTGAGCCATGTGCAAACAGGACAGATCTGAGGTCATAACATAGATTCAAAAATATCAGCAGAATATAGTTTTAGTAATTTACAGTTGGAGGACTAAGCAAGAATGACTTTTAAGCAAAAGAGAGACAGAGTCAGTGTCCCCCTTACCATGTTAATGCCTTGCCTTTTTATTTCAGTGGCATCAATAAGTTCTTTGCAGTTTTCTGACTTTGTTCCTAGCTGGTGACTGTTAATTTTTAATAAAACAGTAAAATATAACAAAATGCATTACAGTGACAGTGAGATGTACGAAATAAGTAGCTCCCCAGTTCAAATGTATGATGAAGCCAATGAAGTAAAAATTTACAGCATTGTATCATTTTAAATGATAAAATCATGGAGTGGTCAGGTTGGAAGGGACCACAGTGGGTCATCTGGACCAACAACCCTGCTCAAGCAGGGGTACTCCTTCCCTGGAGTACCTGGGCTTTAGGAGATTCACATTTTATCCTCATCTTTACTGTGAGTCAGCAAATAGCTTGATCCCCACATGGACGCATGCTTCTGCTCCTCAGATGGATTTGAGCTGATTCTCATGAGCTCAGTCTTGCATCATTTTGGAAAAATTTCAAGTAAATCTGGCCTCAAAGTCGCTCATTGAGAAGATGAGGATTTTTTTCCTCTTTACCTAGAGAATGAGCTCTTTTCTTATTAGCAGAGTTTCAGCCAGTTCCCCACCCTCACCAGTCCCCCTTCTCTTTAAATTCAAGGTCAAACTCATTTTTATAATATCTATGTGTTGGTTTTGCATGGCCTGGCTTTTCGTAGCGGGGGGCCACAGAGGGGGCTCCTGTGAGGAGCTGCTGGGAGCTTCCACCACGTCCAGCAGAGCCAATCCCTGATGGCTCTGAAGATGGACATGCTGCTGGCCAAGGCTTGGCCAGTTAGGGAGGGTGGTAACTCCTCTGTGATGACAGATGTAAGAAGAAAACCAAAACAAAAGTTGTGGTGTAGTTTTAATTCCAACCAGAGAAGAGGAGGAGGTGAGAACATGTGAGGGAAACAACATGGAGACAGCAGGGCCAGTGCAGAAGGAGGGGCAGGAGCTGCTCCAGGTGCCAGAGCTGAGATTCTTCTGCAGGCCGTGGTGATGACCATGGTGAAGCAGCTGTGCCCCTGCAGCCCAGGGGGATCCACAGGGGGTGCAGAGATCCACCCGCAGCCCATGGGGAAGGTGACCATGCCAGAACGAGTGGATGCCTGGAGGAGGCTGTGATCCAGTGGGAGACCCGGTGGAGAGAGGGGGCCCTGCTTCCAGGCTGGAGCAGCCTGTCCTTGGGGCTGCACCCCATGGAAGACAGACCCACACCACAGCAGTTTTGGGAGGACTGTGTGCCCGTGGG
>VXBQ01010465.1:246884-300320 GCA_013400175.1 Phainopepla nitens | reverse complement strand
GGTGGGGGGGGAGGGTGGGCGAGCAGCTTTTTTGGCCAGTGTCAAACCACAACAATCTGATACAGGCAGATTGTAAATACAACAGCCAGATGTGGGTTTTATTTTAAAAATATAGCTATGAAAAGTGTTTTAAGTCAAAACAAAAGAAAGCTGAGGAGTTTGGAATAATTTTGAAGTAACTCAAACTAGGAAGAGAATGTACATGATGTTCCAAGAGAAGTAGTTCCAATCTATCACACTGAAGGTACAGAATACTAGAGATCAGCAGCCCTGAAAATTCTGTAAATGCCAGTCAAAACCTTGGGAATAAAAGAAATATGATGATTCTTATATTAGCAATGTTATAAATGGCATTCTAAAACACCTGTGCAAACAACAGCTTCAGAAGCAGCACCTATCCTTCCTTCCAATAAATGCTCTACCAGTAGTTTTTAGTAAAACATATCTCAGTACAGTGAACATATTTTATTGCTCCACAGTGAGGGCTTGATGTTAATTTGGGAGAACACTGCATATTTACAGCTCTCTCAACTACCCTAGGAGATTCTGGGCAGCCAGTCACATAGAGCACCTCATTTAAACCTACCTATGTTAGGAATTCTGAATCTCCTGCCTCAGGCAGTTCATGTCAGTGGTGTCCTGGTAAAACCATCCACACATTGATTGACCAGGTAGGATCAGTTCTTGGTTTTTGCAACACACAGACACAACTTCACAAAAAAAACCCCAAAACTTTCCTAATTTCCTGTCTTTTGACCTTAAAAAACCTACCTTTTGACCTTAAAAAGCCTACCCCTAAAGGGCTATGGCTATGATTTGGGTATCCAAATTACAAAGGACCAAAGAATTTTCAGTGCTTTTCCCTCTGCCTTTTCAGAGGCTCCCAAAATGCTTTGCTGATGCTACATGTTGAAACCTTGCATCTTGAAAACTTTTGTTTTGTCTCTATAAGCTAGGAGAGTCACTTTTTTCATTTTTTCACTTTTTCATTTTTTCATTTCTTCCCTTTTTATGTTCCCTCCCTACTTGTTATAATAATATTTCAATGTGTACATCAATATATTAACTTAATCTTAGTGTCTTTTCCATGGTATGATCAGTAAAACTTTGCAACCCTGCACTTTGTGAACAGTGCCAATTCTAGAACACCTGCATTTCCTATTTGATAATTTTGTCCAATTCTAGGATGAGCTAAGAGCATACCACTTAAAGGAGGACTTTTATAGAAGATTTCCATAACTAAACTAAATATTATCTGGGCTCATTCTTTCCTCCCCATGGCCACTGAGTCTTCCTGCTTTTATAGTATTATGCTTTCTTTTTCTAAAACTGTGGATAGCTTTCAGCTGCCACTTGGGAGCAGCCCCTTACCTATGCTAGCTACTTTGTTTCCAACAAACTATCAGGAAAAACATTGCCAAATAAAACAAGCCAAATAAAAGAGGCCAGGAATACTTTAGCAGGAAATGGCTTAGGCAACTGAGGCAATTGAAATTCCAGTTTTGGGAAACGTTCCCTGTTACTGTTGGACAGGATTTACATCTTGGCACTGCTTGTAAACCATAAACCCCCATTTTGTGCACAATAGCTTTCCACTAAATTTTTGAGGCCCAGATAAGAGCTTTTGTAAAACTGACACATGAAATGCCTCTTCTTTAATTAACATTGCAATAAACTAAGATACAGGAAAAATATTACCTTCTTTAAATTGACTTTTCTCTTGATCTAGAACTCATGAAATTTCTGAAATAGCTTAAGATGTGCTGTTTGCAGCCTTACATTATTCTCGATTATATAGCAGAGGAGTTTATTCCAGCTCATTCTTTAGTTACAGTCCTTCAAAAGGACCCAAAAAATTTGGTTTCATGATGGAACCGTGGGGGACTGAATGGCAACCAGATCCTTCAGTCTAGTAACATGGTGAGTTTCTTTCACTAAAGCTATAAACGATATATATATACACAGGTATATAAAAGATGTAAATACATCATGCAAAGCAATATCTTAGCACTAGTGAGAACTTTTTTAACACATTGAGCAGGCATGCACCTGGCTGAGAGGCCCACATTACATGTTCAACATTTGGGATCTCCATTATACCAGCATATAACCTAACCCAATTTCGTTTATAAAATCCCTAATAAAAAGCCAGGAGATTGCTCCTCTGAGTCTGCTGTTCTACCTTTTATCCTTTCCTTATTCCTCTCCATGTAATCCAAATAAAGAGCCATGATTTCATACCCGCCTGCCCCTGGTGTGTTACCACCTGTTTTGCAGCTGGTGGGTCTCTTTCTTTACATGGAACAGTTTTCAAACCAGCCCTTCCTTCTGGCACCACAAGACAAATTTTAGTCCCGCTAAAACTTAGTGTCCAATTGCCTTCACATAATCACAGCCACAACCCAAAGCCCTCCTGTAATTATTCCAAAAAGACAAAAAACTGCAGCAGTTTGAAAATCTGCTTTATTCATCCAAGATTTAATGGTCTGTTTGCTCCTTCCGGAGACTACATATTGTGACATTTTGCTCAGTCTAACAGATGCTACAAACAACTCTTCTTAAAGCTGTGACCCTTACTCTTGTTTACTGGTTTTGCATAATGTGAAAAGATATATTAACAGTCTCTCTCTCAGTAACTGAGAATTACTGCAATGGATTTATTCTTTACCTAACTATTTTTTCCACATACATAAATTTCCAATGAAACTCAGGCCTATTGTACTGAAAGCTCAGACTTATGCTCTCATATTCCTCCTGATTGTTGTATGATTTCACTTTTATTTTTTATTACAGTCCTCTAAGAGCAAATGTATTTTTATTTAAGAACCTGGGAAGGAAGCAAGTATCTTTTCAGGACAAATGAATAAGGGCATTTCAGAAAAGATTTTATTGCTGAAACTGCTGTTAACATGATTCAACCTTCATTTAAGAATTAACCGGTATGCCAGCAGGACAAGTTCAGATATCAAGACATACACTGAGATATTCAATTTCACTGTATTAAGAGAATCTATATAATTAAAATTTGTTGTTCAGCCAAGTATGGAGGTCATTTAAACATGTTTTTATACCTGATTTCTAAAGTTTGCTGTTAAGATTTCTAAAGTTTGCTGTTTGGATTTTCTTCTTCAAAACAAAACAAAACACATTAACACCTTTTGGATTTCACCAAAGACATTTTTAATTAAGATGGGAAATCTTGTTCCTTGCACAAATGCACTAAATGATGATGTGCAACTCCGACTTGTGAAAAGTGCTTTGTAACAATTATCATATTCAGCCATGCTCATCATATTTGGTACTTGTTGCAGCTTAGGTACTTAAACAGGTATCTTCAGTTCTGTTGTGATGGCATGCTGATAATGGAAGAAAGATGCTCACACCATCTGCTTAGCTGATCATCTTCCTCTCCACTGCATCTGCAGCAACCACCTAGCACTCACCCCAGCTGTGTTTATGTGACAGGAAGCACCAGACAAAGGCAGTGAAGTGAGAGAAGAGTTCAGTCCACATCGAGAGAACAGAGCAAACAGCAAAACCCAGCACCAGTGCTTTTCCTAAAGAGGTGGATGCTCTCTGTACCTATACATTTACCTCTTTCCCCTCTTTATCTCTCAGTTTCTTTCTTCTGACAGTGCTATTTCTAAAAAGCATTGTTTTGGAGTGCAAACTGTATGAAAATTTGCCCTGGGCTCAGAGGAATAGATCACTGACTCACAAAAGCCTTCTGGAGGTACCAATCTGCCTCCTGTGCACACTCAGGGATTCTCCAAAGTTATCTGGGCTGAAGAGATCTTAAAAAAGTCTTTTGTATTATACCAAGTGCAGAAGCTTCAAGGGGATTTTTATGCTAATGATTCTCTTTAATCTCCATATAATTCAGGCCAACTAAAAATAGATCTTTTACAAACAATGAATCATCATGACTTTAAGTGGATGCAGTTCTACCACAATAAAGTGGAAATCTCTGTTCCAGAGCACCATTCTTCACTCTCTTCACGTAACAACCACCCAACAAGCCACTGACAAAAATCAATATAGTTGATTTTTCTTCTCTCCTCTTACTTCAGGTGTCAGCACTATGACCAGAGACAAATAAAGAAACAATTCCAAGTACCATACTAATTTGAAGGATAATTCCAGGAACTAAATAGAACTTTAAAAATTCTTTTAAATTAAGAAAATTAGTCATGAGATTGTCAAATCTCACAACAGTAGTAATAGCCATGATAATTTGTTTTTTGAAAGAAAAAAAATAGTACCTAGCCCCAAAGCAGGCTGTAGACCTATTCTTGCTGCTGTTTAACCCTCCTGGAATGTTGAGAACTCTGAGACACATGCAGCAGCTGAACTGCTTACGTATGATTAATTAGCATCCATGTCACCTTGCAGATCCATCTCACAAGTTTTTGCACAGTGGTAGTCCACACACAAAGATATCTCCTAGTATCTCACTACCAGGAGACAAATAGCTTTGCAAATGTATCTCAAAGGTCAGGCAGATCTGTGCAGGAAGGAATTTGTTTTGTATCTGTTTTGCATAGCCCGTTTTACTCAAAATCCTATCATTAAAGGAAGCAGAAACAGTCATGTTGAAATCATAAACAGTAATTCAAATGGAAAGTAAAAAAAGAAAAGACAATCTAAGTGGTTGCCTTACACAATTCTTGTAGATTCTTTGAATTTTTCCAACACCCTTCTGGAATTCCCTTAAGACAAGTACATAGGATAAAGGATTGCAGGCATTTTTCTTAGAAAGAAGGTGGAATAATGAACAACTGGAGAGCAAAGGCCAACTATTAATATCAGAGGTTTAAGTCTAAGGGAGATCCAGGCGTTGGCTGATGAAAAGTAAGCATAGATAATCTGAAAGATTGTTTCCTGGACTTTTAAAAGCTTTCATGCATGAACTTCTCTGACATTTGCTTTTGGATCTAGTTATATTTTATTTTCTTCTTTTTAAATAGAAGTTAACAGTGTGATCCCCAGGTTAACTTATGTGCCTTACTAACAGTGAGACATATCTCTCAATTTACCCAAATTTCAACCTACAGAACTTCATGACCCTGCTGTGCTAGGGTCCTATAAAAGAAATCCAATGTCAGTATTGGGTAGCACGATGGAAACAAATCCTCAGCAGTGCCCCAGCTGTCATGCAGCTGCCGTGCAACCTCTCTTACATAGTCACACAGAATTCTGACGCACAAGTTGAGCTGCAAGGGACCCACAAGGAGCCTCAGGTCCAACTCTTAAGTGCATAGCCCATCTGGAGCATGAACCCACAACCTGGTGTTATTAGCACCATGCTCTTACCAACTGAGCTCATCTCAGGGTCAATGCACAGTGAGGAATTACAGACATTTTAAAGCCCATTCTGTTTTAAAAAGTGGGGTTTTTTTTAATTATTGCAATATATACACCAATTAAACCAATGGATACTGATGAAAATCCTGAACCAGGAGAGAGATATCACAGCTGTGATACCTGTAACTAACCCAGGCAAAGAAACAGATCCTGAAGGATACCAGGAACAGTGAACCTCCCAAACAGTGAGCTTTGTTAATTTTTCCATAAACCTTCCTAATGAAACTAAAGGAGGAGAGATTTACATTCGATTTTAGAAAGAAATTCTTCACTGTGGGAGTGGTGAGGCTTGGGTACAGGTTGCCCAGAGAAGTTGTGGATGCCCCATCTCTGGAAGAGACTCTGAGCAAACTGAGGTAGTGTGGCTGTTGACAGCCCGGTCATAGAGAAAAGCTCACAACTTTCACAGGCTGTCCTGGGAAGGCTGTGAGAAAGTGTAGAGAAAGAAATAAAACAATCTCTGTACTTGGTGGTGTGAACATGACCAAGCGTGAGATATGTGTTGTTTGTCTTAAGATGTTTTCAAGAGGACGTTATCTTTCTTGCACCAATGGGTTGAGGGGTGTCATTTGCTAAACTAATATGATTTTATCCATGAATTCATCTATAAAAGGACAAGCTTTTCTCAATAAAGTGCTTCATTGCCTTCTGATGCTTGGAGTCATTACTGCCACCGTCCCAGCCGTTCCTAACTCCACAACAACAGGGTAGTGGGTGGCATCCCTGCCCAGGGTAGAGAGCAGGAACTGGATGATCTTAAGGTTGCTTCTAACACAAACATTTCTATGATTCTGTGATTTCTGGGCAGCAGGAGAGACTTCTAGAAAGAAGGAGTCCATTCTCTGTCAGCCATTTTTCCCAGTCCAGAGCACAAAGAGGTCAGTGATAGGCATTAAGATCCAGTTATTAAAATTGTGTCTGCCCAAATTAAGGTGCCAACAAAGCTAACATGCCAAAGTTAATACTACAGATTTTTATTTAACAGTAAATGTGGGGTGGAGAGAGAGAGACAGAAAAAAAAGGGGGGAAGAGGAAGAAAGTGACAGAGAGACAGTAGGTGGATCCTAACAGCATCCCACTGGTCCTCAGCTTCCAGTCTTCTCAGTGGAGAAGGTGGAAGTTATGGTCACAGGGATCCACGTGGGGTTGGAGAAGGCTGCAAACACAGAGCATATCAAGGTTTATATTCCCACAGGTTCCTGTGGGTAATGCCTAGCCACCTCCCCTGGAGCAGCAAGTTTTACACTGGATGATTTATTTCCTTGGATCAGGGAACATTTCAGCAGTCTTTGGTAGAATATGACATTGCAGCTGCCTCTTACCTCATCTTACATAAGAAGTAAAATAAAAACTTCCACACAAAATATCTGAAAGCCTTTACCTGCCTTTCCCCTTTATAGCTATTTTGGCTTTCAGCTTTAGTTTCTTCCTATTTCCACTTCTAGTTTTTCCTTTCTGCTTATAGTAGTCACCTTTTTACTACCAAACACTGTTCTCTCTCCAAGCTAATAATTATCAAACTGTTACATTCATGGAAGAACTAACATTAAAGTTTGACTCCAATTTTTTGAGTTACCCCAGAAATTGGAGAGACCATCCAAGGAAGTACAATTACATAACATATCCTAAAGGCCTGAAGTAATCTGGCCTGGAGAAGACCCACTAAAGAATACTTATTTGATCTTAGTAAGCCTTGGCATAGCCCCTCTAGAAAGGCTGCTCTTACATCAATAGTAGACATATGCACATACATGTTAAGATCAGGTTGCAACTGCAGGCAAAGAAGGACAATCGTGAGTTCCTTTTGCATTTCTGAGGGAGCCCTGAATGAGCGCACAAGACATCAGGGCTTCACTTTGCTCACCAGCAACTGAAACAAGTCTGTGAAATGGGAAAGAATTTAAGGGCCATCTAGTGCTTAGATGAACCTCCCTGCTTACAATTTTGTTTGAAATTTCTGAGGATCAAGAAATCCTCAAAAGGGTGAATATTCTGATGATTTTTTGCTGCGTAAGAAACAAGAACACTCTTTTACAGAGTATGACCATAGGAATTACTCTTTAGACTCCCTTGGCTCAGATTAAGTACAATACTTTTAAAATTTTCAGCTCTTATTGCCCAAATTAGTCAGAAAAACCCTATGTCAGGTGGGTTAAGCTACTTTGCATGTGTTGCACCTCAAGCACATCAGCACAGGGAACTAGCTTGGAAAATTCTGGCAAGCTGCCATGTTACTTTACCTCAGGTTCCTTGATTTCTACATACTGTTATTCCTCTGAATTTTCTTTCTCAGCATTACACACATTATTTCCTTACATTACTTAAACCTGCTTACAAATTTAAACTTATGCCAGGAAATTTTTTCCTTACAGTTTGCCAAAAACTTTTCAGTAAAACTTTGTATACTTACTATATTCATACCACAATGTCCACTTTAATTGTCCATGGATCACGATTGTAAAGATGAGTGGTTTGTATTTACTCATTACTTTCTAGAAAAATGAACACTGTCCTCATCATAGCCCTTTAGTAAATGATGTTCCACCTTTTTTTTTCAGTAGCATACATATCTCAGAAAGATACTAGAACACAAAAGATGTCTATTTCTTTCTCACCTTGCATTCCACTTTTCTTTCATAGCATTTCTACAGTGTTGTAGAAAACAAGATACATTTTCCAGATTAAAAACTGTTTTTCAGTTGTGCCCTCAATGAATGTTCCACTGTGCAATGTGCTACATACAATCTTACTACTATCCCAAGAAAGAGAGTATGTGTGGGGAAATTCTACAGTACCTTTGTCTAGATTAGATTATTTGTAATGTAATCTGTGTATAAATTACCTTACAAAACATTAAAAATTGATCCACTTTGGTAAATTACTATTAATGCTTTCAACTACATTTAATTAAACTCGCGTAAATTGCTTGTCTGATAGGCAAGCAAAAACAACATCTTGACTTTGTTGTCATCTTCATTTTTCAGTTGCTTTAACCACTCCATTCTAAATGAAGAGAAATGCAAAAGAAAAAGTATTAGCCTGCCCTACAGTGCTTTGATTCATCTCTGCTTTGCCTTTTTGTTCTCCATTGCTGCCTAAACTGGATAAACGTCCTTAAATTGAAGGAACAGCAGGTTCTACAGAGGGACAGCACAATAACTGGGATGAAGAAAGGACATCATCATCACACAGGTCATTTATAACTTCCTTTGAATCAGCTGAAGTGCCCATGGAAGCTTCTTTGTAATTTTTAAACAAATGGCCCTGGTACTCAATACTTTGGAAATTATTCACCAATAAATTTTTCAATTTATACATTTCTCAGACAAAAAAAATGTTAACAAACTGAAAACAGGTCTTCTCACAGAAATTTTTGCTAGACATTGTCATTGATTGCGTGTTTCATAGAAAACCATGGTGCCATAATAAATCATATCAAATCTACTATTAAGGCACTTTCAATAGGAATGCTGTGACTCTATGAGTCCATGGGCTGCAAAGAATAAACTCTAACAAAGATTTCCTAGAGCTGACCAGCAAAGAGCAATGTAATAACTGTGACAACACAAGTTGTGCTCATCAGCATAAGTGCACCAACATATTAAAGATGCCTGAAACATCACTGGATTGCATCCATATAGCCAATATCTATGTGAAGTTATCAAGTTTTTACTTTTTCCCTCAAAAACATATTCCTAATTTTTGTTACATAGGAATAACATTTTTAAGCAATCAGATAACAATATTTAAAATTGTAGGCTTCAGAAATCTGTATTACGAAACAAACTCACATAATGTGAATGGAGTTTTTAAGCACCTGATGAAAATTTCATAACATGACTCTCTCTTGGAGGTGTTCTTACTTCGTGCACAAATTAATATTGACAGTTTGATTAAAAATCAGAATAATCTTTTTCAAAGCAACCCAGGTTGATCTTAGCAACCCAGGCTGTGAATACATTCCTTGAGAAGATGGTCAAAAAAGCCACCTTCTTCCCTCTTTTCCACACAAAATAATAAATTCAGCTTGTCCATTATGAGTTTATTTTAATAATACATTAACAAGCATACTGCTGTGGGAACAGTTACATACTACTGAGGCACAGTTACTAGCATTACTTCATATCAAGATACTACTGGTGGATGTTTCAGATGGCCCCATTAGGGGTTCTATACATCAGTATCTTTATCTGGTTGGCCTGATTGAACAATGCTATTTTGGGGGGGAAGGTGGGGGGAGGAAGAAATCTATTTTTCAAGTAACAGATGGATAAACAGATGGGTGGAAAAGTCCACTGAATAGTGTGTTGGCTGCCTGTCACTGCCTGTAGGACGGCCAATAAATATCATATGGATTAAACCTGTAAACTAACATGTCCCTGTTTAATGAGTTCTCTCAGAATGGTAGATGTTTTCTTGCCAATACCCATATAAATGAAATGCCACTTTGGAAAAGGTAAATTTTTGCAAGGAGACCAAACACCTAAGCACAGTTGTTCTAAAATTAATAACCAAAAGTAAACATGGAAGCAAGGCACGTGGTAAAGTGCGTGCATTTTTACAGACTGTCTGTGGGATGGTCCTTTTGCACATCTGGAAGAGATTCCTGCAAATAACTTTCAGCATGTTTACACTTAGGATAATGATTTCATACTCCTTACATTTCTTTGTGTGAGAATTTTATACTTTTTCTCTCAGGCTGGCATAAAGTGCTTAATTCAGTAGCCAGTCATGGAGATACCACTCCAGACCAACAGCAGAACAAATATTTCATTCTCTTTTGAGAGATTCTCTCTATCTTGGGCTAATATAAAATTAATGGAAAAAATTCTGACATGACATAAAATTCCATATTTACTGGCACTTAGGCTTTCCAGTGTCACATGCATCTTGAATTTCAGATGCTGACAGTTTGGTGTCTGCCAAAGCCATGAAGCCACCATGGCTGTGAGGAATGGATGGCTCCTACTCATTCTAGAACTTTCATCAGCACATGGATCATCTTGTGTAAGAGTAGTTCCTTTATTTTCCTTCCAGCCTACTGTCTAATATTCACAGAGTAATTTCTAGGTCTTCTGAGACCTCCTTATTCAACAAACCATCACTGATTTTACAAAGAGAGGTTAAAATTCTTCCAGCTCAGTTCCACAGGCTGCAAAATGAGACAAAGAGAGAAGCACTGCATTGAAAAATCTGCCTCGAAAAGGAGTTCATCTCTCCAGAGCAATGCTCCAATGCCTCCACCACATGGGAATCTTTTGAGCATTTTTTGAGAAAATACAGAAGCAAATATTCAGGTACAATAATGACATGTGAGTTTAAGTGTTAATATCACTTTCAATAATTTTTCACAGGTAGTAGAAATCGATTTGCTGATTTTCAAAAATTCCTTGAAAACAGTATTTCTGAAGAGAAAGTGCAGACTTGTTGATGCCATAAAATGTAAAATATTTAGTTGTGTCTAGACAGAAAAAAATTTTAAAAGAAAATGCAAAATATTTTTGTTATGAAAATATAATCCAAAAACTCACTATCAATAGATGGGGTGAATTACATTAAAAATTTCTAAAAATGTATACAGTTAGAAAATGCAGAGAAAAATATTTTGCACCACTATCAGACATAAAACTCTGGATGTACCCAAAAGAATATTGTATGACAGCAGGAAACTGATTATTATTGGAAAAGGGAATAAAAAGTGAGTACAAAAATCTTGAATTGGTGAGAAAAAAGAAATTCACTAATACATTTTGCCACATGAAAGTATTAGCATGAAGGCTTCTTTGCCTTTACACTACACCTTTTCCTTGAGGAGCTCCAAATCCTTTAATAGGCTAACAGCTTCATGACATTAATTAGTTTAATGTTACTCTATTTATACGAAATGTAATTAATGTGACAAAAGAGAAAAGAAACCATTTGCACTTTTAAAACAATAATTTAAAAAAAAAACTCAACCATAAAAGGACCTTATCAGTTTAATCCCCCAAAGAGCTTGAAAAGGAGAACTGTGCAGTGTTCAGAGGAAGATTTGGGCTGCAGTGTTTGTCCTGTACTGTCTGCTGGAGAGCCCAGACAAAGCCAGGTGCTCAGGGGTGTAGCAGAAGACTAAAAGACATACCCAACTGCAAGGACAGCACATTCCTGTTACCTACAACACCACAGGGGCCCTGCCCCAGGTGGGCCAGAGCAGCTGTGGCTGCCCCATCCCTGGAAGTGTCCAAGCCAGGCTGGATGGAGCTCTGAGGAACCTACTCTAGTGGAGGGTGTGCCTGCCCGTGGCAGGGGGCTGGAAGGAGATGACCTTTAAGGTCTCTTCCAAGCCAGGCCACTCTATGGTTCTGTGTAAGAAAACACGTTTTTCTGAAGTGATGTCATGAGAAAACATATGCAAGAGATTTCTGATCAGCATTGCTTCTGCTCTGACACAGGAGTTTGTCCTAAGCAGAGACAGGAGACAGAACAGAATGCTCAAAGAAGCCTGTGAATGTCCCTTTTTAGCTTCAGAGTCTTTACAAAGCTCTAGCTCAGCCAGCAGGACTATAGTGCTGAGCAGCCCTCAATCCCTGCTGACACTGCTCCAGTGCGCCCAGAAACAGGAAGCTTCAGTTTCTTAAAAAACAACTCCCATTTTTCTTGCCTCTTTGGGCATATGAGGTATGTGCTTGTGCAGATATTACCTGGATTCAGTCTTGCCTAGGGCTGGAGAGTTCCTGAGTAGCTGGTTCAATTTTCTAATGCACTACAGCAGCCTTTTCAGTGACTGCACACCTCTAGAGCTGATTGAGGGGGTGAATTAAAAGTCAAATATTCTCTTTTAGTGTAATGTAACAGGTAAGCATGCATCTTGCTGTACACTTAGTCATCCCTCTATGTGTGAATAAGCCCTCCTGTGAAAGAGCTGCTCTACTCTGGGCATATTATTATGATTGACAGAATCTGTCAGAAATCATAGTGAGGTTTTTGGTCTCTTTTCCTTAACTTACATGTAGCAGAAAATGAATTTTTTTAAGTAGTAGGAAAGTTAATAAAACCACTAGAAAGATAGCTGGCATGAAGAAACACAGGCACTGTATTTTTACCTCTCAAGATGGAAGAGTTTCAAATTTTTCCAAGCAAATATTTGTCCAGCTCTTTCTTTTTTAAACACAGAAGCCTTACACCCCTGAAATAACTAAATAATTCCATAGAAGCTTAGGTTAAAATTAAATGAGGTTTAGGTGTGTTTCTGAACTAATTTTTTCTCCTCAGCTGGTTAGTCTCTGGAGTCTTAGAAACTTGCCAGGGACCAGGACCCCCAGGTCCCTTTCCACGAGGCTGCTCTCCAGCCTCTCCTTCCCCAGTCTGTGCACACAACCACAGCTGCACCACCCCAGGTGCAGAAACTAGCATTTGCCCTTGTTGAACTTCGTATGTTCAAGATATGGTTTGTGATGACCCATCCCTTTAATCCCTTTAATGTTGAGGCCTCTCTGCAGAGCCTCCCTGCTTTTGGGGGAGTCAACAGCTCCTTTGAATTTCGTATCATCTGCAAACTTACTCAGCATCCCTCCAAGTCCTGCGTCCAATTCTCCCCAACACAGCCAACACAGGATCATGGCCAGGGGTTCCACATACATCACTACTCCCCAGGTGAATCCTCTTTATGCACATTTATCAACACCAGACTAGAGCTGACTAATTCTGGAAGTAGTCTGGAGGACACTCAGCAGGATTTATGTGTCTATGGTCACATTGCTGTCACACACAACTCCAACTTGAGACTGCCAACAGTATCTAGGAAGGACTCTGGGCCAGCTTCTGTGGAGACACATGCAGGGAGGTTTCAAAGCAGAAGCTAGATCAGATACACTCATCACAGACATGCTCTTGATGTCAAAATATCATTCATTCATGTGTTTGACCCTGAAACATCAAAGCTGCCTTGCTACAGAGATCATCCTGACCACAATCCAGGTTGCAAAACCTGGCATATTTGGTTTTTAAGGTCTGCTTTAAACACAATATACTAGTTCTATCAGTTCCTTGCAAAGGTGTGCAAGAGTCTCTTATAATTTGAATGATCATAAGAAATGTTTTCACAAGTGTATCTTATAATTTAGGAAAATTAAAAAAAAATAAACAAAAAACCCAAACAAAAACAAAACAAAACAAAACAACACAGAAGAATGAGGTTGTGTGTATATTGTTACTAAAGTTGCAACATTAATGTTGGATTTAGACCCTGAACCTTTGAGTCTCTACCACTGGATAAAATAAAAAACCTGATCAGCATTCTTGGAAAAACCCTTTGCTAAAATCTCTGGCATTTAAAGTGACAGTAACCTCCAACATTGCTGGTTTTATTTCCTCCATCTATTTTCTTTTTTTTTTTTTTTTTTTTTTTGCTCTTCTTATGTTAAAGCCATTGCAAATTTGTAGGACAAGATGAGAAGAACATGCAGGAAAATAGTTTGTAACATGTGAGCAATGTAGGCTATGTAGGCTGATACAAATTTCATGTACTTTATTTAAAAGTCTTAGTGATTCACATTAGATTACTTTCTAAATTTATTTGTTGATAGAAGAAAAGCTAAAAAAACTCCAGAAAACAGCCTGCCATTCAAACACCTAAAAATGAAGATAAGAGCAAGTTTGGAGTATCACGGTATTTAATTCTTAGTTTTTACTAAACTTTTGCAAATAAAATTTTTAAAAATCCAGCTCTTCCTTTATTTAACTTCAAGTTATTTTTCTAATTAGAAATGCTGAAAAATCCTGAATGGAAGGCTTAATATATAGTGTTTCTGAACTCAAATCAACTAATGAGGAAAACATCCCATCTAATTCTAAAACTTTCTTTTGAGTTACAAGAGGTTCAACAGAAATTTTGAACAACTGTGGTTTCTTTAAAGCTGAATGCCTAAACATTTCCAGATTAAGTTTTCAAGGTATTAATAACAAAGCTGTTTAAACAAAAGTGCCATTTTAAGAAGTGAACCTAATATTACAAGTACAGTACAATGTGGTCTTCTCAAATATCACCCCTAACAATTCCTTTCCAAGCCCCTAGGCTGTGATTCAGAAAGAGAAGAATAGTTCAGGGGCAGCAGCATGGCAAAGCCCTGAGTCATGCACACTTTGAGGAAAGAGTTGGTGTATCATTAGGTATTACAGGAGGAAAGAATAATTGATACAGCCATGGGAGGACAATCCTACATCTGTGCTCTGTGACTCAACACGCACTTCAGCAGCAGCACTGCACACAAACAGCTCTCTGCAGGTCCCAAAGAAGTGGAGTTCTTTCCAGAGGACATGGAACTTTACTTGGGCAATTTGCTGCAGCTGCAGTACCACTCACATGTCAATGTATGTTATGCACTACAGAGAATTCTAAAAAGCCTAGGGCCTCCTTGTGACTTCTGTTATGCCATGAAGACTACAGAACTAGCACTACGTAACAGAAAATCACCTCACAAAGGTAAAAGAAACACATTTTAAGCCCCACAGATGGATAATCTGGAGATTAGTAATGACATTTGCCATCTCAGTTCTGTCATTTTAGTTGCATTTGTTCCATCATTTTCTCCACATCCCTGTTCATACACGACTCTTTCAAACAATGGCCACATGACACTGCAGTAGGAACACAGACATTGACTCATGTTGTTTTAATTAAACTTTAACATAGACAGGAAACATAACACAGACTCCTTGGTTTTCTGAGAAGAAAATGGTTACCAATAGTGGTGGTTACCACTAGTGTCAAAAGAAAACCTCAACAGAACAGAGCTGGGAAACAGTAGGTGAATCTACCAAATGAGAAATGGTGTTCTTTTATTTCCTCCTCCTGTAGTACAGAATAATTATTGACATGATAGTTGCCATTTCTTCATCAAGTCTGATTGGGAAAACCACCTATGCATCTTCTTTGGAAAAACCCAGGTAGTGATAAAGTTTTCCATAAAATTCACCATAACATCTACTTATTCTATTTTTTTCCCTTCAAACCACCCTAGATTTTCTTCCATCCTTCTCTTTACACATTCCAATAATTTATATTCAAACATCACGATTCTTTGCAATGGTTGTTTGTGAGCCAATCTCTCCGCTGTCACATGGGTACCGATGCAAAACAATACTGCAATAAATGGATTAACAGTCCATTACTGTTGTTCACATTTAAGGGCTTACATAGGAACTTCCTTTCATTAGCCTGGCTTCTTTCTCTTGAGTAAGAGGCCTTATTTTCGCAAAAGCCCTGAGGATGGCCATGCTAACTAATGAGGAAAGATTTCTTTATGGTGTGTACACATGCACATATGTCTGTATGCATACCTAGATCCACACCTGCATACACATACAATTACAGTGCAAATACATAAACTTTGTGCTCAGGTAAACAAAAAGTGTAGAATTCATCCAGAATCCGCCTCTCCTGTGAGACCTTTGATGTAAACAAATTCACAGGCTTCAGAAGCTACTTGCCATTGCAGCACTCTTTATATTGTCACAACTATCTCTGTAAAATGGAAATGTGATACAAAATTCCTGCAGAGCTTCTCTGAAATTTAAAGCAAAATGAAACAGAGATGGAGGAATGGCCAATACATCCTCTACTTATTTTTCCTATATCTTCATTTTGGGGTACAGAAAGAAGAGCAGAATGTTCTTTACTGCTGCTTAAAATCTGAAAAAAAACCCTATGCTTGTTTTCAGATACATAAGCAACTCTTATTTCCTTCAGCATTCTGACTGAAATTTTGTATTTTCCAATGGTCATCATTTTGAAGAGGTGCAATATTCTCATTAGCAGTAAGGTAGTTTCCAACAAGCTCTGCATTATTTCAGTAAGATGAAGAGAAGAGAGAAATAGGATTTATGTAGAGAAAAGGGAGAACTTGAGAAGAAATGCCCTGGCTCTTGGAAAGCAGCAAATAAATGGTACAACCATGTGAAAGCTGCTCTGTGTAAGACAAAGTGCTTATCCCCTGTTTAGATCTAAAGACTTTAGCATCAATAAAGACCTTAAGAGTGGTAATTAGCATAATTTCAAACAAGTAACTTGAGTTTGCACTTCATTGCTTAAGTGATACTTTACTCAACAGAAGGTATTTCATACACACATAAAGCAGAATTTTATTATAAATGTGGTGAATGTTTTATTTTATAGACAAACTAACATGCTTATAAAGATGGAGTTAGAGCTATGATACCATTTTGAGACTGTGCTCAACAACCACAACAATTGCTACAATTTGGCAGCAGAAACTATTAACTGTATTAATAACAGCTTTGTTGTCAGTTAGTTCTCTATAAGTATGCTATTTGCAAATAGCTATATAAATGTGTAAGTCTATCCATATTTATAATCACTACATATTTATGCTATTCACCCTTTTTCCTCATCAGAAATTACTAAAAGGTTATGGAGATAGAGTGCACCAGAAGTTTCCTCATCCCCCTAACAAACACTGGAAGGTGAGGGCATTTAAAAATACTCTATTTGCTATTTCAGATAACTTGTGGAATAATCAGTACCGCTTTTAGCAATGCCTTTCTACAGATTTTTTTTCTTCAGTCTGATGACTCTACTTCCCCAGTGATAACAGGAAGAGCCCCATTACAGTGTACTGGAAATATCTATAGCAGATGGATTGTTATTAATGGGAAGACCAGAATTTGTTTATGCAGGGAGAGGTACCACAACTCTATTTTTAAATACAAATTTAATTCATTTAAAAAAGAATACCAGAAAGTTTAAAGAAAGTAAACTGCTGAAACAGGTGATAATACTGTTAGTTTTAAGACCTGGAAAAGTTTAAATAAAGAAAGTAAGATATAATTACTGAAACTCTGCCAAGATTATAAAAGAAAACAATAATAAATTTCTGCAAGAACATATTAAACCCACACATGAGGAAGGAACCCACACAAGGAAAGGAATCTTTCCCAAAACAGCCACTTAGGTTAAATGGGAGGAAAAAACAAAACTGAATCACAGAGCCTCATGTAGGCCTCATGTTCATATTAAAAAGAAAAATAATAGGAACCAATCACCCACTCTTTGCCTTCTGTGATTGCTACTGCTTATTTACCTTTTTTAAAAACTAAGCAGGCAAAATTAAATTTTTCTACTAATGTGTATGTGTTGACTCCTGTGATACAACAGTGAGGACTTCTCCACAACTGTTCACCACAGCTATTTTTAATTCATTGCATAGGCTTAACCATCCTGAATGACCACTTGAATGACTGATGAATACCCTTATTCTGAAAATACTTTTGAACGGTTTAAGCTTTTGTGAATCTTTAATTCTCAGATAAGTGAAGCTTGTTAATAACCAATTTTCCTTTTCCAATTTACTTCTCACAAAATGCATCGTTGTGGATCGAGTGAATTACTGTACCCAGCTCCATTAAAGCTACCCACAGTGCTGGGCTGGACTTGAACAGGAGCACCTACTTACCCTGACTGTTACCACCGCTGAATATAATAATGATACTCTTAGAGATGTCAGAGTTTAACCTAATTTATTCATTCCTGCAGAGACAGAGATGAGGACTTTTTCATAAGTCCCTTTCAAAGATCTATGTTCATCCCAATGCAGTTTTTTAATTGATTCCCTGCAGATAAGCCAAATAAGTAACAACCACAAGCAAAACATTCACCAGAGATGAATTCATCAGGAGTTCAACTTCCATTCTGCAAGCAGAACTGGTTACTTCTAGCAGAATGTTGCTTTGTTCTGAAGGGACACAGAGTTAGGTCACCAAGGTCGTGATGGACAAGGAGAAGGAGAGGACACCTGGGTGAGCAAAACAGTCACAGGCAGCCTGCAATGCAGAAAAGAGAGGTCATAAAAATAAAACATGTCAAAATGCATTAAATAATTTGTTAAAACATTAAATAATATGCTTATTTCTGCATGCAGACACACATTTCATAAACTGCTGGTTGAACATCAGATAGAATCTCCTACAGGCATTTAATTAGATTCTGAATATTTTTTTCCTACACATCTTGATGATCTGGAACATTTCCAAAATATCGGGATGATTATTAAGTATACATATGAATACTTGGATATTTTTGCAAATAGGATTTTCATCTTATGTTTTCTGCATGATAGGCCTTGCCATGGGCCCACTGGTTTAACAGCTTCTGGTGGAGAGATGTACCCTTCATTTATTATTTATTGCAACTTGTGCAGCTCATTGTAACAATAAAAATCAGCAAAGCTGAGGGCTTTCATCCATCCATAACTCTGTGTGTATTTCTTCAGGCCAGCAGTTAATTTTTTTACTGAGACTTTGATACGCCTTAAGGATCTCTACTTTGTCCCTTAGAAACAGCTTTTTAATTAACTTATTTATTTATTGATGAGTGTAGATGAGAGGAAAGAAGCAAGGGTAATAAGGAAAGCACACACTCCCAGTCTATTAACCTCTGCTATTCAAAAACGCTCCAAAACCTCCTTAACTTTCATCTTTTCTCTCTCTAGATAGAAAAAACAATATTTTACATCCAGTATGGAGGAGAACTAGCATCTCTGCCAGCTAATATCTGCATAAAATGAACCCTAGATCAATAGGGTTTTGTATTTATAGACATCTGTCACAGATGACCAATCCTCCAGTAGATTAAACTCAGAAGAGATAAAAAATAGTTGTTGAGATGCTGCTGGAGATGGGCTATGTTGCCATTTCCCATGAAAGACTATAGGATTCTAACAGTCTTTAACCTTCTTGGACCAAAACAAGCCACTGCTGGACCAAAGCCCAAACTATTGTATTTGCCAAAACTGAACTCATCAACCCCTTCCTGATTTATGTTAATGTGGTGTGGTCCCCTGCTGCTCACCACATAATACTTTAAATTATTTTAAATAGAAGGGTATTTGCTACAATTGCTGTAAAAAGACAACTGCAGACATTGCAAAGAAAACAGTTGATAAAAAAGATAAAACATGAATTGGCATTTAATGACAGTTTGACATACCTTTGCAAGTCAGCTGCCATGCTATTAAGTAAAATATCACAGATAGAAACCCAGGCTGCTACAGTCAGGTTAGCCTGTTCAGGAAAAAAGGCTGTGTGGGAGACATGGTTTCTTTGCCCCAACTGCAACATAGGCTCTGCCAAGCTAATACATCTTTGTTGAACAAGGACTTATAGATCTGACTTAAATAAATTGCTTTCATTTCCACAAGTAACATTCATCTGCACAGTTTTTACTAAATGAGTTATTAAAACAAATTCACATCAAGTAATTACAGATTGTGTGTATTTAAGATCATTATTTTAAGTGAAATCACAGCTTTTCATGTCACATTCAGGCATCTCAAAACCCTTCAGGCCTGCCTAAACTTCACCCCTGCATTTTGCTGCAATGAGGAAAATGTTATTTTTATGCCATTGCCCCTTTCTGCCACAAAAAGCTGTCAGGGCATGCAATGGCTACAGCTCTCTTCTCCTTGGATTTTGGAAAGGAAGCAGTGGCTGCAGTGAATGCAAATAGAGCAAATAATAATTATTAAAGCCAACTGCATACTAGTCACACATTCTAACATTTCTCAACTTTTCTCCCAACACCACTTTAAAGCCTTAGAGCATTACAAGCTGCTGGATTTAACACAGGGATAGATCCCATATAATTGCTAACTGCCCACCAGTGTAGCATAATTTGGGGAAAAAAATGGAAGCATGACTCAGGCAATTTGAATTATATCTTGACTTTAATCACTGGAAGAGATATTCTCAAAGAACTATCTTTCAAATTAAACACTTCTCTCCATTGTGGAAGATATAGCCCTCCAATTTAACCTGCCCAAGAAAAGTCATGTGCATTACTCTTTTTGAGAATGATGAAATGATCCTCCTTATCCAACAATAACCCTCAATCTTTATCGCTACCCAAGGCAATTTTAAATTGCACAATCACCAATTAAACCACGTACTGCTGGAGGTATCCTCCAGCTCTTAATATCACTGAACAATCCGTGCAGGCTGCAGTTGCCAGCCAGACCCAGCCACACTCAAAACATTTTCCTGCTTTGTCATGCAGGATTGCTTTAGGGACAGGATGAAGAGCCAGTAAACCATGGACCCCAAATGTCCAACTCCTCAAAGCACTGTCAGTCTCGTTCTAGCAAGGTGCCTCCCATGGCTCAGGAATCTCCTCTGATCTGGCTTTCCAGACTAAGGAAATTGCCTGTTGGGAAAAACTGTGATTACAAAGCTGTATTTATAAATATTTTCATGCAATAGTTTAAATTCAACAGTCTATCACCTTACTAGGATATAAAGTGTAAGAAATACTTTTAAGGACGCATTTGCAAAGGTTCATATTTAAGAGAGGCTTTTATGCTTCAGAGAGCAAGTATTTGTGTGTTGAAGATGATCTGATTAGCTGATAAATCACACATAAGCACAATGTAGCAAGAAGGCCTTTTCCTTCCAATTCAAACCTTTGCTTATACTTTCTGGAGTGGCAAACAGGGGCAGGGGAGGATGGAAAGAACAGAAGGTTTTAAAAATCAGAAGCAAGAGGCCAAAAATGACACAGCCATCCTGAAGGGAACGAGAGGGGATGGACAGTGGAAAGGAGTAAAGTAAAACTTAAAGGAGGGAAACAGAGAGGGGGAAAATGGAAAAGGGACATACAGGAAAATTATACTTTACTATCATACATATTTATGGGAAAGATAAGGGACTTGGATTTGCCTGGTTTCCTCTGCTGCCATGAAGGCTGGAATTCAGCTTTAATGTTTCAGGAAAATTGATATTCTCATGCCCATGGGAAAACCTGGAGCATCATTAATAACAAAGGTAATGAGTGTTGTCACCACTGAATCTGATGCAGTGACTTGAACACACAAATATCTCATAATTTTATATATAAGAATAAGCAGAATTACAAGTGAGGATTTTGCTTAGAGAAAAGAAAGCCTAGGTTTAAAAGTAGTTACTGTAGAGCCCCACTATTAAATTAAGAGGAACAAACTGTGAATGCATGCTGAGGAATGCCTGATATTCTGTAGGCTATAGGAAGTGCCTGGGAGTAATGCCAGCTCAGGTGGCATCCTATGTGAGAAGGAATGTGATTGACAGCCAGTAGTTCTCTTTAGTAGACAATATTAATTTTATATCCCTAATACAAATAATTAATTACTTCAAAGGGGAAACTGTGGCAGAAATTCTTAGATCTTGATTTCCTCATCAAAGTAAAAAAACAAAAACAACAAAAAAACCCACAAAAAACAACAGCAACAAAAAGTGCAATGTTTTCTTTGCTCAAGATTGTATTCGAAAAAAATAATTAATTGCCTTTTCTCTGGAAAACCAACTACTTTGTAATATTTTTTTTTCTATACAAAGAGTGTCTAAATCAGACAGAATCCTGAAAACAGCTAAAACTTGACTATGTCAAGTAAAATATTTGCCAGCTATAACTATGGGAGTGTATAAACTATAAAAAGCATATTTAACTATGCTGCTGAATTACTGAACTATTGGGAAATGTGGTATTTATGGAGGGCTGTGCTCCCTTTGGTATACAATAGGATCTGATGGTCACTGCAATAAGATTCATTAATTATTTTTGTCACAGAGACAAATGTTGACTGCTGCTGCTGTTTTGCTTTATTTTAAAAGAATAATAGCCAGCTTGCCTGGAGGGAAAAAAGTTATCAAGTTCAAATAGAAACCAGAAAATACCCCCTAGGCTCAGTCTGCAATATGTTTTTTTCCAGACAAGAGATCTATTAATGAAACAGTAAGTCAGTGCTCTAAAAAGTAAGATATTGGAACACTTTAAGGGAGGCTGAGATTTTAATCTCCATGTCAGTCATCACAGTATCAGCTGCAGCAGTGCTCCTGCCCAGGTGTGCTCCCAGCCCAGGGCTGCTATGTTTACTCAAGAGGCAAACATGAAAAATTGGCCAGGTCCTGGTGTAAAGGCTGGTGTGACAAATCCCAAGTCATCCCTTAATTACCTTTGGTTTAGAATACTATTAAGTGCAGTACAAATACATGGCAGGGCATTTGCCAAGCTCATTTAATTATTCTGCTATTTTATAATTTCACATCACCTTTAGTTTTTAATAGCCCGAGCAGCAGTGCTAACTGCAGGATGTGTGCTGTTCAGGTATAGAGCCTATGTTTTTTACAACAGTGGAAACTTCTTTTATCTGTAACAGGTGCAATCACTAGCAACACTAGTGATTAAATACCCTTTCCTCTCAAATAATTCTTCTCCAATAATTTCCTCTCAAATAATTTTTCTGTCATCCTCCTGCCCTCCCCATGAGAAGCAGTTAAAAGAAATGTACAAGCTTCAATTCCAAAGATTTTCTAAATATTATTTTCCTAACTTTAGTTTTCTAAAACCCACTGTCACTATTACTAAGCCATTTTGGAATGCAGCATACTATACACCAGCGAACCTGCCTCCACATCAACAACTGTTTTAATTCAGCATTATCATATTTAGTCACTATTATCCAAGTGCTAGCAGTCAGCCTGCACTGCCCTGTACTCAGGACTTTGTTTTTCAGAGTCTCAAGTCCTTCCTGCTTCCAAAGAAGCTCACGATCAGCCTACTGACCTCAACCTCAGCTCTGCCAGTTCTCATTGCCTACCAAGGTTTCAATTTTCATTTCTATTTCAATTTTCATTATCACAACTATGAAAAATGGGATCCTTTAGAGTAAGGCATACACATTGTCAAGCACTGGAGCAGGCTGCCCAGAGAAGTGGCTGAATCACCATCCCTGGAGGTGTTTAAAGACATATCCTGTCTGCTACGGCACTGAGGGCCATGGTTTAGTGATGGACCAGGCAGTCCTGGCTGAACTCGAGGATCTGAAAGGTCTTTTCCAACCCTAACAACTCTATCCAAAAAAAGCTGGACCCACAAGCAAGGGCTGCAGGATTAGGCTGGCAGCCTGTGCAGGTATTAACAGGCACACACGTGCCATTACTCCCGAGAATGTACCTTTTGCACTGAATTACAAAATAGTTTTTACGGTATCTCCATCTTCAGATACTTATCAGCCAAGACTGTCAATACTTCTTATTTCAGTTCTTAGCCAAGTCTAGAAGAGATGTTCTTCTGTGAGAAACTACTTGATTTTAAAAAAGTATATATACAATTTACAAGAACGATGTGGAAGGATGAGCTTGAAATACTGTTCAAATTCAAAAATAAGCTTTTCTAGCCTGAATTGTTGATGACTAAGTGATTACTAAGCTTCCACACATTTTAGTGTACAAGTTATCACGATGCTTCAAGATTTTTTTTTTTACAGTTACCAAGTTGTGGTATAACCTTGTTAATGTTATGTTGCTATGTTAATATTATTAGTATAATTACAACTACTATAAAGTTCTAATAACATCGTAGGTCTAGCACAAACCTATTCTGAGCTCTAGTATACCTTTAGCACAAATATAAACCACAGACAAACTACATTTTCTTTGCCAGAATCACATCCACAGACTGGAACTGAAGAGATGACAATGGAGTACAAAAAACCTAAGTTTTTATTTAGGTATTCCAGCATGTATAAATTTTAAGATGTGATTTATATAGTGTCATTTATTTTCATTCCAGTTTCTGTCATATTCAATAATGTTTCACTGTTTAGGCATATTTTTTAAATGAATGGTCAAAAACATGAAGTGTATTTGCCACAGTTATGTCTGCAAAAATTGTGTGGGCACTAAAGAATAGATAGAATTTTTATACATATATATTTTATTCTAATAATAATCTAATTATAAATTTTGAGAAACTACACAAGTTTGTTTTTCTGTGTTTTGAATTAGGTATCTTCACGGAAGTATTTTCAGATAAGATGACCTTTCTTCCTTTAAAATTACAGTTAACGTAACTTAAAACAACTACTGACCTGTAAAACAAGTTATCCCCATGTTTTTATCTTGCCTCTTGATGTGGACAATAAAGATGCTCTTCCTGTGATCATTTGCAGGTGCTCTCAAAAGACACCAGAGCAGAGACACTCCCAGGACAGACAGAGGGAGCTGTATCTTCAGTTTTCTTCTTTAAAAAGACATCTATAAACAAGCTGTCAAGTTTAAACTTGCAACCACAAAAACGATTAAAAAAACCCTCCAGCTTGTTTTTCATCATTACAACCAATCAAATTAAACTTCTAAAAGCAACAGGAAGAATATGATTTGCCTAAAGACCAAGGTACAATGAAAAAAATTTTGTTTTTATAAATATAGCTATGTCAGTAAGAAATTTAGACAACTGATGACTTGCTCTGGTTTTTTAGGTTTGATTTCCCATGAACAAATATTTGCCCTTTTTCCTGATTTAGTGATGTAATTGCAACACTGAAAAACATGGCATGTCATCAGTGAAATATGTCAAGTAGAAAAGTATTATGTAGTATTAATTTTAATAAACTTTTAAGGACAGGTTTTACAGTTCACCAAAAAAAGAAAAGCCCTTCCCTCTCATTCACCTGGAAGAAGCTTAAAGAGGATCCAGAAAGGTAAACACAATTCTAACTGCAGAGGAGACAGAGGGAACAATACCCAGATCATATTTAGAAGCACATATACCTTCCCACTATTACCTCTCATTACGATGAGAAACGGTGCTCTGCATCCCTGGACAGACACTGAGCTCTCTCACTGCTACCGTTTATCCCCAAACAGGCAAAACTAAGCAATGAAAAGAAAAAGTAATAGAATACTGCATATATGAAATTTTGTTAAAATTGCGTATCAACCTCATAAAGAATTTTTTTTTTAACTTTTCTGCCTATTTCTTTTAAATTGAACATATTTTTCTATTCTATCTTCCACAGGGTCTGGGTGAAGGGAAAAAGCTGTTCTACATTCATTTAAATTATTTGCAAGATTCACTTGTAGCAACAAAGTCTTAATTAATCCACAAAATCCTGCTTTAATTGCAGTATAACTCCAGCGTAAAAAGGCCTCTGCATTTGATTATATTTCTGAAAGACTTATAAATTTAATTTCATATTATTTTAACTTACAGATAAGTTTTAAGCAAGTGCTCTATGAAAAAAAAAAAATGTTTGGATATAAAGACTGACTCCCATACTCCACTGAACGCTCTTCAAAATCCTGCTGTAATTGGTACTAAACTTACTGAAGGGCTCCTTCTTGAGAAGAGCACAAGAAAATCAGGTCTGAGCCCCATTCTTACTGTTGCTAGAGGTAAAGATGTTAAGTAAGATGGACAGCAAAAAACCGACTTACGAGTTCATTACTTCTCTGTTTATTCAAATTTGTCTCATTTTTCACCAGTACTTTTGCAAGCGATACTAAAAACAGTGAGTCACAACTGATTATTTAAAACAACTAAGTTATTTTAAAATGTAAATTAATCAAATCACCAACAATCTGTGTCTAAGACTTCTCATTGCCATCCTCCCACCCCAGCACATCACCTTTCCTGAGGGCAGAGCTCTTCTCACTGTGCTGTTACACTGTTCAGGAGCATAAACTCTCCAATTAATACCATGTCTTCCCCAGTACAAAAAGTAATCTTGGAGCAATTATATGAATCATTAATAATCATATAAATGCTACTCTAGAAAGCAGAATGCAAAACATGCAACCCTTGCTGCTGGAAGAGGCCCTTCCTAACAGTGTTTAATGAAGTCAGCATTTTCCCATTCATGCTCCATTAGGAATCCTTTCCTTCCAACTTCCATCTATCAAATACTGCCACAAATCTTTACAGAAACTCATGTTTCAGACTGGCATTTTTCTCAAGTTAAGTGGTAATCTTGCTAGATGTGACTGTAAAAGACTATTGGTAAAATACTGAACTGTGAAAGCTAAAAACTCCCCCAAAACAAGCAAAATGAACTGATATTAATTCTGTGTATTACTTTCATTATGAAACAATGAAACTGATTTTTTTTCTTCAGGAAGCAATAGGGAAATAATAATTGTCAGTAGACCTTCACAGGCTCTATATGCAGACAATTGTGTTTATATTGCTAAATTATCTTTTAAAGAGTACTGATTTTTTTTATTACAAATATCTTAGTCAGAGGATAAGAGTGCCTCCTTTTCAAATAATTATTCTATGCGAATTTCTTTACCAGGTGGTACTTCTGATGGCATACCAACCTTTACAATAACTTGGATTAACAAATTAAATCCTATTGTCTAGTAAATTCAATAGAAAGCATGTTTGCAATGCATACAAATAAGTAGTCCTATAGCTGGGTTTTACCCATTTAAATTTTTTTCCACTCTTCTAAAGTACTAACATGAAAAGATACACTCTTCAGCAACATGGTCTACATGCACATATTGTATGGCACCACTTTCTCTTCAGAACTACCACATGATGTTGTTCACAATTATTCCATATATTGTATGTTTCTACTCTTCTCATTGTGTACAGGACCATATTCTTGTCATATTCCCTGTAAACACAGTCTACAGTCTTTTTTCTTTCTTGCTAGATAATCTTGCATTCAGCTGTATTAAAATGTACATTGCCTGGGTTGAATGGAAGTTTTTAGAAATTATCCATAGCTTGTACCTTGATAGCATGCCTTGGTTTTCAGCGAGATGTTCTCCACCATCTCCTGCTTGAATATAATTTGCAGTTGTGGCCAAAGAAGAATTTATTTTAGTAACATGTCACATATACCACATTAGAAAAATTTAAGATGTGATCTGTAGACGTGTTCTGCTAACAAGACAAATGCCTAACACCCTTCACATAATTTAAACTCGCTTACTAAGTCCCATAATCACAGAATGAGTTGGGCTGGGACCTTAAGGATCATCTATTCCCTGCCCCCTGCCATGGGCAGGGAAGCCTTCCACAGCACCAGCCTGCTCAGGGCCTCATCCAGCCTGGCCTTGGACACCTCAAGGGATGGCACCACTACAGCTCCCCAGGGCAACATGGGCCAGAGCCTCAGCACCTTCTGAGTAAAGAATTCCTTTCTAACATCTAGTTTAAATCTCTCCTCTTATAGTTAAAACCCTTTCCCTTTGTCCTATCATTATGCATATCTGTGTAAAAAGTCCCTACTTTTCATGAAATTAAATTAAGTGAAATGCTTAAAGATACAAGAAGACTTTAAACCAAATATAACCAGAGGTTTTTCTGGGAAACCAGAAAGGGTTGTTTTTTTTTTTTTCAGGCAAGAAGAGGTTAAAATTCTAGGACTCTCCATATGTCAGTTTTAAAGTTGAAAGTGAAGAGATGCTGAGAGGAGAGAAACTGATGCTCTAAAGGAAAAAACAAAAAATTATATACTTTCATGGCTGTGCAACTCCAACCTAAAGGCAAATAAAAGCCTCTTTTCCTAAATGAGGGAGGTATTTACACAACCAGTAGTACAATTTACAGTAGTTCAATTATCCTAAGAAACTGTGCCTTTGAATTTAGGTATGAGAGTGTGGATTTTAAATATCATTTTAAGCATAAGGAATTCTAATGTTTTCATATAACTTCTGAAGTACTAATTCGCTATAACTGGATGGTCTTTCCCTGAAGTGTGTCCTGAACAACACACAGCATGGCACTACAACTCTTCTAAGCCTATGCTGGAGGCACAATTTTTCAAATCTACAATTGAAATACATTTCAGTATGAAATCCTAGCTAAAAATAACCATAGCTATTTATATTTAATGCTTGCACGAAAAAAATGTCTATTTAAGGTACAGTCTGTTGTCTCCAAGATGACAAGAGTAAGTAATATTATTTGAAGTGGAATGTTTTATTTAAGCAGCATTGTATAATGAAGCTAGTGGAAAAAATATTGAAATTTCAGAAAAGAATGAAATGCCCATATCATTAAACTGTTATTTCAGATTAGTGATAGATGTTATCATCTATACCTAAGAACACATTATATGACTTACCTTTACCGAGGAATTCAACAATTTCCAGCTGTTTCACTATATTGTATATTAGACAGTGAACCTAAATATCAACTTGCGTCAATATGACCCAAAAAAACTACCATGAAGTAATCATTTACATCAACACAAAGAGGATGCTTGATGAAAACCAAGTTCAGAATGATCTAGTCAGTTGTTCAGAAGCCAGTGTAGTAGTCATTTCACTGAGTTGGAAATTGCAATTTTTTATTCTACCAACCAAATTTCAGACATCACAAATGAAATCCTGGTACCAATTTGATTATCTAAATTAAGACTTTTTCCTGAGCAGATGAGTCAGAGGCCAAAGAAGTTGAAACTTATACTATTTTCCATTCATTTGCAGCATATAAAACTAGAAAACCAGTGGTCTTTTAAGATAAAATATAAACCCTGAACTAACTAAAAAAGAAATTATGTTAAATGTTCTACAACCTAGTATAGCACCCAAACAGAAAGCTAGTGTTAAGAGAGGGCCTTTCCTAAAATAATTTAATACTTACCTCTTAATAAACAATCACCAGCAAAGAAGAATACTTCATAAGACCCACAATACTGCTTTTTTGATGGGTTAATTTTAATTCCACCAACACCTGAAAGTTGTAGTAGATCTATGCACAGAAGTAATGGTTGATTACACTTTACTTAGGAATTAGCTCTTGTCCCATAGCCATTCATGCAACAAGTTGGCTGGGATATAGAGATATATATATCAAGAATTCTTAGGTTAGATTAAACTTACTCTAGACTAAACCAAACACCTGAATTATGTGTGTGAAATCCACCCCCATACAAATATGTCGCAATTAGCTACTGAATTTATACTGTTAATGTCAGGATTTTGAAATTAATCTAAATGGAATACTACAAATACATCAAACCTGCAATTTTTATAAACTTGTTGTTTGATGCTCTTTTAAAGAAGATATGTCTTTTTTGTATAAGTAGTGGTACCACTTAAATGCATTTATTTTGCATTTTCATGCTCTATACTACTTCCTAATCAAAAAGAAGCACAAAGGTAAGAAAGAAATGTTTTCTAATAGCCTTCATTTTATTTTTTCAGTTTGATACTATCTGTCCAGTTAGCAGAATTTCAGGAAATTATACAATCATGTAATCATATCTTTTGGTTTAGAGTTTAATAGCAGCTCTTAGCTTGGCCGACCTTCCTCTTGGGTTTGCTTGAATATCCTTGGCCTGGGGTGTGAGAACTTTTTTCTGTATAAAAGTCCACCTTGGGTTGGACCTTCCACAGGGAGATTCTTGTGTATCTTCTCCTTTGGAGGAGTTTTTCCGAGCCTGTCTTATCTTCTGCTTTGAGCCAAGATTGTACTTTACTGCCATGTCGATTCCATGAAGAAAACGTTTGATGATACGATCTTCCAGTGAATGAAAGGAGAGGGCTACCAGGCAGCCACCAGGCTTCAGAAACTTCTCAGCAGTCTTCAGCCCAGTGAAGAGCTCATGGAGCTCATCATTCACAAATATTCGTAGGCCTTGAAAAGTTTTAGTAGCAACATGTGCAGGTCTCTGAAGCAAGTCCCTTCGTGCATAGAGTGCTGATGCTGGAAAAGCACCTGTGACACATTTTAAAAGATGCATGTTAATAACTTAATATTTCTACATCTTGACATCCACTCATGCAAGATGACTTTAAAGTAAAGAATACTCAAAACTGAACCTTGAGTAGTGAGTTTCCTTCTTGGTAATTCTTTTAAACTAAAAATAGTGGCTGAAATCAAGATAAAGAAAAAAAGGATAGGATAGGTAAGTCTCACCTTGCAGCTCAGTGTAATCAATGTCAGTTTGATATTTGCGGTTGTGTTACACTTTTAAGGAAAAAAATTAACGCTCGATGGACACAATTTTACCTGTTGCCTTCCAGATAACTGCATTTCTTCACAGGCAGAGACAACTGAAGACAGTGTCTACCTGGTAATAACTATCTTTCAATGAATTACTTGAAGCTTAAAAGAGGTATCCTTGTTCGGGAATAGCAATTGTTGAACACTGCACCTGTGTTTCTTCAAATGTTCACAAAAATGCCTTGAGAAATTTAGAAAATGCAGCTGATACTGTTGTGTTTTCATGTGTCTACACAGCTGAATGTGTCAAGGTTTGTCAGACCTAAATTCACCAGATTTTTTTTTATTAGATGCACAAAACTCCTCCTTCCTTTCCCCAAAATTCTTATGAGTCAAACAAGTTTTTGTAGAGACTGAAATTTTGACAGAAATTTTAATATATCAATATTAAATGTATTTTAGGCTTGAACTTTCATTACATGGGTACAGAACAAAAACCTAGAGAAGTCTGACTTGACAGATCAGGGGACTAAAGTGCAAGAATTCTGTGAAACCCAACTAAATTTATAATTTATTATGGAAGTGACCACAGGAGTCCAGTAAAGATAAACTGAATAAATAATGCTAGCCCATAATGAGACAACTTCTTTTCCAAACAAGAGGCAATGCAATTGGTATGCATGTATTAGAATGCCCTAACTTCATGTCAGTGCTAAGCTACAACATAATGAAGCAAAAAGTTTGAAGTAAATGCTGTTTATAATCAAGTAACTGATTTTCTACATAGTGAAGCAAAAGAGGGGAACACTGTACCTCTGAAACTAGTTGTCTAAATTCAAATTCCCATGGGTGATTGAAAAAAATTAATAGAGATATTATTATTACTCATAATATGCTTGCACAGAAGAATTTACTAGTAGAATTCTTGAGAGTTTTAAAGGTAAGATTTTATGTCAAAAAGCCTAAGTGTTCACAAAGTGTATCACAAACACAGAAGCAATCTCAGTGCTCAGCAAAGATAGAGGAAAATGATGGGATTTTAAAATTCAATCGTTATTAACAAAGCTGTTCGCATGTATGCTATGTCCCTAAGATATGTTTCTGCATAACTGATTTTCCTAACTAGCCCCCCTACCTCCTCTGATCTCCAAAGCTAAGAGCTCCTAAATTCACTGGAGAGACCCACTGTAGCCGTGGCTGCTTGCAATTCTTACAGTTTGAATCCTTCCAAGACAGGAAGTGGCAGCAGGATTGACTTCTCCCAACAAACAACTGCATGGGAATACTCACAAAACAGAGTAAATGGATGTAGCCTGCAGGAGCTAGGCTTCTCCATCATTTACAAACTCTAGAAAAAGTAACATTAGCTAGTTAATATAATTTCTGTGCTTGAGAATACAACCTTCTATATTTACTATGGATCATAGAAAGAATGTCTACTCTCATTGTAGAAGTCACAAAGCTCATTTTGATGAGAGACCTCAAAAAGGAGAACTAAAAATCACAGAACATAAGGTATCCCAAGAAACCAACACCAAGCTTGTACTAACTGGCACGGTGTCTGTTCCCGTATTTCTTTACATACCTATAAATAGATTCTTTAAAATGGAACCCTCAGAACAGCCACTGAGTGCCAGTTGTGTGTGATGAAAACTGTCTCTTAATGCATAACACAGAGGAATGTTGTGCTAGGCAAAATAAACTCAACTTTCTTTAAAGACCAAGTAACAACTACAAACACTAGTAGAATGCTTAGAAATATTGAATGAACTAGATTAGAGATTAGAAGTTCCTCCCTGTAAGGGTGGTGAGGCACTGAACAGGTTGCTCAGAGCAGCTGTCAATTCTTCTCTACTGTAAATGCTCAGGGCCAGGCTGGATGAGGCTTTGAGCAACTTGGTTGAGTGGAAAGAGTCCTTGTCCATGGCAGGGTGGTTGGAACTGGATGGTTTTAAGGTCCCTTCCAACCTAAACCATTCTATAAACCTAAATTCAACTTCAAAAGGCTTTGTAAAAGTGTAGATGGATATAGTATGCCGATATGTGGACAGATTTTCACCAGCCTGATCATGAACACTGGTATTTTGCAATTGCAATACTGAATTGATAAATAAAAGAACAGTGACACTGAGGCTATTAGCACCACTAGGACACCAACAGGTCTTTGGAAGATTCTTCCACTTACCCTGCCATGGCTGTTGAGTGCAGTTTCTTCCTGCAATAACCTTCTACGACAATTAACCGTGACATTAATTTATTACTATGAATAATTTATCACACACTGAAAAAAATTAATTAAAGCCCAGATATATTCTGTAAGTATAATACAACCTTACATGTCTCAGTTCAACATGCACAAAGAGCACTGCAGGTCCTGTAATCAAGTACAGAATACTAATATTCAGGAAATTGGTAAAGAAACGCAGCCACTTTGCAGTTTTATACAACCAAAACCTACCAGACTAAACACAAAATCAAACTGTTTATGTGTTCAAAGACTTACTGGTCTATTGTCAAAGAGTGGGATTAACTAATAAACATAATCTCTGGTAGTTATTTCTGCCACACTGGCCTTCAGCCTTTTAGTAAAGGCAGAAGATTCTGATCTGTGTTCCATGGGTGAAAAATTCTCCTGTCACTCTTACTCCTCTAGTTCAGTTAAATAAAAATCTATCTGTGCTTTCTGCTCAGGCAGATCACTTCTCACCCAGGCCCCTCCAGTTACCAAGACACTTAAAGCAAATCCTTCCCGGTAACTGGCTGTTCAATGTACAAAAACATTAAAAAAAAAAATTGTATGGGAAGTGTGTAAAATTAATTTCATTCATAAAAACATCACGCTTCTGGCTAGATGACTGGTTTGAAATCCCAGTGAAAGAAATAACCATTTTTAGTTTTAGGATGCCCTGATGATACTTACTCTTTAAAAAAATCTAATAGGTTCACATGTTGCAATATACTGAAATTTTAAAAGCTTGTGACTGAAATTAGCAATGTGTTGTGCCTGTCAATATGAACTATTAAAGTCCCCAGAGTGCAAGAGAGTGGGAGAGTTTAAAAATTAATTCAGATGGTGCACCTGTTTGCAGGAATTCGTCTGTTGAATTAGCACTGCATTTAATAAGTTTCTGTGACGCAACCAATGTCCTTTTGTCTAGGCTCCCTCAGTACAGTGCTAATTCTCACCCATCTGAAACTCAGGCAATATTACAAATTCCAAACCGATAATTAGAGTCTATAAAAGTGAACCAGTCTGAATGAAACTGACCTTACCAATTACAGTCTTTTTTAAATGTTTTACATTTCTTTAACATGTCATCATCAACTCCTTTCAAGTTAAGGCCAAATGATTACATGTTCTCAAAACTGTCTGTTAACAGATTATGTATCTAAATAATGCTCAGAAAAAATAAATTTTGAACAAAAATTAATAGATAAAAAGGTATATTGCCCCCTGAAAAGAAATCAAAATAGAACATTAGTTGTACAGGAAAAGCATATGAAAATTACATTCTAAAAATGTCACAATTTTTAATGAGTTTTCCTGCACATGCAGTTAGACCAAGTGTTTCCAAACAACTCAATGAGGTACAACAAAAGACATCAGGAAGTGCTTCTTAATCAACTTTCACACATCTATTCACAACCCTTCAGTCAAGAACTACTGATTTTCAGTGTTTACAGAGCATTCAATGTTGCAAATAGCTCTGTGAAGCTTATGAACAGTGAGAAGAGTTGGACTGTGCTGAAGTAAGAGATGCTGCTCCCAAGACTGAACCCGAAACCCCTCCTACTGCAGATTCCATAGCTCACAGAGATCTTATTCAAGCAGATCAGAAGCCTTTTGGATAATTATTAACACAAAGACAATTTTTTTAATGCTGTTTTGTTTCCTTGGGGTTCTTTTAAACTACATCCTTCACTTTTATCTCCCAATCAATCAGGAACTGCAATATCTGTTCTAACCTTTTGGGGGGTGGTAGGAAAGACCAGAAGTCTAGCATTCTATAAAAAGAAATTAAATTTTCCAAGTTCAGGTTAGTCCAAATCTAGATTCACCGTAATTCTGATTATCAGCTGGACCTTAGATAAAACTTGGGAGCTTTAGAAAATCTGAAGCCGTAGTAATCAATAAGATGAGAAAGGAATACAGACACTACACAAATTATCAGATATTGACACCCAGCTTCCTTGGCTAGATTATTTTGGCTTGTGTTCTGGCTCCTATACTAAGCAAAATAATGACCCTGTTCTGGAAGATAATCAGAGTTGCAAAGAATCTGCAAAATCGAAAATGCAAGATTTTATTATTCTAATTAATAATTTATTTTCTAAAGGATGTAACATTTAACTAATAGGTCATAAATCTTACTCTGGTGAAGTCCTGAATTAGTCAGTGTTTTCTTGGGCTGTGCCATAAAGAGGTTCCTGTAGCTGTGGTCTCTGGCACTTTAGCTCTGGCTTATCCCAGTAACTTCACCAATATAATTTCATGTAAGAACATATATTAATGATAAATGAATCAAAATATATCACAACTACGAAAAATTTCCTTAAAGTTTTCTTAATCAGTTCAAAAATCTATAGGATCCACCATAGTGTTTCCTGATTGGATGAATCAAATTAAAACTGGAAGAAGTTTTATGCAAACAGGGATTAGTGTAACAGCTCTAAAATTGTTCTAACTACTTGTGTACTCCAAAACAAGCACACAAATCATACATATTTATTGTCTTGGCAGATGTGTGCTGGACTCATTGTTTTTGGCATGTACACTACCTGATGCATACCTGACGCGGCGATCAAGAAGCTTCAAATATAGCAGGGAATTTAAAGTGAGAACAAAAAAATCCTTCTCACTGTCACAGAAAGTGACCATTAGCTGATGACTCACATGCAGCACATTAAAAATGAAGGGATCTTCAAGCGCTGCCTTTTATACACCGGTATTTTCATTTCCTTAGTTTAAGCTATGGCACAAAATTATTTCAGAATTACTGAGCTGCTTGTCTACAACACGTAACATGTTATATCTTTAACACAGTGATAGGGTTGCTTCAAACTCAGTAGTGGTACACTGCCTTAATCAACAGCTTTTCAAAAAGCGTAAGATATATATGACAAAGCCCAAAATTATTATTTCAGAGTATTTCTAATGATGATATTAAAAATGTAAGGTTTATAAAAGTCACATGGTGCTTTATTGCTTTGATTTTTTTTTTTTAAGATTGCTTATATTTACTATGTTTACAGCAGGGGCTTACAACAGCAAGCAGTCCTCAGGTCCTTTTAACATATCAGCTAAACTTTGGGCCTTGGTTGACTGGATATTTTGCTAAAGTATCCTGGCTTCTATAAATCCAAACCTTTTAATTTCTCCATTATTAAATTTAAGTGTCTTAGACTTCCAGTTTAAGTAATACAAATTTTTAAGAATACCATAAATTTTTTAATACTCTCCAGGATACTGATAAAATATTTTACACATTTTTTTTAGCAAATGTTAAATTTGGATTAGAATTTTAAAGGTCTATATTTGAAGTCAGCAGTTTAGACGTACTCGTGACAAGATGCAGTGATTTTCATCATTTGGTTAAAAAAATAAAAACATCCTGATGCTACACATTATGTTAATGAACAGGATTCATGTCTTTTATTTTTCCTTGGAAATTTTTACTTGAGAACACAAACGTAAAGGTTCTTGATGCAAGCACTGCTCCTGCCTAACTGCATTTTCTTCAAGTTGTTTACAGTGAGGAGTAAGGAAGATGAAGTGTTTCAATAGTCTCTTCAGGCTGACCTAGTTGGCATGCACAAGGTGAAGCAAGCCACATATTGCTTTGTGCTTCCTGATGCTTTAAAAAGACAGAAACTATCTGATTTTACTCATAATTGGAAACTGTTGTGGTACCTCCCCTTAAAACATTAAAATACAGAAATTTAAGACTAAGACAGATATGACATATCTGATATTTGAAAGTAGCCAGGATCAATAGCCAGGACAAAGAATACCCAAGGCTGCTGTCATTCTGTGGTTCAGCTTGGTTGTCAAAATGATAAATCACTTCACGTTAAATCTATTATTAAACCAATTGTCAAACTACAATACCAAAAACGGGAGCTTAAAAAAAAAGAAGAAGAGAGCTGACATCAGAGAGCAGAACAGGCAGGATTAGACCCTGCACAATTTCAAGTACAAATAGATCCCTCTGGGACGGTGGAGATTAATATTTTTCCCTGCTCAGCAGGCGCTGCGGAGCATTTCTGAGGGTACCTGCCACGATGCTGGCGAGCTGCTGGGTGCTGGTGATGGGGCAGGCACTGCGAGCCCGCACGATGGCCCTGGCGATGCTGCGGGCGTGCCTCTCCTGGCCGTAGGCGCGGAGCAGGGCCGCCAGCGCCCGCGGATCCAGAGCGTTCACCACGTCGGCAGCCGTGGGCACACCGGGGCACCTGCGCACAGAGCGGCCAATTAGCTCCCTGACGTCAGTCCATGGACAGGAGGTGAGGCTGCAGAGCTGAGACGTAAAGTCACGCACACACACACACTGCACACGAGTGCCTCTGAGGTGTTCAAACGGGAGACTGTGACTCTCTGAAAACAGCTTGCACCTTTTAAATCCTTGTTCTTACTGGTCTCAATGGAGTTTGTTCCTTAACTTCAATTAGAACAGTTTTAACTTCCAAGCATTATCATAAACTATGCTTAATAGGGTGACAAGATTAAATATATTCCAGTATTGTGCTACAATGGAAATGATGTGTGACCTTTCTACTTAGCTAACTTTAGAATATAAACTTGCTTCTTGTGGGTTAGTTTTAGCCACCTTGCATCACATGTTGTCTTCTAGTCAGAACTGATTTCAAGGGTCTTTTCTTTCACATCTCCTGCTATGAAAACAACAGCCAATGAAGATAATTAAACATTACTTTTCACTAAAAAGCATAAGAATTGATATTTAAATGCTCTCCTGAGATAATAGAAATGACCTAGTCATATAAATTACAAGACTTACTACAATTTAAACAGTGAAAGCCTTCAATCTATATATCTGTATCTCTGTCACTTCACTACTGAAATAGGTCAAGGTATTTCATGAACATCATCTAATCAGAGAAATCAGAGAAAACATACAAACTACTTAATAAATTCTCTTCTAAATTCTCCTCCTTCAGGCATTTTTTGCTCCCCTGCAGTATCTCAGAAAACGTAAAAAAACTTAGAGCCAAGAAGTATCATAGCAACAACCATAGTGTAAGGAGTGTAAGGCTTTTGTTATGCCTCAGGTATCCTTTGTTCTTATGCTCCTGCTCTGTGTTTGTTTTCTCACGATGCATCAGACTTATATTTAAGCCTGGAGTTCAGACTCTTGAAATTTGAGGACTGAATCCCAGGAGAATCATGGGAGCATTTTGCACAAAACCAGAAAAAGCAAGTATCATGAAATTTGCTGTGTTAAGACTTAACATTAATATGGTAAGCTAACTCCTTAGAAATTGAGGCTTCCCACTGGCTCTTGTGAGCAATGAAGGAACAAATGGCATTTCCTAGGATTCCATGTTCATCAAAACACCAAGAAAAGAATTGTCATTCTCTGTCATGTAATGCATCATGCAGTTACGGCCATCATCCATGCAAGACAGATCTTTGGTTGCTCATGCAAAAAGCAAAATGCTGCAGAAATACAGAAGCTTGTCAGAAGATGAAAAATGCTGCATAAGTGGAAATTATCATTCCACAATTGATTTTCATGCTCTTGAAAGTACTAAACACCAATCCAAATTTAAATACAGGTGATTTACTCAGTAACCATTGATTTGACAATTAAGTAAGCCTGATGTGCCTCCTACACAAAGAGAAAGGAAGCTTATAATTTTGATAAGTAAAACTTACAACAAATATATGAGCATGGAAGACAACATCATACTAGCATGTTAAAAGCAATGTAGCTATCAGATTTAAACTTGCAAATATAATGGATACGATTTTATTTATTTATTTTTATTATGTTCTTTTTACAGAGAAGCAGCTGGATCAGATGGTCACTGTACAGTAGAAGGACGCTGCTCCTTTCCTGAGGGAGCAACTGAACCTGCTCAAGTGAAGTTTCCACAAATAACAAGTGTGGTAGAAAAAGGAAGGGACTGCAGTAAGAAGTTGTGAGCCTGAAGATCAAGTACAGGCAGAGAAACTGTGGAAATAACAGGCCTCTGAAAGAGAGATGTTCCTGTGACTGTACACCACACACTCCAAAAATGCTACAATTTAAAGATACAGTTAATAAAACATTACTGGTTAATTACTCATCACTGGAACCTTCCTCTTATTTCAAAGAAGGCAAAGACAATAACCAGGGCTGAGCCCTGAAATAGAAAAATGCTTTTTGGCAAAAGAAAGACAGGATACTCGTACAAAATTAGATGTGGTTTGATTATAAGAATTCTTCAATTTAAGAGGAAAGGAAATGCACCGGCGTTGCTGAGCAGACAATTTTTTACGTTCAAGAAGAAATACTCTATTATAATGTACCTGTCACCATCCATCCTCATGTCCAAAGGTCCATCCTTTTGCAGGGAAAAACCTCTTTCGGGTGTATCAAACTGCATGGAAGAACAGCCAGCATCCAGGAGAACGCCATCCAGAGTCCCTGGCTCAACTCCTGATGAGATCAGCAAAGCCTCTGACTGGCTAAACCGTCCTAGAAGAGGTTGAATCTGCTTCCTGTAAGAAGGTAACAAATAAATAGCCTCAAGTTTAGTTACAATAATGCCATCTCTCCCCCTTGCATAGCAGGAATTAGATAACAGCACTCAACTTGTCTCAGAAGCAACCAGGCTATTCCCAAAGTAAACGTTTATACATTTTTATATGCCAACATGGAAAATTGGTCCAAACCATCCCTCTGTGGCTACTTCAATCCTTTACTCCCTTCCTGCTTGATCTTAAAGAAATGGAAAACTGACTCAATTTTTTTTTTTTTTTTGCAATTTACAGGAACTCAAGAGGACACCTTCAGCAGGAAGGTCCTGACGACAAAGGTACCTGCCTTGCTTAGCAAGGCCCTTAGTCAAGCAACGCCAAGGTGCAGAAAAGAAAGAATAGATCTTGAGCTTAGAGAAGCAAACAAAATGGAACAAGAGAGAACAAACTTGTGGTTAATATTAATATTTACCCACCAGGAAAAGAATTCCAAGTTCCTGCCATGGGACCAAAACATTTTTAGTGGCATTTGTAGTTTTAAAAATAACTGTGAGAATGAGGTGCACTGAATCACAAGCAGGTAAAACCCTTAGTGTATTTTGGATTTAGGCACCTGACCACTGGAGAGAGCAGTTTAACATGCACTTTTGTGCTTACTGTTCTTTCTAGGATTTAAAGTGGTTGTTTCTTAATATTCTCATACTGACAAGGAAAAGAGGAATGGCAAAGGAGAACACATCTTCTCCACAGGCTGCAGTGTCCAGCCACACAGAGCTCAACCTGACAGAGCCCAAGTGTTTGGACAATGCTCTCAGGCACAGGATGGAATTCCTGGGGTGTCCTGCCAGGAGCTGGACTCAATGATCCTGATGGATCATTCCAACTCAGGCTACCCTATGATTCTGTGATCTCTGAGGTTTCCAACGCTTTCTTGGGTATCTAATCCCAAACTTTTGGGTTTTGCTGATATATATAAGATGACTTACAATTACACAATTTATTTTATGTCTCTCAAAATCTCAATGAATTTCAGAGACTTGAAAAGATTAATCAACATATTGCTGCATATTTAAGCAGTACCTGCAAAACAGAACATATTTCTGCCCAAACGACAAAGCCATTGCCTCCATGTGGAGAGAAAAAGCTCCATGAAAAGGAAGATGCTTATGAATCCAACCCCATGGAATAACATTCAGCTGCACAATGTTCTCCTCATTAGAGCAGAACAAATCCACCTACTAAACCCAGTACAAAACCCGGGAAGCAGTGGGAATGAACAATTTCCATGAGGGATATCGTGATCGCACACACAATTTTGAATTGATTTCTGTCCAGCCCACAACTGAATACAGCTATTCAGCATAATAAGAACTGACAGTTCCTGAAAAGCACAATGATCCACTTAAGATACTTAAACCCACTTAAGCTATATATAGTTTTGAGATTGTATTTCCTCCTGAATAAAACGAGAGGAATTTTCTTGAAAATAAGTATCACTTATTCCAACTGGGCAGTGTTTCTTTCTACCTTCATGACTCATGCAAATGAATGAACTTTAAAATTCCATATGTGGGAGATGAAAATAAATGAGACCTGCATAAAACTATAAATTGCCATTTTCCAGTTCCCCAGGAGAGAGTAAACCATGTCAGTGGTTCTGAAGTGGTGCTCCACCAACCAATCTGAAAAATTAGTCTGAACAGTATTTATTGCTAGGAATTTTCTTACATTTCTTTAAACAAGTCAAAAATATGTGGATAGCTAAGACATTAGTGACAGCTTCTGATGTGTGATCTGCCAAACTTTTGTGATTAGAAAAGGTTAATTAAAAAAAGAAGTAAATTTTAAGTAAGTAGAAATTCACTCTTTGGTAGAGAGATGCATCAGCTGGAAAACATTCTGGAGTTTGCAAATAAAAAAAAGATTGAAAAATTATTAGGTTGACATTTGATGTCAGTCTTTCAGCTGTGTGAAATTACAGTTTCTGTATATAATGTGTTTGTTATGCACTGCCTTTGGGTACCAATGGTGGATAAAGGCATCTTGTTGAATATAAATTCTCACTGAAACCAGATGCTTTTAATAAGGTTATAATGACTATATTACAATGTTCAGGCCAGTTCTCTGAATTCCTGTTTCTCTGTGGAAGACACAATTTTAAGCATCTTGGCTATCTCATACACTTCAATTAATCAAACCAAGTACACAGCGAAGACAGATTTATTACCTTATGAAAGGAAATAAAAATATCAACTCTTTTTTTTTGATAGGATAGTAACAATGATGATAGTGATGACAAGGAATAATCTATTAGATTATAAGCATGACATATTTATTTAAAATAAAGTATTTTACCAAGAATTCAGAACATTTATTAGAAGATAAATGAACTCTTCCCTAGTCTACCATTCTTTATGTCTAAATTCAAATAAAAACTGCCTGTTACACAAGATTTCTCAAAATATTCTTAATTTACCCTCAACTTCCTTTCGACTTCAGGTTTTTATTTATGTGATCTGTAAATCCACTTTCCAGAAAAATCTCAAATAAATAATAAATATTGAACTGTTAAATAATAAACTATGTTAAAAAATTTTATTTCCTACAGTCACATGCCTTCTGCCCAACCCATGTACGCAGAATTCTTTCCACTTTCTTTGTCAGTCTTCCAGCGTTTTCCTTGGTGAATAGAGGATTTATGTTCTAAGATCATACCTACCCTAGTGTGAAAATCTATTACCCTGTCTTAATATATTGCAAAAATAGTGCCTAGTGGAAAAAGCAGAAAGGTAAACCAGGGAACATCCATGAATACCAAGAGAAACAGCCAAACTTATAGTTCTAAGAAGGCTGAGGTTACATTACAAAACATTTCACAGCAAGAGTGAATGGGGATTTTCATCAGGTCTTGGAGAAACCTTCCGAAGCTGCTAAGACCACAAAGGGTCACACAGAGAGCATTGTAATCACTTTAGGCAATCCTAGAAGGTTAAAGTCTGGCTAAACCAAGTTGCCCTGCTTAAGAGAAAATATTTCAACTTAGTACTTGACCAGCATTTTATATACACAGAACATTTTAGCAACATAAAAGACTACAAAGAGCTTTTAGCTCCTCTCTTATAAATGGAGAAACAAGACTTGTAGGGTTTAGAATTTAATGACTAGAAGATACCATGCAGAAAGCTAAGACAATTTCAGAGACTACTGTCTGAGGATGTAAAAAATAACTGCTGTCATATTAGCTCTCATTTGGGCGAGTGCATATCGGGCAATAGCATGGTAATTTTTCAGTGAATTCCCAACTGCTACAGACAAGCAATCTCTAACTTCTTAAAATGTTCAACATGTTCAGTCCCTCTTTAGTAATCTTGACACGCTGTAAGAAAAACATATATAAGATTTTAAAAGAACACTGGAAATATGGACAATCTAGCTATCTTAAAAAGAATAAAAAGTTATTTACAGCTACTAAGGTTGTGGGGCCTTAATAGATTTTCTTGTGCAACAACTTCAAAAGCTTGCGGAAGTCTTGGAAAATAATACAGGCCCTTGGGTTCAGGTTCTTTGTTCAGGTCATAACACAGTATTTTATTGTATTATGACACATAGCATAGTAATTCTGCTAGACAGGACTTGATCTGCACCTCTCAACTACATGAAAGACCAGAATGAGAAAGAGTTCAATGTCTCCCAAAGTATTTCAGGCTCTGCAGGTTTCAGTTAATCTCTGATATACAGCAATGCTTTATAAAAATATTTACTTTTTATTTTACTCAGTTGAGAGGGATCCATACAGGAAAAAAAGTAAAGCATTAACACAGCTTCAACAAAATAAATAGAATCTTTTCTCTCATCTAATTTCTCTCAATTGTCACAGACATTGACATGACATCAATCATTCAAGTAATTTCACAGAGATATACAATGATGCTTTGATGGTGCTTCAGCATTTTTTTTATGTATACATAATAGTACTTGCTCTTGACGTTTCACTATTGCTCCATTTCAAAATTCTATGCATAAATATACAACAATCCCTTGTCAGCAGTGAAAACTACATTTTACTCAACCAGAATAAACTGTTTCTTCAGGAGAACAGAAAACAAAGGTTTTCAGCTAACTCTTGGCACTGCACATCAAACAAGGAGACCAAGCTGGCGCTTTGATTCAGTAACTCCCCTGGGACTGTCATAAGGGGTGCATGGCTGCCCAGTACCAGCTGTAATGAGGGTACTAGTACAGACCTGGTCTGACACCAACTCACCTCACTGAGGTCACACTCAGCTCTCAGAGAGCTGCAATTCTCACTCATGGCTGCACTGCTTCAGGCACACCTAGGAGCCTACATGAAGTATTCTCACCATAAATTCGTGGAACTTTCAGTCTCCTACCTGGAAATTGTTGTGTGTTACTATGCCTCATTGAACCATTCCTCTCAAAAAATGTATCTGAACAGTCTGTAAAAATTTTTACATTACCTTTGTCAAATGGAGATTTGGAATGATTTTCATGTCTGCCAAGTGTGTTGGTTTTGCATGGCCTGGTTTTTCGTAGCCGGGGGCCACAGAGGGGGCTCCTGTGAGGAGCTGCTGGGAGCTTCCACCACGTCCAGCAGAGCCAATCCCTGATGGCTCTGAAGATGGACATGCTGCTGGCCAAGGCTTGGCCAGTTAGGGAGGGTGGTAACTCCTCTGTGATGACAGATGTAAGAAGAAAACCAAAACAAAAGTTGTGGTGTAGTTTTAATTCCAACCAGAGAAGAGGAGGAGGTGAGAACATGTGAGGGAAACAACATGGAGACAGCAGGGCCAGTGCAGAAGGAGGGGCAGGAGCTGCTCCAGGTGCCAGAGCTGAGATTCTTCTGCAGGCCGTGGTGATGACCATGGTGAAGCAGCTGTGCCCCTGCAGCCCAGGGGGATCCACAGGGGGTGCAGAGATCAACCCATAGCCCGTGAGGGAGTGGCTGTGCAGGAACGGGTGGATGCCTGGAGGAGGCTGTGATCCAGTGGGAGACCCGGTGGAGAGAGGGGGCCCTGCTTCCAGGCTGGAGCAGCCTGTCCTTGGGGCTGCACCCCATGGAAGACAGACCCACACCACAGCAGTTTTGGGAGGACTGTGTGCCCGTGGGTGGAGTTCACATTGCAGCAGTTTAGGGGACTGTGTGCCCGTGGGGAAAATTCACGTTGCAGCAGTTTGCAGAGAGCTGTTGTTTGTCAGATGGACTGACATCAGAGAAGTTCCTGGAGAACTGTCTCCCCTGGGAGGGACCCCACGGTGCAGCATGGGAACAACTCCTCTCCCTGAGCAGTGGGAGAACCCACAGGTGATGAACTGACCATAACCTCCATTCCCTGTCTCCCTGTAGTGCTGGGATAGGAGGTAGAGCTGGGAAGGAGGGAGGAAGGGGTGGAAGGAAGGTGTTTTTAAGGGCTTATTTTATTTCTCATCATCCTGTTCTTATTTTGTGAGTAATAAGTTTACTTTATATCTCTAAGTTGAGCCTGTTTTGCCCTTGATGGTATTTGATGAGTGATTTCTCCTGGTTCTTATCTCAATCCATGAACCCTTTGTTAGATTTTCTCTCCTCTGTCCAGCTGTAGAGAGGAGTGAGTAAATGGCATCTGGCCAGGGTCAACCCATGACACCAGGAAAAAAAATAAAACCAAAAACTGTGACATCTATCACCTTACAAACAGACAGTGTCATTAGATTTCTGGTTTTATAAAGAAATAAATTACAGATCTACGAAAAGCCCAGTATCTACTTGAAAGATAACAACTCGGTCTAAGCCGGGTTTTGTGCAACAAAATTACAAACTCAGATCTCAGCCACTGACAACAAAGGCCTGAAAACAGGAAGAAGCATACGTAAAAAGCAATTTCCATAGAACCAAGTTAAGACTTTTAAATTTGAGGCCTACAATAACAACTGTACTCTGTGCGAGGATCACTGAAATGTCATTTTAAGTATTTTTAAATTGGTAAATTTTTACTTACCACGTATTCCCACTTAAGAGCAGAGAACATTTAAAAGGTATGCATACATTTGAGAAGTTAATTACTTTTCTCCATATAACCTGAAGACATCACACCAAAAAACCCCAATAAACTCCCCTTTCTGCACTGACTTGTGGAACACTGAGCATCTCACACTGTCATAAATGCTATCCCAAGAGTGCCTCTCTCTGCCTCCTCTTGTCAGCTGTTTATCTCTCTTATACAAACCCTCATGGAACTAGTTATTTCATGCTTCACTTGTCCTCCTCTAGTTTCCAGGCAAACTTCCTCTTCTCCTTACTCTGCCACATTCTGTAAAATGATGCAATCCTTCACTCCTCCTCTGTCATTGACACCACACCCCCAAAACTGCTTCTAACAACCTCTCAAGCCTAACTGCTCGAAACAGATTGCTCACTATTTAAATGTTCATTCCTATTTCTATATGAACTATGCACTCCACTGTTCTGTTCACTAACACAATTTCAGCAAAAACTACTGGAGAACACACTGTTTCAACTAAAGGAAAAGACACAATTTTTAAACCAAAAGCACAAATATCAAAGACGGTTTCCAATGAGTACATCCAAAACCTTCCCATAGTAGATATCTTCCATATCAGGTATACTCAATCTCATTAACAAATATGAAAATTTAAGTTCCTAATGAACAGTGTTTCCTGCTAAATTACAGATTAAGGAGACCATTCTTTTCCTTCTTCTGTGAAAACAAAAGACTAATAGAAAAAGACTACTAATCAAGAAAAATTTCAAAATTACGTCTCATCTAAATTTGAAAAAATGTTTTTTTTTACTTTCCTAAGTAACACAAAGTTTTGCTGCATAATAACAGCAATTTTTATGCAATTGCATCTAGCCATTAAAGCCTTTGCTATAAAACACGTAACATCATTATGCATGACACCTTTATTACATAATATATGTAGAATACGTAATCTGCTGTCATCATTCAGATGTACAAAGAAAACCAAGCTGTCAGAATGATTTGCCTGTCACTCATAAGACATAACAGTGCAGTTTTTTCCAGTCTCAGAGGAATTTGAAATAGTATTGAATGTTGCAGACTGGAGACAAGGCACAAAAACAGATTTATCATTCAATCAATTTACTTATCAATTACTGATTAATTGTGATCAGGTATGTACAATGACCAAAATACCATATATAAAATATTACCATTTAAAAAGACAAGAACTTTCCTCTCCTATGCCTTATTTGTTAAATGAACAAAAAATAAGTGTATTTCTCTAGTACCTGCTTCCCCCCACTGCAACATTTTCGTTTCTGAATATGTTTCTGTCTTACTCATATCAGTAATTAACTATTCTTTCTTTTTGAAACAGTAGTTAAACCTTAGAACACTGAGGATAAATACATCTAGCATCAAGAATTTATTACAAATTAAAGAAGTAACGTTTTCTTTCTTCCTGTCATTCTTTTGTAAGCTATGTTATAGAAGAACATGTCTACAATTTTAATTGACTCTCACCTCAAGCATTAAACTCTCTGCCTATCACTTGTGACAGCATCACATCTCCCAGCTATATGCTCCTAACTGTGGGAAGGAGAAACAAGAGAAGCAGAACACAAGAGGAAGGCAAATAAGGACAGAAGGGAAATAGAGGTATCACCCAGCTACAAGTTCCAGTTTGCTCTTCTGTACCTTTGCTCATAGCAGATCTTACCCTTTTTGAGACAAGGGAACATGAACTCTGCATAAAATTAAAAATTCAATCATATAACGGGTTAAAAAGGCAGGCTAATATTTAGGATTTTGTTCTCTATTTCTTTCCCAGCAGTTTTCAGCATGCTCTTCTGACCATCAGTGAACACAGCACATTCAGTTTTCAAGAAGGAGCCCAGAATTTCACTGGTCACTGGACAGCTCACAGCTCACATGAGCAAAACTAACGTGTTTGGCCACACCACTGACCTGGTGGTAACCATGTAAACCTAACTACATGTCTTCTTACCTGCTGCCTTGTAAGGTTCTGCAGTTCTCCAGAATAAGCCTCACTTTTGCTGTGTTAGATAACATAGCCTAACCAAAAACCAACAGCAATCATACCACCAATTTCCTGGCTTAATTTGATAACTTACAAATAACTAAGCTGCATGCTCTACCCACATACCCCTACTGCACTGCTGAGCTCACAGCTTTGAAATGAGATCAGAGTGACCCCTATAACCAGGCAGAAAATCTACACCAGAAGATTGCTTTGCTTCTACTACTCACTCTCTACACAACTTTACCTTGGTAAATTGTACTTGTTACTTCTCTATTTACCAACTCTGAAAATTTGTTCCAAATTATGAAACACTTCAAATCAAAATTAAATCTATATTTGTTTCTCAGAACATCGCAATCCAATCTTGGGAAGAAGGTAATGTGCTTAATCCTACTAAAGATTATAACATGCATATGCATACTTAAAAGATTGTATTTTAATGATTCATCAAATTGAAACCTCAAGAAAGTAATGATTTCCAAATACTGCATATGCAAAGTTAGGTATACCCTTAAGATAACCTTAGTTACAATAGTAAGCATTAAATTTTGTAAAACTACCGAGGTTACACAAAAGAATACAGTATTTCCAACTCAAAGAATGCTTTTGATGTAAAATGCTGTCTTAAAACACAAGTTGGCAGCAATTCACTTTCCCAGTGACCTTGGCCTTTTTTCTAGTTTAAAAATTTAAATTTCAGAAAGCAATCATAAAAATAAACTAGTTTGTTCAGGAACCACGAACATCTTGCTACTCTTTAGATACCCCCAGTTGGCATCCATGTAGAATTCTACAGACAATTCAATATTAAATTCTAATTCTGTTACTTCATTTATTAAGTACCTTGTAATGAGAGCTGAGAAATTTAAATGCATTTCACCGGCGACGATCTAACCTGACATACAGTGTTTCCTGTACTGACATTTTTACTTCATACAACTCATGAAATTCTGCATTCAAATGAACTTCTGTCCTATAAAATGAACATCCAGAAATTGTGCAATTTATCTTTCAAGCAAATATCAGAAATAATAATTATTGTTTTTACTGAAATTTTGTTTTTACTGAAATACCCTGGTCTCAACAACATTGTTTTTTATGCACAGAGACTACATGCAGTCTAATTACTTGCCACTGCAGACTACAACATAAAGTCTGAAGCTGTAAGTATTTGGAAAAGTAAGAGAACTTTCATCATGAAAGAATTATGCTTGCTCCTGAAAGTACACATACAATTTTAAATTACTGCTCTGTTTCTCTCTACTGGGAAAATATATTCAATTGAGATATATTAAAAAAAAGAACAAAAAAAGCACCCCATTTGTGAGACAAGACAACATCCTGAGGTAAAAAAAAAAAAAGCTGCTTGTCAGCTCTACCACATATGAAACAGGTACATAATGAACAGTTCAAAAGATACCATATAAAGGAGTAATATGGATGCATACAAATGTGGCAGGCTATGAGAACAGAAGCTGCTGCATAACTCTATCTAAAGTATCATGAGACATGATTCTTACAAATCCAGAAACAAAAAAAAAAATACTTCTAGCAAGTTTCTTACCTAGAAGGGACAATGTCAGTCTAGCTTAATCTGTTGCATGTACCCTAGTAAAGGCTGGCCAAGTTCCTAAAATATTACCAAAGAGAAATGCGGTGAGGTCAAAGCACCATGTGTGAAAATATGGACTAAAGGGCCTGAAGAAAGCCCTTGCATGAGCTGGAAGCTCATCATCTGGACATAAGCATGAAGAAAAGCACCAGGAGGCTTTATTTGACCAGATGACCATTTGAGCAATAAACAGTAGCAGGAACACAGCTGTGAAAAGGGAAACAAAACCCTACAATGTACAAGTCAGAAGTCTTAATTGGACAGAAAAGTATTAATGGTAAGACTTCATCCAGAGTGTGGCATGTCATTATGGGAGCCTTGTCTAAAACAGATCAACTCAAAGTGGAACTGGCACAGAGGAGCTAGAACAGGACGAGCAGAAGTGAGAGACTGTAAAATGAGACAAAAAAATCCCAGACTTGTTTTGCATATAAAATAGAAGTGACGCAACATAGAAGGGCAGGAATAGATGTCAATATTCTACAGCAAGTATTTCAAATGCCAAGGAGAGAAAAGAGCTAAGAGGTATTAATAAACTATTAGTTAATTTTCTTCAATTAAAATTAAATTAGGTAACTGCTTTAACTGGAAATTTAAAAAAAGTTTCATATAATGAAAAATTAGACTCTGGCATAGCTGGAGCACTGCATATAGAACTCCTAATAACTCTTAAGATAGAGCACAGTGAAGGAGATTAAATTATGCAGTGGCTTATAATACCATGCAATCGGATTCAGTGATGTGGAAGTCTCTTACAGCGTGTTTATATTTGAACAGCTATTGTAATTCTCCATTGAAGAGTTCACCCTGAAAATGTTTATATAAACTTATCAGGACATATACACATTACACATTTTACATGTGTATAAACATACTCCAACCTAAGAATAACTTACCCCTGAGGTATAAACGACTCCTTTTATTTTTAGAAGCCCCAAAAGTGAATGCATTAACACAACATTGGCATTGAAAAGGCTTCTTTCTCTTAATTTTTCCCAAAGCAGTTACTAGGGAACTTTTACCAAATATAACATTGATATTGACTGGAAACTGCTATTTTCTGATAGAAAACAATACACTGCTCTCAGATGAAATTGTTTTTAGCTTCTAATTTCCTAATTCAAAGATGAGAAAGGAACTTTCTGTCACAAAAAGATAATTAGGATCCCAAGATCAACAACTTTTGATCGTTATCGAAGGAAAAGTTCAATAGCTCAAAAGTTCAGGTGTCTGCTTTTCCATAAGGGGCAACAAAATAGTCTAAAGGTATTAATGTGATATAAAAGGAGATGAAAAAGAAACCCCCAAACAAAACCCAACTTACTTTAGTGCTATTTTTAAGCATAATTCTATTTAACTAGAATAAAGAAGAACGGGCACATCTAAGAACATTTTTAACCTTCTGCTCCATGGCTTGGGACTTTGTAGGCTGTATTTCTCTATGTTAATGAGCAGGTTTCCATCTGTTTTGTATAGCAGCTGATTTCCCAATTAGACAAGTATTATGTTACTGGCTTTATTGAAGGTTAAGATCCTATAAGTAAGATAATTACAGGTGATTCTCACATCAAGATGAATGCCCATCCAGGTGCTAGAAAATACACATGATCTTGACAGCCTTCAGAAAACAACTACAGTCTACTTCAGCATTTATTTAAACTGAAGTTTTCCAAAACTGGAATTAGGCAAGAATGCATTTGATCCACAAATGCTCAGACTGTTATAGAGATTTCTTTTTTTTTAAGTGCCATCTTTTTACCTAGGAATCATAGAACTAGATAATAATTTGCAAAAGAGACCTCCAGAGGTCTTCTAGTCCAAAGCTCAATGCAGAGCTAATTAGATGGGCTCCTCAAGGCCAGGTCCAGTTGAGCCTTGAACACCTCCAAAGATACTCCACAAGCTCTCCAGGAAACCTCTTCCAGTACTACAACCCTTATGGCCATTTTTTCCACTGTAACATCTAATTGGAATTTCCTGCCTTTTAACTCATGTCTTAGAAGCTCTAGAGGACTCCAGCCCTTCGGGCAGGTGAAGAGCTTTTGTGCAAATTGTTCATAATGTTGGCAAAGGGGTTTCAATTATTTAAGTCTTCAAAAATACTACAGATCACAGATCCTGTTTTTATTTTTTTTCCTATAATTATCAAGACAAACTTGAAATTAACATATAGCAACTGTGTATTTAATCAAATTATAAAACAAGAGCAGTTTGACATACCCCTGGAAGATTCATTCTTAATTGTATTTTGTCACATAGAAAGCTAAACAGTTACTCCTGAATCATTTACATATTTACTACAACCAGACTCCTTTTCCATATCAGGCTACTAATTTATGACTTAAGAGTATTTGATGTTGGATTCTTGGCAGGATATAAAATAATTGCTCAACGTTACCTGATGACATGAAAAATTTAAGAGTCAAGCTCTAAACACAAGGTGGTTTACATCTCAGTATTTTTGCACATTCTCAAAATAACTGATTTTTCAGTTCTATTATGGTTTGCTTTAGAAGTGCCAGTAAATTGAACTTCATCGCTCTCCATCTGCCACAATACTTTTTAGTAAAAAATTAATTATCGAGTACAATAACTCTCACTGGAAGAAAGTCTCATTTTTGTTACTATACAAATATATTTGTGTTCTCATTCACAAGCTGAACTACTGAAATCACTATAAATACCAATACCAGCACTTCAAGTGAAAAAAATGACCTTTTATTTGGAATAAATGTCTCTTTGCCAATGCAAAACCATGGGTAATCCATTAAATTCTTCAAAATACTGTAGATGGCTCCACTGGTGTTCCTACAATGTGCTCTGGTAGCATTTCAAGTCACCCAAGGGAGATACTAAAGCAACACCTCACTATTTCATTTGGGCAGTATAATGCCTTACCTAGAGTATCTCTTCCCCAAGGTGGCATATCATAAGAGCAAGTATAACTCCATTTGAAAAATTTCTTTAAAAGAACTTTATAAGACACTATGTTTCTAATAACAAAATATCAAATAAAATCAAACAGAATTCAATAGAACCATTCACTGGAAGTCCTTACTGTCAGGACAAGCAAACCCTTTGTTTCTGTCCTGCAAAGCACTGCCATGAACTTGGTGCAGTAAATTTCATCCCCACACAGCACCTGCAATACCAATGTCTTTTGTGTTATATTCACAGTATGGTTATTAGATTTGTTACAAAGTGTATAGCTCAATTTGATTTATAAAAGTAATCCTCAAGTGATCCCAGAGCTATTGTTCTGTCTTAAAAAAGAATCCAGAAACTCTCGCCCAGAAACCTTCCACTGAGAGTCTGACTGCTCAACATTCATGCATTTGTGCTGGATTCTCCACGTAAAGCAGCTCTGACATCACAGTCCTTTTGACCACAAAATGAGTGAATAACCTGATATACAGATTAACACCTCATGGAAGACACTGTCTGCCAAAAAGATTACTAGAGAGTTCTCGTACTATCAGATGGGGGGAATAAAAGGCATGTTCACTTCATTATGGCTTTCTTGCATCATGAATCTTATAAACAAGGAGCTGAGCCAAACCATTCAGGCAAAGGCTTAAATCTTGTCGAAACCCCACTGGGGTCTTCTCAAAATATGCAGATCACTCTGACAAACATTAGGGTCTGTTTGAAATGAAGAAAAGAGTCAAATCACATTCTGCACAATAAGGGTCTGGCATAGCTTCTTTATAGATGCATCCACTAGGAAAAAAATGCAAACACTTTCACAGTATAACTAGCAGAAGTCTGATAATCAAAATTAAGAGTCAAGCATTCAATGCATCACACCACTAATCATGTATCACCTGAAGTACTGGGCCAAATTCTACAGCTAGTGCTTTAAAACAAGCAGTCAATAAGCTGAAAGAGATCCAGAGACCAACAAAAAGTGGGTAGAAAACATGAGTCATATGTAAACAGTGGAAGTTGTGCTTTTTTTTTTGTTTTTCTTTGTGAATAAGAATGCTGGAGAGGATCTGACGGCTGTCTCCGTAAGAAGTTATTAAAAAGGCACCAATATTCAGCCATTCTGCATGCCAAGCCAGAACGAGTCAAGGAATACTTGACTGAAGAGGCAGAAATGAAACTCTGAGCTAGACATTGGGAAAATTTCTTTATGTATAAACCACAAGAAATCATCCAGACACGTTATTTATGCAATTCCTGTTATTATGGAATGTTCTTAGGAAGAGGAAAGGCAAACAGTGTTTAGTAATTCCAGAAGTACATTAGATTTTGTTTTCATTTTACAATTTATTGACAGCGCTTAAGCCCCTTGTTTCTAACATCCATGATTTATCTTATTTGAATTTCCTTTTGGAAATCATTCAGGGTTGAAGTTGTTTCATTGCTAAGTTTGATCAGGAAATCTGCAGTTAAATTTCAAGCTGGTAACACCTGATTTCATGTCTTTGGAAAAGCGACTGATGAAATTTTTGCCTGTATCATTCTGTTCTTTCTTCTGTCTTATCTCCTGATACTCCTGCAACTGCATCAAGGGGTTCTTTATCTTACCAGTATTTTATTTTTTGTACTAGAAATACAGGCAGAATAATCCTCTTCATGCTCTTTTCCCTGCAGTCAGTAGTATCCCAAACAGGACTTCTGAAAGGTAGAGATCACAATGCTGCCTCTTTTCAGTCTATTGCAAGGTGATATTCTACATTAACTAGGCAGATTTTGGATACACAAAAACCTTTCTGCTTGAGTCTGCAAAAGCCATCTTTGACATTTCATCTTTCAGTATCGTAAATGCCAGTATCCCTCTAATAAACTGCAGTTTATATAAAACAAATATATATTACAAGAAGGACATAGATAGTTGGTATCCTTGATGGAGGAAGGGTTGGAACCAGAGAATCTTTAAGGTTCCCTTCCAAACAAAACTATTTCATGAGTTATTATTTGGTCGATTTTTCTTTAAAACAGCTGTAACATACAGAATCCATATTTCTTTTTGAAATTGAAATTTTAGCTCAATGCTGAGCATATGAACATAGATGTTAC
>VXBQ01010465.1:193625-246848 GCA_013400175.1 Phainopepla nitens | reverse complement strand
AAAAAAAAAAGTAAATTCCAGTCAAGTCTGAAGGGACCAGTGTACACTAAGAAGCATTTTCACTGATTGATTTCATGCTGGAGTGGACAGAGGTGCAAAGCCTTTCATGCAGAGGTGCAAAGCACTTTCATGGCAACTGTAAGACACGCCACAGATGCTTTCGTAGAGCAGAAGATGAAGCGGGTTGAAATGCACAACCATACAGTTTTTGGTTTTTTCCCCTCTATACAAAAGACTAAAACCTGTCTTTCACTCAATACATCCACCTTGAACTACATATCTCTGAAGATGTACCCTGAAGCTTACATAAAGCTCTTTTTTTGCTATCCCTGACTTACCCAAAAATTCTAACTGCTGCTGTTGAATGGTCAACTGATATTTCATTTCTGTTCTTTGTATTTTGCCTGTCACATTTCATATTTGCATCTCTTTCATTCATTTTATCTCTGTCTCATAATATTCCCTTCAATCATGAATTATTCAAACCACCTGTCTTTTTGGAATTTTTCTCATCAGATCTTACACATAGCTCTTATCCTCTAGACTTGCTTTTTACCCTTCAATTGCTGTGTTTTCCCAATTGTCCACATGTTCATTCATTTTCTGCTCTCTTCCATATCCTTCCCCACTGTTTTTCTACAACTATCAAGGCAATCCCATAGGTATTCCTGTGACACAATAATCCCATGTGAACATTGAGGTGTTTACCACAGAAATCATCTCATAGAAAACTCTTCCTACTTCCTAGGGGGTAAGAGATTTTGTCTTTACTTAGGATGCTTATTTCTTGCTATTATTTCTAATTTACCTATGTATAACACAAATAGTTATGAGCCAGGCTTCTCCACTATATTTTACAGACAGTGATCAAACTGAATATATTTATGTCCATTACAAATAAATCCCACTTAAATGATATGAAATCACTGAAATGTTACAATTCTGCACAAATGAAAATCAACCTCTTTAAGCTCATGACACTTAAACCAAGTTTTACCACCCAACAATTGAAGTTAGAGGGCTGAAACACTGACTTGTAGGTATGATTCAGTTCTTCACAAAAAGCTTTTCTGAAAATACCTCACGAACTGGACTTTAAATAATCACTTGTGAATCTTGCATGTCTAGTTTAATCTAATTCCTCATGAAATGGCAAATGTTAAGAGAATACAATCCATCAGAAATTAATTTGTGTATTATCACTGTCATATATTGCTCTTCTCTTTCATACTTTGTTCATTCCTGTGACAATGAGAATATAGGGTGTCTGAATTACAGATATTGTCTTATAAAGTGTAATACAGTGTATTGAAGGAGATTAATACTCTCAAGCAGATTAATTAAAAAAGCTAGCATTTGTGATAAAAGTACCTATTTGGGTGGGGGCAGGGGGGAAGGAATGAAGGAATGTTGAAAAAACCCCAGGAATTAAAATACAGTGAAACTGTGCAACTACTGCCCGTATAACAACATACAAGAATCTTAACTCATTATTTTTAAAAAAAAAAATTAATATTAGGGATATCCATGTGGTAGCTATCTAGATTTTTGCAGGTTGTGACAGCCTAAATACGAATTCATTTTGAACAGTTACTTCAGAACTTTACAAATCACTATCCTAATTTTCTTTTTTACAAAACATTCTCCAACAGATCTTTTCTTTGGTTTTTGCATGGGTAGTAACAGAAGAAAGTCTACAATCACTATTCAGATATCCAAAAATTACTCTTCCAAATATTGCCTAAATATCTGCAAGCACTCAGGAAAATGCAGCTAAAATATGTAATTAAATAACATGTATTTTTAAAGCTGGATTAACATTAAAGTGTAATTCTTAAATCTGACATTTAAAGTAGTTTTTCATCTTTCAAGTGTCAGTCTTGTATTCACATTCCCAGTTAGGCACTATAAGCAACTAGCTAACAGATAGTTTCAAAAGGTGCATATTCCAAGAAGCAAAGGCTGTTCATGATCTCCTTCATGAAACTCAAAAGCATAAACAAGAGCTCTCTCCACCAGAAAATTTCTTTAAAGAAAATATTGAAAGGACCATTCAGAAAGACAACTGAATTTTTTGATACGACAAACTCTCATGCCATGGCAATGACTCCACAGTTCTGAGTGGAGATTCAGACAGATGCAAAACAAATGCACACACAGGAGTAACCAACAAGGCCACTCATGTTCTGGAAGACTTAATGTCTCCTTCATAAAATTACTAGGCAATTAAATCCTTTCTCCCTCTCTAATTGCCCTCCTGTTTTTCCCAAAGAAACTGGAAATACTTCCTGCAGTTTTCCTTCTCTTCTAGAATCAAGCATAGCTTTTCTCCTTTTTATTTCAATGGTCTCCAACTTCTGTCACCTCCTAGGCAGTCTTTCCACTCAACAACCCCTTCCTTCTCAGGCCTCACAACTACTTTTTCTACCTGGCATGCTTCAACAATTTTGTCAGTCACTACCCTGCAAAAGAAAATGTTTGTCTCCATTAACTTGATAAGGACACTAAAACAGGTTGGTAAAAGATCGCAGAGCCTCTGATGTGCTGCACCCAGAACAAACATCCAAATGATTGGAGACAGCAGTGAGGGAAAAGTTCCACACAGAACTAGAAACAGAATATCCAAAAAGTTTCTCTCTCATGGCTGCTCAAAAATCAACTGTTCACCTCGAAATCATATTATAACTATATTACACATAAATGCAGATAGCTGATACTTTAAGATCAAGCAGCTTCTATTTACTTGGAAAATTAGGATGTAGCTGCCAAATTTAGATTGCAGCCACAACCTTTTACACAACCTATTAAAGTTGCCCTATTACAATAAAGATCAGAGACTTAAAGAGAAGGATTATTTGCAACCTATTACAAAAGCTGGTGATATTTTCATTATTGATGTAAAGAACACAAAATCATTAAGAAAGTGTAGGAATGGAATAATAACTGTATATAAAAGAGCATTCCTTTCAAAACAAATCTACAATACACTAGTAAAGTAACGTGTAAAAACAAGCATTTTGTAACTTTAGTTGACAGGCAACTCTAAACTCATGCCTGAATACACACTGCATATTACCAAGCCCTCAGGAGAGGATGACTGAAAATTACACAAAAGAAAAACATATCTGTTATAGGTTCTGCTTGTAGATGCTGGCTTTTCTTATTGCCACAATACAGACAGTGAATCAACAACCAGGAATCACATTCTACAGCATCCTCTCATGCAGCTGCTCCGTCCCACCTTGTATGCAGTGTCTACAAACGTGCACTCTTAAGTGTTGCTTAAGTTCAGCTTTTTGATGAAAGAGGCAGCATCAGAAACCTCTATGGAACATGCTCTCCATTTGTTTTTGACAAGCCCACCCCCTCCATCTGATTTTCCTCCACACCTCCTGTATCTCCCCAATTCTCTCTACCTTATTGTTGCCCCCTCTAACATGCTACTAAAGCTCCCAGACTGACCTGGGAGGATGACTCAGCTGTAATTACATTAAATTCTAATAAAGGCTCATGCATTTGACAAGGCAGCCTAGCTTAACCCCTGCCTCTCAAATACACGTGTACAGCCAGCAGGCAAGATGAGGTGTGGCTCAATAGAATGTTTGGGGAACTCTGAGTGCAATAATTTATATTTTTATTATGTTGTTTCTGGAAAGCTACATTTAGTAAGTTATAAAAAAGATCTCTTCGCTTATTTCTATCTTGAGAAAGAATCCTAATTGGCTAGACCCAGTCATAAAAATTTAACCATGTTTCTGAAAACACAAGTGCCAAAGGGTAATGCATTGCTAATGGTTGCCAGTGGAATAAATAGCAGTTCTGACGTCAAAACTTTGTTACACTCCAATAACTGGCTCACTTGGGGTTTCAGGTACAGCAAGTTACATGTCAGTTTTAAATAAAGTTATAAAAATAGAACACACAGTGAACCATATTGCCACTATGCAGCCTGAAACTACATGATTTATGTCTAATAAAATGTTAACAAAGGTGACAGAGGGTATAAAAATAGTATTTTCTACCTCATAATATCCTTTTACTTAGATTTGAGAGGGCAAAACAAGGCAGATATAATTTTTCTTTTGCTTTTCAAAACATATGGCCAGAACTAGAGTAAGCAATTTTGAGTGGAAGTGACATTTTAAAAATATTTATAGTACCTTTACCCAAAAGATAGTATAGTAAAATTCAAGTTGTAAAAATCTGCATTACAATGCATCTCTGAGTCCCACTTAAATAAACACATTAAGTAGCAAAAAGCTTTGCCTTTCATTTCCTTCTGTAGTGCAGTGATTAAACAAAATACCCTTTCAAAATACCCAAGATGAAACCTTGGGCTATGCTTGTGTAACTAACAGTTTAATACTTCAGTGACTCAGCCACCCAGACGATGGGCAAAACTGTGGTGCATGTATGGAGCTGAATATTTGAATTTAGGAACTTACTTGAATACATAATGCTTCACACTTGAATTTAAGAACATGGTGGACCTGGCAGTGCTGGGGGTCTTTTCCAACCCCAGTAGTTCTGTAATCCTTCCTCTACAAAAAAAGCGTTTTAGACGTGCAAATATGGCTGCATTCACAGGGAAAGGGAAAGGACAGTACTCTCAAGGTAACACAGGAGGCTAGAGAGAAGTTTGAAGAAATCACATTAAGTTCAGTGCAGTGTAGGAATAGGGATAATTGTCATTTTGACCTGTAGGCTCTCCAATGTTCAGTTAAGAATATTAAGACATTTACCCCATTACATACAGCTTCCAAAGCAAAGAAATGCAAAGAGCTTCCAGCACTGTAGATTTAAGATCATATACATAAAATGCCAGCCTTATAAAAGATTGCTGATGGACTTAAAAGTTACCTACACTGTCTAAACTTTGAGCAGGAAAGATTTAAGAATTATAAGAGCCTGTAGAAGAACAGAAGTAAACTGTGGCACCAACTGCAACGATCTGTATTTGTAACCAAATTATGAAAGTATTAGTATGGGAAATCTATGATGAAAACTTTGGAGTGAGAAAGGAAATTTTATCACAAGTCTTGTTCAAAAAAACCCCAAGATTTGCCTACATATAAGTGAATGTAGTCAAGTAACCTGAAGGGGAGTGTGGCAAAAAAGAAAAAAATCCCCTTGTTTCACATTCAACAAAGTTTTGCCTCTTTCGAAGGCATCATTAGATGATCATTAGACATCATTACTTAAATTTACTTACTAAAGATTTACTTTTATTTGAAAGGATCACAAGGTTTAAGAGAGAGAGACCAGAAGAAACTCGACCCTTTAGTCAGAAACCTTCAATAGGTCATATAAATGGATGAGCTCTTCTAGTCCTGAAATATTTGAGGATAAGTGCCTTTCTGCTGTAATGGCAATCACCAGACTGACTTACGAAGAAGAGAAAAAAGAAAAACAAAAAAAATTACATAATACTAATATCCATTTCAGTGAATGTTCTTGACCAAAAGCAATGCAGAAACATTTGATAAATTGAATAATTATTGCATTAAATATAAAGAGAAAGATTTAGGTTCTACATAAAAATACAACAAAAAAAATCTTTATTTGAATTGGTTCTTCTTATTCCTTACAAGAAGAAAAATTTTTATTAGTATTAAGTGCAACCAATAATACTTATTTTCACTTCTACAATTTATTTTCTTTGTTCGTCAGCATCAACTGCACCACAGGCTCCTGCTGCTTACTGTCCTGGTCAATTTTAAGCCCTTAGGTGACTTGTTAGCAAATGATTTGGAAATAAAAAGTGACGCAAAGGCCATGTAACTCCTAATTAATTATTAACTCACTCAACCTCCAAACCACCTGCAGTACCTCCTAAAGTTGATTATAAGGAAGAAAGACATTAGAAAGCCATAAAATAAGAACATTCTGGTTCTAGTTAAAGAATGCACATTCTTTTTTATACAAGCTTTTATTGAAATTGTCATTCAAGATTAAAATATTCAAAGACAAAAATGGTTTAGATATATGTTAAACTTGTATAACAAGTTGTGATTGGGTTGAGCACTGCAAATGAACTTGTTGACTTAGGGTGTGAGATAAACCACTAAATTTTAATTCCCTTTTCTCTTTAAATAATTTAATTCTAGAATAAAGTCAAATACAAGTACCGAATCCCCTCTTAGCAAGAGGGGAAAAGTAAGAGCCCATGCCAGGACCAAATGCTGCTTTTAGAGAGTGGCTGCACTTCCCAACAGAGCAATGCTTACTGAGAGGCACTGAACTTGGAACCACAACTCTTTTTTTCCCAAATCTTATCACAGGTACTAAAGAAACAAAGTTCTAAGATGTTATTCACTCCCTGTTTTACTTTTCCACAGGAACCTTCCAAAAATTCCCCCAACGATTCAAAGAAAAAAAATCTTATAATATCTTGTTTGAAAAAATGACTTTCAACTTATCATAAACCTGCTTACTATTTACAGTACCAATTTTCCTTTTCATTAGTTTGTTGGTTTTTTTTTTCTTTAAAGGACATATTTGAACAGCTCCAGGTCAGTCATAATTATTAGAGGGTTTGCCAGCATTTATATTCACAATACAATCAATATTTTTAAAATAAATAAAGTCAAGTCCAACTTCATCTCTAACAGGTATAATGTTCTCTGATGAGTTTAAACAAAGTTGTCAGTGACACAACTGACTTAAATTAATCTTAAGAGATCATTTTAGTAATTGATGTGTTATGCAAATTACATTTCTCCTCTGCAGTATCTTTCAAAGACAAACAAATAAATTACAACTTCTATTTCTCAAAAGCAATTTAAACTTTTCAGTACTAGGAGTATAAGAAACTATATTCATTTTATAACTTAAAAATTGAATTGAACACTTCATGAAATCAATTAGAAATAGCCTTTCATATGCATATATTAATGGAGAACCTGCATCCCACAGTGATGCTGGTGAAGGCTCTGGAGCACAGATCTCACCACTCCCTGTACCTGCCTGAAAGGAGATTGTAGCAAAGTGGAATGCCCCATTGTGGTGCCTTCTAACCTGACCTATTCTGTGATTCTGTGGAATATTCTATTACAAGAATGATTTGAGAGGTCTCATCTACTTTGTTCTATACAGCAAATATTGCAACCAGCTCAAAGTCTGGTTTTATGACTGGTTATGTATCTTCTCATTATTACCAGCCATTTTAGCTAATATTACTGGTAATCTATTTGAATGTTTATAATGGGTTATTTTGAAGGCAAAAAAGGAAAGTATTTTAATTATGCATTTCATTTTGGGAAATCTAAATATTTTTTATGGCACAATATGCTTTCCAAACACGCAGAAACAAGATCATTTGAACTACACAAGTCGTATACCACAACACAAAAATCCTACCTTAAGCACACTGTGAAAGTAAACCTATTTGTGGGGTTCCCCCTCATTGCCATGATAAAGAATACCACAGTAGCATTAACCTTTGTATTCAGCCTTTCCTTAACTGCTGGTATTGACGCATATAATAAAGTAACCTTAAGGATATAAATTTCTGTATACGAAAATTTCACCTTACATACCCAAATTTTTTAGTTTGAAATAAGAAGTTGCCCTTTATGCTCTTGAAGCAGTATGCAGGATGGTCAGTTCACTCTCAGGGAAATGAGTTTTGTTGCAGCATCAAGGTTAACAAAGTGACAGTACTGATTATTCAAAATGAGCATACATTTTTGGTCCTGCTAGTTGGAAAAGTAACAAAATTAACAATCAGTTCTGTTGTGACACATAATTTTAACTTATCTACAGAAAATTAATTTTAATTATTTAGTTTTAGAATATGAAAATGTACTAGCATAATTTCATGCATTATCAGTTTTTGGCTTAAACACTACTAAATGCCAGAAGGTCCTATCTTAATATTGTACTCACTAGGTGCTAACATCCACTCAAAGGCAGACTGCAGGATGGGTTGAATCCACTTACATGCTGGATGTCACACATCACTCCAGCCTTGGTCCAGATTGCAATGCAAGGAATCAAAACTAATTCTAATAGTCAGGGGAATGAGATTTTCTGCCTCCTCTTTTGCTGCTAATTACTCTGTTCATTAGGCAGAGCCTGTAGTCATGAAGGAAGTGAGGATAAACTACCACCTTAAACCGAGAGAAGGTAAGATAATGCCATACATGTCATCCCCCGAAAAGGTGGGCAGGACAACACAGCAGAGGATTAAATCTGCCCTGACACAGAAGAATTGCAGTTTTAGCAGCTGGTCTCCAAGCTTCCTACTTTTTCGAGGGGCAAAGATGCTGGTTTTCAGGGGAGGGAAAAAAAAAAACAAGTGCTTTCCCTGAGAAGGCTTGGGAGAAAAGAGAGCTCCTTCTCCTCCTCTTTCCCCTCCCAGCCAGGCGGGTGGCATAGATCTTCTTGAAGATCAATGGCCAATCTGGATATCACTATCAGAAAGAATTTGGTTCTGTTTTTCTAATTTATATTGAAATATTTAAATTACAGCAGCCTCTAACTTCTCATGACCACAGTAAGACTGACAGTATAAACAGTATCAATAATACAGATTGTTTGTGCTGTTGAGATATGACACTTGTATTATTCCTTATGAATCTGTGTGTGTCAAGACCCCTTAGTAGTCAATATTAGTCTCAAACACTTGCACCACTCAGTGGTGACAAGGCCACAGGCAACTTCCATTCCAAGTTACATGTTTTCTCCGCTGAGGTTTTACAGAGGAACTCTCTGAAATCTCTCTGTCCAAATCTTTGCTTCTTGATCAAGCTAAGTTGATGTATTTTTCAGGCATTCAAATACAAAGCAGTAATTAAATGCCTGATTTTACTTTCAGTCCTTTCAATATTCTGTACAATACTTGGCACAGCTGAGTCACAAGGACTAAAATCAAATTAAAATGCAAATTATGTTTATGATCATGACAAGAAAAAAACAGAATTATGTAGTCAAAGTAATTCATTTTTATGGTCTATGTCACCTATATGCATAATCCTAATGCATCTAAGAATAATAGTATTTGAAGCCAAATGACTCAATCGGAAAAAAAATCTGAATTTCTCTGTACGTTTTTATATTTCATAATTAAGTGTGAAGCTCAGTTCTGATACAAAAATGAGTTTACATATATTTTCAGTTAGTTACCTGTTTTCCTTTCTATCAAAGTAGAAAAAATAAGATTATGAATCAGAGACTATCAGCTTTTTTTTGTTTAATTTCGCCACTTAGTAAATGATATGTTGATCTTAAATACCAACAAGTCTTGGTCTTCTCTCAGTAAGTGACAAGCATCTTTCTGTCTACACATTTATATAATTTCCACCTTCACAGGAAACTGCTGGTGTCTTCAATCCTCAGCAATTATCATCTATCTACTGATGAAATAAACTTTTGTCTGTATTGTTTGATACAAGCAGGAGTATTTTAATACAGTTTATGTCCTCTTGATTTGTGCAGAGTGCCTGAATGTTTCCTATTGTAAATGTGAACAAAAATAAGCTAAATATACAGCCTGGTACAAACTTGCTAAGGAATATGAAAATACTATTTTCTTATCAAGAGAAAAAGATCTCTAGACAACCAGCTACCAGGTACAAAAAACCTTCTGATTACAAATTATAATCTTCCTCTCCTCCATCTCATCAGTTGTTTTGCTATTATGAGAAACTAAATTTTAGAAAATATGAAAGCAGTACTGTATCAGTATCCTTTATGGATGATTATTTTTAAAAATCAAACTGTAAACTCTCATCACTGTAATGAAAATATACCCAGAACTCAACTGTTCATCTGCAAAAAAAATGCTTTAACTGTTTATAAAAGATATTTTCATATATTTTTGAAACATTAATTATAAAATGTTAATAATTAGGATTTAAGTTCTACAATCATTTGCATGCATTTTAGTAATGGTTACAAAAGCAATATAAAAGTCTTTAAGTCATCTAAACACCTATAAGAAACTTCATTATCAAAACCAAAATGAAGGAAAACTGGCTGAAAGAAAAAGATTATGTCACCTTTACAGATCAAAAAAGTTCAAAGATTATTTCAGTATGATAATTATTTACTTGATGGGTATTGAAAACATTCTTTCCTTGTAGAAAAAATCTACAACCCAAATTAAGGTTCAGAGAACTGTTCTTAGAAATACTCTTCGTTTAAAAGCTGTAACAGTAAACTTTAAAGATATTCTGAGCATTTTTATACCACACTGATATAGATGAATTTAAAAAAAAAAAGACTAAGAATATAATGAACATGTCTGAAATTACTACTGAATAAAGTAACACTTGATATTGCATTCCATGAAGTTGAGCTAACAGGTCCTTAAAAATAAATTAAGGATCTGGACACTGTATACTTAATACAGAAGGACTGGATCCTTTTGTATTAAAAAGCAATTCAAATTATCCACATTCAACTCCAACTCCTTCACCAAGACACAGAGGAGTCTGCATTTGTTTGAAATTATTTCAGAAGCTTCTTACTCCTCTCTGTCAACTTAAACGATGGTCCTCTCATTCTGTAAGGAGCTGGCATTTTGGCGCATTCCTAGAAACACCGAGGAAAAACTGTGATGGAAGAAAACCAACATCCTACTGAGTGTTTCTTTGTTTCTTGACCTACATCTGTGGTCTAAAAGGTGTAGCTTCTCCAGCCAGAAAGGAATTAAGCTGCTCAACCTATACCTCCATTGTCTTAGGATGTCTAAAGTTGTCTAAGGTAATTCAGATACATGAGTAAATGGATCATGCTGACTGCCTGATATGTCTGAAGCATGAGGCAGGACTAGAGGACATCCCAAGTTCTCTTCCCTGGGAATGTTTCTGATGTTGTGTCACAGTTTGAGAATGGTACTCCCCAGTTCAATGCTCCAAACCACGCACCGCTCGCTTACTTCCCCTTCTGCCACCCCCTCCCCTGCAGTGGGATGGAAAGGAGAACTGGAGACACAAAAGATAAGCTGAGATAAGAACAATTTACTGGAAACAGCCAGTGAAGTAAGAAAATGAACAGTGATGGCAGCAATATCAATAACAGAGCGCACAAGGGAGGTGAATGATTCACACATAAGTGCTCACCACGTGGAACTCCACGCTGTCCCCACCACCCCTCCACGCCCAGCACAACTGCAGGAGACCCCTTCCCTCACCCCCTGCACATGACGTGGCAGAGAATAACACCCAGGTCCTGGTCATGTCCCTCCTAGCTACTACAAAATTTACCCATCCTGCTGGAACCAGGATATACTGTAACAGAAACTGCCTCAACCAGAACTAAATTCAAAACTGATAAACATCAATTATCCACAAAACTCTAAACTTCACTTCATGTAAAACATATCTCTTCTAAGATTTTCCTACTAAAATAATATGATTAAGCAGCTTATTCTAGAGCGCTCAGATCAAAATTATATTATTTTGTTTTCCTAAACCAGTAACTTGTAAAAGGAATGTCCTGACTCATTTGACTGTAAATTATATGAGATCTAGCACTGGCCTGTGGGATGTTATGTATGAAAACAAAACCCCAGTTTCATCACATGAAATTCAAAATAATTTTAATAATATAACTGTCAGATAATTTTTCAAAATAAAATATTTAAACCATTAAAAATATTTACAGATTATTATCATTACAATGAATCTTGATTAGTATTTAATCCTTGTCCAAATGTATCTACTGCCATAGAAAAGCTTTACTGGGAATGTCAGCATAACCTCATGCCTTGAAACTAACACTATTGTGTATATAAAGGCAGTATTCCAGCACAGCGTCTTGAAAGGCACTTTACTACTCCTAGATGTAAACAGCTCTGTTACAACCCACCACTAAGATGGTGTAATTAAGGTTCTTTTTAAAAGATACTCTGGGGTGGATGAGAGGGAAATGACACTGAATGACTGATGGTTTATACATATATATATATATCTGCAGAGTTTATTTTAGAACAATTTGGTTTCAATGGAAAGGAGGCACGTAGCCATTTCAGCTATTATTATCTATTGTAATACAACAATATAAAAGTATAAAGCTATAATGGGAGGGATGAAGGGAGGCAGGCAGGGAGGGAGGGAGAGAGGCAGGCAGGGAGGCAGGAAGGAAGAGGTTGTGATCTGAGTAATTCATTTTGCTGACCTACATACAACTGCCCTTGCCTCAGCAATCTACTCTGTCCAAATCCCTCTGCATAATCTTCCTACCCTCCAGGAGATCAACGCTCCCACCCAACTCGGTGTTGTCTGCTAATTGAGAGTGCCCTCAACCCCCTTGTCTGGACCATCTATAAAGACATTAAAATGCCCAAATACTGAGCCCTGGAACACCATTCATAACCAGGCACCTGCTAATCTAACTTCAGCCACCACCACTCTCTGGGCCCAGCTATCCAGACAGTTTTTACCCAGACAAGACTACACCTGAGCAAGCCAGGAGTAGCGAATTTCTTTAGAAGAATTTTGTGGGTACTACAGTCCAGGTAAACGACATGCATAGTCTTTCCCTGGAGAAGATTTTAAGAAAGCACTAAAAGAACAAGATATCCAACAACGGAAAAAATGAACAGAACCAGTTGTCTTATATGCATTTCCTGTGTCAGGGCAATTTTGAATTTTATGTTTTGATACAGAAGTATGTTTGGCTTTCTTACTCAAACCTTTTGGGAAACAAAATAAACGTCAGTAAAGTAATATTTTAATATTAATGGCATTTGAGGGTCTTTTTACTACTCTCAATTGAGTTTTTCCACTTCATATTTAAGGTAATTCACTTACCTTTGCCTGCATTTCAGAGACAGGCAGATGTTGACATACATGGAAAATTCTTTAGAAAGAAATAACCATATAGGTAACTAATTAAGTATACATATATGTAGTGAAGGCACCATTATAAAGAATATGCTTTGACTGCATGTTAATTGTATTTCTTATGCACTACAGTCAAAAGTTAAATAAAAATAATATATAACAAGAGAAGCACCAATACATAATACTCAGCTATAGTTCATAAGCACATAAAAAAAGCCTATCGAACTTGGAAAAAAGGAGCTATATTTTAGAGAGCTGGGAAAAAAAAATCTATTTTCCCCAGAGCATACAATGCACAGCTGACCTATCACATTTTTTCTGCAAACTTCACGTAACACTGAAAGCAAAATCCACAAGCACCCTCACACCCCAAAATCACTTTAAAACTATATTAATATGGTATTTAAATTGTATGAGGAATTCTATACTATTTATCCATAATTTGGGGCACAATTTCCTATTCTGCTCAGAGAATTACAAAGCACGTATTTTTTCCTCTACATTGGCTTTGCATGAGTTTCTCATACTTAAAAATTTTCCATGATATTGGTTAATTGTCAGATTTCAGCCACCTCTACAGCCTCTTCCTTTCAGTGGGCGTGAAAGGGTTTACTTGTAATATATATTGCTACTGACTGAATTTTATCTTGTTCTCCTGGATTCTCAGCAGCAATTCCCAAGTTAGTGGTTTCCCCAGAAAGCATGTCAAAGGATTCCCACCCACACACTGAATATCTAACAGACCCTGACCCATTTTCTCCTTATTAAAGTACTACTACATATTTTAAAAAATAAAAATAATAAACAGCAACACTAAATGAATGTGAGAGCTGCAGCAGGAACTCTACCATCTTCAGATTTAGGTTCTGACAAAATCGCTATAAAAAAATAGAGACCCATTTAAAATACAAACATCAAATGTATTTTTCCTCTGTTTTCTCCTCCAGTGACTTATTACTGCAGCTATTTTTCAGTTAAATACACGGAGGATTTCATTTATAACTTCTCAATATAGAAAAATCCCGTAATTTAGCCATATTTATCTCCTCTTGCCACAATATCTTTGGGCATATTTCACAGAATCACTGAATTGTTAGGGTTGGATAGACCTCTGGAGATTTCATTTATAAGCTCTGAATACAGAAAAATCCCTTAATTTAGCCATATTTATCTCCTCTTGCCACAATACCTTTGGGTATATTTCACAGAACCACTGAATTGTTAGGATTGGAGGGACCTCTGGAGATCATCCAGTCCAACTGCCCTGCTAAGGCAAGGTCACTTGGAGCAGGTGCCTCAGGAACTCATCCACGCATATTTTGAATGTCTCCAGAGGGAGACTCCACAACTTCTCTGGGCAGCCTGTCACAGTGCTCTGCCACTCTTAACATAAAGAAGTTCTTCCTCGTGTTGAGGTGGAACTTTCTGTGGTTTAGTTTATGGCCACTGAAAAATCTGGCACCACCCTCCTCACACCTGCATATTAACATGCACTGATGAGATCACCTCTCAGTCTTCCCCAGACTTCACAGGCCCAGCTCCCACAGTCTTTCCTCAGAACAGATGATCTAGACCCCTACACTTGCTTAATCAGGTTTCTGTCTGCCCTATCAAAGTCCCCCTCACTGGGAGCACAGCCTTCAGGCCGATCAGCCACTGCACCCAGTTTTGTGTTGTCAGCAAACTTGCTTAGGGTGCATTCTATCTCTTCATCCAGGCCACTGATGAACAGGCTGGCTGGGCACAGAATTACCCCTGGGGAACACCCCTGAGGACAGGCCTCCAACTGGATTGTACTCTGAGCTCTGTCCATCAGCCAGGTCTTGATCTGCCTCATGCACATTCCTCTAAGCCATATTTCCTGAGTTTGCCTACAAGGATGCCAGGGGGGTATGTCAAATGCCTTGCTATAGTCAAGGCAGACAACGCCACTGCTCTCTCCTCACTGACCCATCCTGTCATGCCATCACAAAAGGCTATCAGACTGGTCAAGTAGGATTTACCCTTGGTGAATCCATACTTACCAATCCTGATGAACTTCTTTTCTTCTGCATGCCTTGTGATGGCCTCAAGAATAATCTGATCACCTTTCCAGAGATGGAGGTGAAGCTCACTGGATGGCAGTTTCACAAATTCTCCTTTTTGCCCTTACTGAATCTGGGAGTAACACTGCCCTTCCTCCTCCTGGAAGTCATCAGACATGTCTCCCACTCTCCATGTTCAAAGATAATGAAGAGTGGCAGAGCAACAACATCTGCCAGCTCCCTCAGCACCAGGACCAGGAAGTGATTCTTTCCCTGTACTCAGCACAGGTCAGGTCGCACCTTGAGTGCTGTGTCCAGTTCTGGGCCCCTTAGTTGGGAAGGACATTAAGATGCTTGAACACATCTAGCGAAGAGCAACAAGGCTGGTGAAGGATCTGGAACCCTAGCCTTGGGTTGGGGTGAAAAGCCTCTGAGGGAGCTGGGTTTGTTTATCCTGGAGAAAAGGAGGCTCAGGGGTGACCTTATCCCTCTTTACAACTCCCTGAAAAGTGGTTGTAGCCAGGTGAGGGTCAGTCTCTTCTCCAAGGCAATCACTGACAGAACAAGAGGACAAAGTCTTAAGCTGTGCCAAGAGAAGTTTAGGCTGGACTTTAGGAAAGGATTCTTCACTGAAAGAGTGACTGGGCATGGGAATGGGCTGCCCAGGGAAGTGGTGGAATCACCATGCCTGGAGGTGTTCAAAAAAAGACTGGATGTGGCACTCAGAGTCATGGTTTAGTTAACAAGGTGATGTTGGGTCACAAGTTGGAATTGATTATCTCAAAGGTCTTTTCCAACCTTGGTACTTCTGTGATTCTGTGATCCGTTGGGGTGGATTAGAGTGAAATGATATTGCATGACCAGTAAAAAATGTACAAGGGAAAGAAAGAGAGAAAATTTCACCACTTGTGGATCTAGGAACGTGACTCGATTGTTGCAATTTTGATGTCCATTAGTCGAAGCAAGGACTAACTGCGTAAGAGAGGACATTGCCATGACAAAAAGCACTATTTGGCCTTGCAGGATCTGCTTCTTATTGCCCTCTTCCTCTATCTGGCTCACAACTTGATGAACAAAGCTGGGTTTATCACGGGCATCCTCTAGTGCTCCTGCCCTCTGCACCTGGGCTGTCATCATGCACCTCGTCAGCAAAGCACCCACTACCTCCACAAAGGGCCAACTCTTCTGACTCATTCACCCCTATAATTCTAGTCCCTCACACTACCCTTGTTAAACTTCATATGACTGGTGATTGCCCAGCCCTCTAATTTGTCCAGGTTTCTCTGCCGAACCTCTCTGCCTTCCAGGGAATCAGCAGCTCCTTCTAATTTTGTATTATCTGCAAACTTATTCAGTGTCCTGCCAAGTCCTGTGCCCAAGCCCTTTACCAAGATGCTGAAGACCACAGGGCTGAAGATGGAGCCCCTCTACTGCCATTCACCAGCCTGTTGTCACCCTGATGTCACATTCAGTGCAACTCCTTGTGCCCAACCTGTGAGCCTGCTACTCGTCCACTGTTTATCTAGCTGTCGAATGGGCATTTTGTCCAGAATATGGTGAGAGATATTATCAAAAATTTTACAGAAATCCAAAAACATTACATCAACAAACAAAGCCACATCGTGAATAACAATCGGCACTATACGATTTTACTAGATTATTGTCATCTAATCAGAATAAGCAATAACAATTAACACATGCAGTATTCTGGTTTAAGCAGGAAAAAAATGGCAACAGAAATTCAGTTGAAGTATGACTTTCAATTTGTCCATTGCATTCACAGGTTCAGACAGTGGGAATCAGATTTTACTGATGTAAAAAATTTTACTGATGGTTACACAACAGCCTCTTCCCCAACTTTGTGCAAATGAACCACTTCAGCAAGTCAAATAACCTCTCCCTATACAGTAATGCTTAACAGAAGAGGTGGGAAAAAGCCTAGAACAGCATAAAAGTGGAGGATATTTACACTTCTGTGTTGCAGTTATTCAGTGAAGTACATCTAAGGCTGTGCTTCTTACAGAAGGGATAGCCCTACATTTTTCTTAGACTGCAACTGCATGCTGCCATTGCCTTTTTTGAGACAGCACAACTCTTTCTGTGGCTCCCTGGTGAGCCAGGCTACTATTTAACCTGAGAACAGACCTGACCAGACACAGATGTCAACTGGATGAATTCCCTGAGCTTTTGATGCCCACACAGATTTGAATTGAACTGATACAAGGTTTATTTTTAACACAGTGCAGAAAATAGACAATAGAAACTCATAATTTTAGATCAACTATCTTTTAATGAATACTGAAAAAAATCTATTTATAAAAGCTCCGTATCTGAGAAGTAAATCCCTTATACTCAACTGATTTGTAAGCAAACACTAGCTTTACCTGTTTATAAATCACATCTTTATACCTCCTTTCTACCTTTAATTTGACAATGGTGTACGTAACTGACTTCCCAGGGAAAGCAGATTAATAATTAACATATATAGAACATTCTTTTGCCATAAATTTTAACACAAACTACTATATGAAAAGATAATATTTACCTTATGAAAAACGACTCACCTGTTCTTTCTAATAGGAAAGACAGAAAATGCAGGAAAACACCAGAGCAAGTAAGAATATGGCTCTGTATCCTACAATACATATCCAGGTGACATGCAGTCATCTTTCAATGATTAGAACTTTTCACCAACAACACTATGGTATTTAAGAATCCACTTCCTTCTAAGGATAAGTTGCATCCATAAAGGTGAACACCACCATCAAAAAAAAGAACCAGGAGACCTCCTTTATCTATTAAACAATAATAAGTTACCTCAACTGCCATACAAAGTTCATCTTTTTTTAAGCAATTAAAATTAACAATGTCAATTATTGACAGAAGAGCACCCAACACTTGTAAAATCTTTTCATCTATCTGGAAAATAGACTTATCACATCCAGGTTTGCATAGGATATTTTCAGATAAACTTATACTAAGTCTGCAATTTGTTGAGAGCACTGCATATTGTTGTTTTACATTGTGTAAATGTTTCTAAAAGACTGGGTTTTTTCTGTGCCAAAGAACAGAAGACTTTACAACTCCCATGACATTTGACAGAACATGTTTGCAGGCTTAGTTTAAAAGAAAATGGACTTTCCTTGATATTCTCTATAGCATTCTGTCAAAAAGAGCATTCTCTGGAGAGAAAACAGTGGCGAGAGGAATTTCACAAATCTGTAAGTATATATTGCGTGTCACTTCAGACCAAAAAGAATTGAAAATTTAGAGAAATTTATGTGAGTGGTCTTGCAGAGTAGGATGGCTAGAAACTTAGCTATGCTGTCTGGACACATGCTTGTATTTCTCCCACTGGATCTCTGTCAAACACACTCGAAGAAAAGAATGCATAGTTTAGCCTTTTCTCTTAGAAAAGTTGAGGACCACCTTCTGCATTGCTTAAATAGTACTGCTGCCTTAGAACTTCTTTTTGTGTGGGTAAACATGATTGAACAACCAGGTGTTTTTTATCTGCCTCTTCCAGACCTCTTCTTACTGGAAATACTTGCTTTTCTTCATGTTAAAGCTCTTTCAAAATAATGATGTTTTCAACCTGACAGTGAGTATTCTCTCCTTACTACCTTACCTAAATTTCTTAAGTCTCAATTACTTCATATTAATTAATTTTCTATCAACATATTTTTACTCCTTGGCCAGATCTGAAAATTTGACTTTCTGAAAAGCTTATATTCAACTCTATGTATTGCACACTTTTGTACGAATGCACTGATGTTCTAACTGGGTTCTTACTTGAATTAAATGAAGGAACAAGAACTTTGCATAACTAAAAAAGATGGAAAAATCTGCACCTAGCAATTGTTCATTTAGCAAATTCATCACTCTTATTTAGAAAGAAAATTGAAGCATAAGCTATACACAGAAATTGTAGCTTATTAAATTGCTCAGTAGTTTCTGAAGCCAGTGGCAAAATACTTAGCAAACCTAATACTGAACTGCAATTATTTTGGAGTTTTTAAAATTAAAATATTCATAATCCATATTTAAATTACCTAATTATTTGAAAACATATTATTCCATATTTTTTGTGAAATGTATACCACAAAGATATGTTTTTGCACTACTTTGCAATCAGAATCATCTCAAGGCAAGCAGAACACATAAATCTTTTTAAAATCTATTTTTAAATATAAAGTTAGCTACTTGACGCTTAAAATTAAAACTACAAAATACACATTTAACTCCAAAAATCTAAGAAGAAGCTGCATGCAAATAATCATAAACAAATTGAACTGGGTCTCCTATTTAACAGGGTACATCCAGCATAGAATGCTATTCCACAATAAATATTAACAACTATAAAAATAAATTAAATTACGTATAAAACACCCAAGTATCAACCTCATCTCAACCATATATAAGGCAGGAGGAGACAACTCACGGGTAGGCTTGTGCAAGCTGCTGAGCTATTCTGTGAGCTGTGGGGTCCCTGTCCAATGCATACACAGTGATGTCCCTGGCTCTCTCCAGCAGAGCTGCTGTGTGACCTCCGGCTCCAAACGTCATGTCCAGGAAGCGCTGCGGAGGGAACACACAAACACCTGTGACCTCGAAGCACTGACAAACTGCTGGCTCATTTAAAACTTATTTTGAAAATCTCCCTTATGTACTAGAAGAAAATATACCATTGCCTTTTTAGAAGTATTTTTGTATTTTGTGCAGAATTGCAATTATGTCAGAATAGTCTTTTACCAAAAAAAAGAAAACAAATCCCACTCAAAAACAAATAAAAACACCAAACCAAACAGCACCAAATCCAAACAAAACCCTTCAATGTCATACTTGGGAAGGATGATTGTGACATCAAACTTCATATTGATATAAAGTATCTGGAAAAGGCTGCTCAGTCCCAGCCACATCACAGAGGAGAATATCTGCAGCAAACAGTTTGCCTACAAAGACAGGAGACTCAGGAGCTGGAGCAGGTTCCGGTTGGTCCCAGCTTGAGAAAGGAAGAAGAAAGGCAGCTGAGGTAAGGCTCTGGAAAGGTGAACAGTGCTCTCCTGACAGCCCCGCAGTTTCTGTAGGTCCATTCCAGAGAGGTTTCTATGCTCAGGGTCCATATGGCCACCAGGCTGACAGGAGGCTTTGCTCCTGATCCCTTCCACAGAAACAGTGCCTTGGACACACACAGCCACCCTGAACCACAACAGGTTGGGCTATGCAAGTCCACTAAGGGGAGAAAATTAGTAAAACTTAATGCTGTGTTAGGTCTTCTTTCAATAAAAGGGAAGTAGTGTTTCTTGAAGCTGCCCTATGCCTCTGCCTCCTTTGGCCTAACAACACTGGTACATGACTGATTAGAAATCAGTAACTATTTTTGTTAGGAATAACTGACTCTTCCCTTAGCAATGCAGTGGTTGTATGACTGCAATTCCACTTAGGCAATACTCTCTTTTCAAATTCCTAAGTAACTATCTATAATTCTATAGTCTAGGGAAAGCATACTGGAGCACAGAAAGAAAGGAATTTTTATTGCTTTTATGACAATGTATCTAAACCAAAGAACAAATGTGACTTACTCTCTGCACCTTGGTATTCTCATAAGTCAAGTCTCTCAGTTGATTGAACTGATCTCTGTTGACTGGGGGAAACTCAAGTGGAACTTGAAAAACAAATTCTCCATATACTTCAATATTAATATCAGCATGGGTTTTTTTTCTCACTTCTCAGATTATTTTTTATGTGAAACAGGTTTTGAAGACTACTTACCAGCTAAAATCATATTAAAAAGAAATCAATATGAACTACACTTATTCTCACAAATTATACACCCCAACAGTAAGCATCTTTTAAGTGAAATTTTCTAATTTAACTCTTGAAAGAACTAAGATTCAACTACAAATTCCTTTGGATAAGAACAGAAATTCAAAGACAATGAAGATCCAAACATTTTTCCAGAAACATTGTTTAGAAAACAAAGACTTATATATCCCCCCCCAAAAAAATCACCAAAAAACTTATGAGATTAATAATATAATTCTACTGTGGCTAAAAGTAAGAGCAAATTATGATCTTTTAAGATCTTTAGGCTGCATTATTTAACACAATTTCTTTGTGCTATACTATCATGTTTCCTAACCTTCTGCACTACAAGCAAAAGTTTCCTACAATATTTTACAAAGTTGATGAAAAAATCAAAATTTAGTTGCGTGATCATCCAATATTAAATTGCATCATTCACATGAAAGAATAAAGCACTGACCCAGAATTTCTTGTAAGCAGTATCTGTAAGACAGAACTATGTTACAGAGGACATACCATCTATACTATATAAATTCTCCCACAATCTATTTAAGCATTCTGATTTATCTTCCATCATAACAAAAACAAAAGTATAGTCATTGAAACCAATTTATAAACACAAAACTGAAACAGTTTAAAAATGTTGTTGTTTCTCTAACATATCTGAACATAAGAATTTAGATAGATTTTTAAGACTAGATTAGCTAGATTTTTTAGATTTGCATACGCTAAAAATTCCAGGCATGTTCTCTATAAGTTCTCACACACCACTAAGATTTAGAGAAGCTGTCTCATGACAAAGATTCCAATCAGTTTGGGTTTTCTTTACATTGTACTGTCACTTCTACTACACCTGTAAAAATCCAGTACTGGCTATTGAGTGGGATATTAAACTAATTAGCTACTTTTTTATTATGTCCCTTCAGTGAAAATTATTATTATAAAAAAGTAATTTTTAACTCTGCATTTGGCTTAGAAAATTGCAAAACTGAATATGAATTCGAGAAAATATACAAATCCTCTGAAGTTACTTTTAAAATTTCCAGGGTATTTCTGTAATGCTTTGGTTTCCACTCAAGCTATTTCCATTTAATCCTTACCAGAAGTAATGTACATGAGCAATAAATACACCTCTAACTTTTATATTCTAGTTCTGTAGGGAAATTCATGTAGAAAAATCCCTTTAGAAATATGTGGAGGAGCAACAGAAAATTAAAACCACCTTTTTATTTATTTATTTTTTTTTGCATAAGAATAACCCACTCATAAATGCACTCAAAAAACTTAATCAGAGGAGTCCCAAGTGTCATTTAGGATTGCACTTATTCTGCAGCAACTCATTACAATCAAAACCAATCTAAATTACATCATAATTCTCTTGGAAAAAAAAAAAGTTTAATCAGCATGAGTCACGTCTTCATGGTTGGGTTTGGTTGGTTATGTTTAAAAAAAAAAACAAACAAATGCTCTTATTCTTTATCATAACTAGAAATCTAGGACAAAAATTTTCAACACCATCAGTATTGTCTTTCCTAAACCTACGGTATCAGCAGGAAGAGGTGCAGAAGGTATAGGAAGTGTCAGAAGAGCTACTTCTATCTTTAAAATAAAATACATTGGAATAATAATTTTATTCTGCTTAAAATCACTAGTAACATGAATTTCCAGAAAATAGTATTTCCCCACTAATATGTTCAACTACTTGTTTATTTCTTGCATGTCTGTTTGTCTTCTAAACATCTAATTCTTCCTAGGTCATCTCTAGAAAGTATTGAACAGATTTGATCCTTCTTTCATCAACACTTCTGTACGACAGAGTCCTTTGTTTCATTACATTCGAACAGCAGAATATGAAAAGATAAATTAGGTACCTTTTTGGCCGATTCTCCTGACAATTTTGCTTTTTTAAGCAATAGGTAACACTAAGGTTTTTATTTACAGATGAATTTTTGAAGATCTTATAGCTCAGTCAAGAATAATTATATTTTGTTTAACAGTCTTAAATCATTTTAAATTTGATAAACTTTAAGCTTGACAAGCACTTTATACATACTGCTTATTAATGAACTATACAGTAATGCCTTAAGTTCTAGCTTTTATATTTTTCAGATTCTTTGCTGCCTGATGTGTAACTCTGAAGCTTCATATTAAGTGTTAGTAAGTTCTCTCCACAGGGCAGTTGGACAAAACAATCCCTTCCCAGCTGGGGAATAAAGGACATCCATTACCCAAAAAGCACAGAAAGCATAAACAACAGAAGGGAAGGGGGCAAGCAGGGGGATGAGACTTCATAACCTGGAGCTGAAACTGGACAATTAACCCTGATACGTTAATGGACCAAAACTTATAAAAGTGTAAAACTTGTGACCGGGATCTATCTAAGATCCATCCTGGTTGTAGCCCTGGCCAGGCTCTTGTACTGCTCAAGGCGTATCCTTTGAAGGCCTTCCAATAAATGCCCAATTTATTCTTTTAGCTCTGTCTAGTCTCTGTTCCAGATCAGCCTCTTTAGGCATCAACAGAAGATCCTGAAAATAAACCAGAAATAAATACTAGCAATGCAAAGTAGAGAAGAGAAAGGCTAGGGGTCATTATACCACTACATAGTGACAAACTCTCAATACTGCGACAGCACTGAAAAGCTTGAGTTAAGAATCCATGCGAGTACCTACTGTGAATGAACACATGCTCACTGAATTCTACCACCCTTCTGAAAGAACCAACACAAACTAACCAAACTTTTCAGCAACAGGAGGATACGGCTCTCATTCAATCCACATTCAATTCCTCATAACCTAGCTGCTCCACTCAAAAGCTAAATTTTGCACCTGGAACCTAAAAAAAATAACTATCACCTTAAGTTATCAAATAGAATGATTATGATATTAACATGACCATTTTGGAGCACTGATCAGATTTGAAATTAATCACTGTAATATCCTGCTTCATAATGTATTCCTTCTTATATATTCCATCCATCTTTCATGCCTGAAATAAAAGATGCATCATTTTTTTTTTCCTCTTTCTCTCTTGCCTACTAGTTTTTAATCAAATAAAATTAAATGACATTTTATCCTCCTGGTCCTATAAATACTGGAAAAGATTATTACATGAATTTCTCCTGCAGTGACTCATCACTGTATTGTTAACTTGTGATAGTCTCATCAGAGTCCCCTTGCGAATTTTATAATCAGTTTGTGACTGTACGTTTTAGAAACCATTTGGCTCTTTCATGACGTACAGATAGCAACAAAAAAAAATTTCACAGCTTTCATTTTACAACTAGCTCTAGTATAGTTACAGAGATACAAAGAGTTTGAGTTCAACATCCTAATACACAGACTTTTTATTGAAAAGCTCTCATAATAAATACCTTTTAAGCATTTCATTTTACTATGACTGATCCATAATTCCTCTAATGATTATGTTCCACATGTAATAAAGCTTACTCCACAACACTTAATAGCCTTTGTAATTATTTTTCCTTTGCTGTGTATGTAAAATGAGATTGCAGAACTTACACAAAATTGAAACTCAAACATGACACATAAATTGAAACAGCATAATATTTATTTTTAAAAACTCACTATTCCAATATTTTCCACTCTCCTCTTTCTTTTTTAAAGGCAAGAATTTTATTCCCTTTTTTAAGTAATTTGATCCTTTAGATGTACAGCTTTATTTTCCCCGACTAATCTTAATTATTTCAAGCATCATCATTAGATGATCTTTCAAAAAGTGTTTTTTCTTCCTCTCACAACCCTGACATCATCTGAAAGAGGACTTCAACATATTGGACAACACCTCCAAAAGACTTTGGCAAATGGCACAAAGCATCTAAGACATATTGAGTTAGAATATAGGACATGAAGTCTCATGCCAAACAACCTTCTATCTTGGCTATCAGTCCTTCATGAGCAGTCTCTCTCTTTTCCACTGCTGACCATGTGACAGATTCCTGCCATTCACCCTTTTGCCTAGACAAAGTCTCACCTTGTTCACACTTACACTATACCAAAAGATCATCAATACGTTATGATAAACTAGCACACATAAGGCATTTGCCATGGCTCTCACCAACACATAAAATTAATTTCTTCTAAAACCAGAAAGACTGTTATTAAAAAAAAAAAAGTGACCTTGCACTGCATAATTATTTATTCAACCCCTACTCCTGTTTATCCACTTTCTCTATTTAAAAAAAAATAAATAATCTATACTGACAGTGACCATCTTGCATGCTTTCAGCAAGTGTAATCACCTAAACCATCTTACTTCCAAGTTCTGTGATGAAAAATAAAATAAATAAAAATCAGCCTCAAAACAACCGTCCTGGGAAAATGCCATTCCTTCTTCCAGTCCTGTTTTGCACTTCCTCCAATGATTTAATACACAACCACAGAAGAGAAAACCACACAGTTTTTCCCCTCTGATATTCCTATATCCTGTTGTTGGCATTTGTCCCCTCCTGGTCTAAAGAAACATTTCATTGAATGGCAGCCATTCAAGCATAGTGAATAGAAAATTTTGCAGTACTCCTCTCAAATTAAATGTTCATAAGAATCATCAAACTTGGAAGGTAATGAAGACAGCTATCATGTCATGAAAAGAAACTAACACTACGTAAATTGTAGTGCATGATCTCAATATAACGCAAGACTGATTAAATTTTGCCATTTCCAGTCTTATGTATCAAAATCAGTCCAGATGTAGTTTTCAGAGGAAAATGTTACTCAAAGCTTAGTTAATAGCCAAAAAAAAGAAAAAGAATCCTACCTTATCAGTCACCTCTTTTACCTAATGGGAAAGACATACTTCCTGAGGTGGAAAAAAAAAAAGGAATGCTGTTTTCAGAATAGAAAACAGTATGAATGCCAAGGTTAAAATATGGGCAGAAGAAAACTTGCAAAAATCGCACACTTTGCTAGTACCATATTTTAACAGTGATATGTGCCTAATGGAGGACTTTCCACACAAAACTGGGCTTCACAAATGATAAACTAGAATCACAGAACTTTCCTGTGGGAGAAAGGAAATAGATCTGCAAACCCTGCTGCAACAGCTGAGAACACAGCCCCAGTACCTTACCATTCATGCTTCATCTTCCAGAAGAAAAAAAAAAATTAGTTACAAAGAAAGACAATTTTGAAATTAGTATATTTCCAGTTTTGTCAATTATTAAATTAGAATATTTTCAAGAAACTTGCATAACATATTTGTTTTGAAAATGGCACTCTTTCCACTTTTTACAGGCTTGGGAAAAAAACCCAAACAGAATACTCATTTATTTAAAACATATGACAAAGAAAAACTGAAGAACAGCTACCCAGCATCCAAGCTATGCTGCCTAACTTTTTAGCTCACTACAAGAAAATGAAACACCTGGAAACTGCCGTCTGAAGAAAGAAAAATAAAATGGAGATTCTTTCATGCAACTGACATTCATGCAAATGGCAACGTAACAATCTTTTTTCTTGGAGTATTACTATACTGAATAGTCTAACAAAAGTTAGTTCACAAAAATGAATGGTTACATGATGAGAGCAATAGTTACATGATGAGACAAATAGGTTCTGTAATATTTCTATAATACTAAAGCCACCATGAACAGGTGTATTCCAAGCCAATCAAAGCTAGATCACAGTGCCTCTCTGTTTTTACTGATCTTTCCCAGTGGGATGACAAGCCAACATTTTTCACAATAATTGATTTTTCATACTTAAAATGAGATTTAGTGTTTGCTTGAAAATGCAAAGAAGGTCAAAATACTAGGATGTTTGTTAAGGCAAACAATAAATATTTATTACTGCATTGCCAGGCACTGCTGGTCTGTATCAAAGTATTTATTCTTATTTTATTTGTATCTATTCCATCTCTTTGTGGAAAAAAAATCCTGAGAACAGAAAAGTAATATAAACAAAATAATCAACACATTGCAAGATACTTTTTGGTACTTCATTCTTCTGGTGTTTCTACAGTGAGTCATGTTCTCTGAACTTGCTGTCTGAATTTCCTTGTTATTCACAACAGGAATTGTTCATTATCACAACACAACTTGTTTTCTGCTCTGCCTTATTTTTCACATAACAACTCTAAGTGCAATAAAATATATCTGATCTCTTGTTCAAACACCTTGAATTTTCTACAGCTTACTATTTTAAGACACCCAACTATTTAATATACACTGAGTAGAACAAGCTGAATTGAAGTGGGGAGCAGTGACAAAAAATTCTGTAGGAATCTTTTTCTAGCAGTGATTTTTTTTTTTCCAATAAATGTTTTATCTACTTTATCCTTTTATTACCACATCTTTCACAACTAATCACTGCAAAGGTATGAACAGAGACATTTTAAAAATAGTTACTGTTGTCAATGTTTGTTGATCAAAGTACACAAACTATTGTTTGGGCACATATTTTAAAGTCCACTGTGAGAAAAGGCAATCTCTTCTCAGTTCCGCAGTATTTTATTTTCTTTCTGCAAAGCTCAAAATTGAGAATTAATATTCAGTGCTGGCCTTGGTTAAAAGCAACATCACTGAACCTATAGTTTTAAAAAACACAGAGAGAAAATTAATCAGAAGGACAAATGAAATCTATAATCCTTTCCTTCTAAGAGGAAGGAAAAATACATCCAAACTTCTTTTCTTCCAATCATCTAAATACAGGGATTCTGTTAAACAGTAATATGAAATAGAACTTATACTACAGCAAACCACCAAACAGCTTCCAATCCCATTCCAGCCAAGAGGTGGAACGTACAACACTCAAAATCCTAAACAGACACCTGCTAGGAGATAGAGGCAAACACCGGTTTAAGAAGGCGACCTTCCCAAAATCACAGTTCACTCCACAACCAGTCTCCACACAGAATCACACATGTTAACACTGCCATGCATGGAGAACACAGGGAAACCTCAGGGAGCAAACACACCAGGTCCCTGCCAGACTATCAACGACAACACAGCCAGTGTATGCATAAATTCACACACACACACAAAATCTCACTAGCAGGAAGAATTACCATTTGAAAAAGTTCGTGCTTAAAAAAACCAAACTTATCAACCTAGAACTGTTCTGATCTGTTGCCTCCTTCTTCCCAGCTAGCAGTAGTAATTAATGACAATAAATAATATGCCTGAGGATATTCCAACCAGTTTTCTGAATATCAATAGAAGACCAATTACAACTTCAGTGGATGAGCAAAGATTTTTTCATCCTAAAATGCATCTGGTCTCTATGGCAGAAGACAGGAAAAAAAGGATCTGCTGCTTTGAAATCCATAATATTTACCCAAATTAAGCTACTAACATTTCATTCAGGCCTTTCTAACAGCTATTCTGACATTCTTTGGGATGCGGCCAAAAGGTACAAGGATTTGTCTATTGTCGAGGTTTTTCTTTAACTCCACTTCTTTATTACTTCATCAAAATGCTTCGAATTCTCCATGATGCACCTTAAAAACAGCAATCTGTGGAGATATTGAAGCACCTGAATTTTAAGACAATTGTCCATGCGGACAGAGAAACAAATGTTTTCAGACATAAACTTCCCATGTCGTAGCATGCAACAACATACTACGTGACAATTCTAGGAACAGAAAAATAAGACTATTTTCTTTTTTAATACTACTTTTAATGCCTGAGTTTCAGTTCTATTCAGTACACATACACCAAAGAACACTAAAAATATCGTGTTCAGTAACTTTAAATACTATGTAATGATGCAACTAGCTTTCTATATCAAGAAAGAAAAAGTAGGCAAAACCATTTTGTCCAAATAATTTAGAGTTTCCAAACACTGAAAGCTAATGCTTTTCACTAACATTAAACTGTACACATATGCATCATATGCTGTACAGTGAAAATTAATTGAGGCTGCAGAAGCTGGACAACATAGTACCATGGAGCTCTAAAACTTATTTCATCCCACTGCCTTAACGTGGGGCAAGATGCTAGTTCCACATGACAGCAGAAATGGGTGTCAATATCTTCACAAATGACTCGATCTGATTGGACTGACTGGGCCCTGGAAGAGCAGCTGCAGGGTTTCTATGAACATCAAGCCAAGCAAGCCTGTTGCAGAGCCGAGCACACTGAATTTCTGAACTTTAGGGGAAAGGTGCGCAGGTTTAGTAGACTTATGAATATTATTAAATATTAATTCTCTGCCCAGAGTGGGCTGACACCTCATGCTAATGGTGATATAATGCATGATGTGGGGAGGATACAGACTCAAGTGGGCTTCGCCTTCCCAGTCCCTCAGGCAGCAGGGAAAGGAGGAGGGCAACACGTGGCCAGGAGTTTCAGACAGGAGGAGGCTGTGTCCTCCAAAATCCTGAGAGTGACCCCTCAGGGTTATGGCCTAGTGGACTCTCTTGCTTTATTCAAATAAATCTGATTCTTGCAGGACTCGTCCGTCTCCTTTGTGAGCACTGGCCTTTCACAGTGCTATTTTCCACACACACACACACAAGCTAATTAAGCTATTTCTGGGACCTACGTGATTTGAAGCATTCTCACACTACCAAAACCACATATCTGCTACAGAAAATACTTTTTAATTAACAGAAAATGTAATTATTCTGAGAGGATGTTATGCTCTAATATAGATGTTTTCATAAAAAACTGAATGAAAGGAAAAAAAACTGTTCCGTAGCAAAGTATTTTAAAAGAAAGCAAAAGTCTCAGGATTATGTATTTTCACCCTAATATCTGATCTAAACCTCTACAAACACTACATTTCTCCTACCCTCCTCCTCCAGGTCACCTCCAAGCCATGTACAACTGAAGCCTACAATCAAGATTTCCACAAACTGTTGATTTTGAATCAAATTGTCAGTACAGACTATCCCCAGGCACTCTCTGACATGACAAACATGTTAAAAGTATTGTTCAGATATGCTCTAAACTGTCATTGAAATGGCAAGTTTTTTATATTAAAGAAAAAAAAATTCTCCTCACCATGTACTCAACATTTGCATTTCTTATAGCACTATATATACACTACATAGAATTCTGTCAGGAATTTCCCATCATTTTTATCTTCTTTCATACATGGACTGTGAGCTTTTTCACAGAAATTTTACTGTCAGTTTTTGCAAAGTACAGCAAAACATATGAGTCTAAAATTATGATGTGAGATATATGCAGAAAATCTTTGTTCTGCAGCTCATCACTTTTGAGGCCACATGTCTTGGAGCAATTTGGACAATCATAACCAAATATACCTGAAAAGAAAAAAATTAGGATTGTCTTTTCATAACACATGTTCTGAACAACAAGTCCAGAAAATTACAATAACCAACAGAAATAATCACATTTTAATTATGTAATAATTTTAAAGGCACTTTTAAGGTATAATTTTGTCAGAGAGAAAAAGGAAATAATTCCAAATCTCCTTACACAGAATCTATTTCAGGCATCATTATGCATTTTAAGTTGCTTACAATTATTTCTGAACAAACTATGATGGTCATTGTGTGCAGCAAATAAAAGAATGTAGTCAAAAATGTACTTTGAACCATTCCTTTTAGGTTACTGTGAATATATTTATTTAAGAATAAAAACAAAAAGCACTTCTTTAAAAACTTAAGTAAACAAACATTTACAAACCAAAAAAAAAAAAAAACCAAACCTATTAATTGCAGTGCCAGTGCAAAGTCACACACAGGTAAAGTCACTTACACCAGCTCAGTTACACAGAACAATCCAAAAGATTGGTGTTGACTTTGGAACATCTTATTACGGTAACAAACAATCTATTTAAAAGAGACTAATGGAAGTGGGATCACTTTTCTTCTGAAAGACATATGGAGTCTTTTTTCTGTCAGCCGAAGTTCATGGCTGGACTCAGCTTACAACTCTGATCAGACTAGCATGCTTAAAACCCTTCAGTGCATAGAAATCTCACAAATACTCACCTGTTAATAGCTAAAAATTATCTTCATAACATTTTAAAGAATACTGATTGACAGCAGTCTTTTCTTCTCATTGTATGTTTATAGGAAAATAACAATGCAAATATATGCTCAATTTATTTTGAACATACCAGAGTAATAAAATGAAACTGCAACCAATTAAAAAAAAAATCTCAAACAAATACACAAAAAAACCCAATCAACACCCATGGCCCTCTCCAGAAGAATGAAATTCCTTTAAAAATTATGTATTTTTATTGTTCATCTTCGGCTGAAGTATAAATCCAAGGCCATAACTTGTACAAAGTTACCAATTCAATTACACTACCAATGAAAGCTACCGTTAAGAGTAATTTACCCTCAACATCAAAAAATCTACTCATCCAAACATTTTAAACAGTCTTCTCTTAGTAATATTATTTCACTTAACATTCCTTACTGATTGAGTAATGGCTATTAAAAAACAAAAACAAAACAAAACAAAACAAACATCTCAGCAGATTTTTCAAATAAATTTCAAATACATTATTCTTCTACAAGAGAAAGTCAAAAGGCAGTCATCTGGGAATAATCTTCAGTTAGGTTTTAACATAATTCATGCAATAACTTTATTAACTCTTTTTCCACTAACCAACTCAGTAAATTCTCTCCTTCTCTCTCTACTTATTTTCATTCTTTGTAACTCATATATGAACATACTAAAAATAGGCTTCTGAATCTCACCATCCGAAGGTGAAAGCTTTAATTATAAATGCAGAAACCCAAAGTAATATGGGACTTGTCATCTTTTTGGAAACATTAGCCCCTAAACAACATGAAGTATCATGTTTTCTTTGAAGTATGCAACAGAAGTCCCTTTTCACAAGAAAGTTATCATGTAACTGAAGTCTTTGTCATAGTATGAATTCAGAATAGACTATATTTTGCCTTGGCAAGATCAAGTTTAAAATGGCAAGGGAAAAAGAGACAGTGCAATCAAGAATGCAGGTTACATTAGTTCTATTTTCAAAAAATTCATAGACTATTTCTGGACCATGGTAGAATTCAGCCATATATTTATGAAATACCAAAAAATACTATCAAATACTTTATTTTTTGTTTTACATTAAAATATCTCAAAATAATTTACAATTACTTAAAATGTTTTTTGCAATTTCATAGTATATTTTACAACAATTTTGTTTGCCATATTGTAAAAAAACCCTATAACTTTACTGATAAAGTAACTCTCTAACTGTAGCTAAACACAGTCACACTCTAAAACAAGTAGCAACATAGTTCATTTTTCAGTATTTAGAAATGCAGTGCTACTCAACTTCATCGAACAGAGAAGATTTAATGACCTCCAACACACTGTAACTGGAGATGCTCATATTCTCATCGAGTATGCAGATACAATACACTAATACATAATTAAAGAACAGGCAGTTACTGATTTATATTTATGTGAGATCAGCTTTACAAAAAGGAACATACTTCAGACTCACAGGCAATTAAAACCAGATTAATTTCCTACCACAAATATGAGTTCAAACTCCTAGTGAGAACAGCAGGACTTGCAATTTACTTTTACACTCTTTATTACATTAATACAGCAATCAAAACAAAAATTGTCATTCACCCTTGACAAAAATAAGGAGCATAAAACCCTTGTATAACTATAGTTTTCATATAATCTATTGATTAGGGAAGGCACCTACTTGGCCCTTCAGAGCACAAAATCAAAGCCCAGGAATTCCCAGCCCCTTGTGGAAACTGCACAGGTGGTTCAATAGCAGTGTAAGAAGCCTTAGCAGCATGCAGCTATAGTAATGAAATATCTTTAAAGTGTTGATATAAGTCAGAGAAAAAGAACATGCATGCACAATCTGCCATCTGACCAAAGGTCTCTTTACTCCCATTTCAAGGCAAAATCATTCTCAATTCTATCACCTAGGTACTTTAATATAGAATGCCGTGGTGGAAATCACAGAATACAATGGCATGACTAAATTATGCACATTTTTAGAGTAGAGGTTTTAATTTTTTGAAAAATAAGGTGTTCAGCTGTTAATTACAAAAAGAATAAACAAGTGGATTAAGAACATAATAAATCACACTTTATACTGAAGTTGTTGAACTAATTGGTTGCATTTCAGCATGACAGTATAGATACTATCATGAACCAGAAGCTGGAAAGAGGCAACATACCAAACCTCACTTGCTGTCAACACTCTTTGTTTACCAACAAAGCACTGCCTGTGGCAACATGCTACACAAGGAGGAGCTGATTTGGCTTGAATTTGTTAGCTCTGCGAAACAACAAGCATAGAGCAGCCACATATAACTTAATTACATAGATTAGAGATACACAACAGTTTAATCAACCAGTTCTAACACAGCATTGCTTGAAAACACAACAAACAGGCCCAATGATACTTAATACCCTACTGTAAAAAACTGTTTTAAAAATCCCTACAAATACACAGAAAATAAGACAGCTTTTACTACAAGAAAAAAGTATCAATACAGTAAACTTTCTTGCTCCCCTTTTTCTATTATATATTGCCTGCAAACAAATTGTTTTATTCGGTTTTGTATGCCATGATCCTTTATTAGAGACCAAAGGAATTCCCATTAGCAAAACTAACTTGCTTTATGATCTGTACACACATACAATACAGCCCTTTCCAAACAAACCTGTTATCTAACTCAAGATCAAACAAATGAATATGACAGAGTAAGAAAGACCATACAGATAACAGCACTAACTCCATGTAATTACAGATAAGCAGTCATCTCCCTCAGAGCAAAGCAATTAAATGTGTTTGTCTTCAGACCTACAGTGCTTAGCTGTCATGGAATCAACACGCACAATTAGATGGGTCTCTGAGTTTTGTAACTGTTAGCTTTACCTCTTATTTTCATCCAAAAGTTAGTTGTACAAGAAAAGAAAAATGAAAAAGCAATCATAGTTTTAAATCATCTCTTCAACGAGCAGAATCTGAGTCATGAAGTGTGGTCTATTCCATGTTAGACATTTAATATCTCAAACAGGACACAGTATTAAAAGTATATCTTAGTGGTATACATTTTTTCCTAAGGAACTCTTACATAATTCCTTATGTTATTAAGCTTATTCTACAATGGGAGCATTCTTCTGTTTTGAATACACACTATATTTAGCCACACAACATCCTCATCCAGGTGGATGCACCCAGTTACTCTGCCTATACAAACTACATACAAATGGGAGCACATCAGAGGTGCTGCTGACCAATCTGAATTGACTTTCATTTTCTTTCAATGAGTGGAATCACTCAAGAATAGTAACGTCTTCTCTAAATACCACAGGCATGTCATCATTCTAAAAATCACTATATGGAAAAGTTAGATACATTAATGCAAACCCTAGCACCATTATTTCTTTTCTGTCTATGATAAGTCATTCACTATCTTGCAGATGTTATTCAGCAGCAAGTAATAAAACCACAATATACCAGAGTTACAGAGGAGGGCAACAGCACAACCTGGAATTACCAATAGCTCAGAAATTGTACCAAAATTCATGCAAAAAAAATGGCAAAGTCAAGTGCTACTGATAAAACAGAGAGGAGAGGCAGGGAGGTCACAAAAATCACCTAAGGGCAGTTGGACTAATCTAAAGACAAATTAGAACTCAATAAAGGTCCACTGAACAAAAAAACAACTAAATCCTAATACCTCAGATCAGTTTAAGCTTTCCTAAAAGCAACGCACAAGACAGTCATGTTTGCCATTAAGGCAGCCATGACCTACAATTCATACATGAAACTTATTTTCCATAAAAATAATGCATATGTTGTCCACTCTTCCTGGTAGTATAATATTTTATATATATATTTTTAATGTACATACATATCACTGAGGAATGGAATTATGGCCACAAGAATCTGAAGTGTATCCTTCACTGAGTTCACTCTGACAAACTGTTCCATTACTGGAATGTCAGCTGACCCTGTTAATCAGCATTTTCTCTTACAAGCATTTGGAAAAAAATGACTATGTCAGATTCTTAAATCCATTATAAAAACCTACCTCAAAAAGAGAAGGTTTTTTCTATGCTCCAATCCCATTCTGCTTCCTAAAAAAAAGCTGAAGTACAAATTTAACAACAGAAGATAGTCTGAAGGTTAATTTTAATATGATGCCTGCACTACAGACATTTTCTCCAGAAACCATTAAATAACATTTAATTCAAAAATTGGTATAAAGTCTAGAGGACTGGTTTCCTGTTGCTATGTTCCAGTTGTTCGGGTTTAAGATGAAACAAACCAGAGGATATCAGGTATGAAAACTGGATCAAGTCTCACTGTCAGCATTCTTTACAGGATACAACACGGGAGGGAAGCTTGTCAGTGTCACATGTACATCCACACTACAAGGAATTATTACTGGCAATTCTTCTTAAGAGGTCATATCCCATTACCAAAAAATCTATATCCCTTATCACTCCAGACTCTGCAAATTACTTTCGACAGCATCAGTGATCATAAATTTTACTCTCAAGGATCTGCATGAAAATAGCTCAGCAAAAACAGAAGAGAGAGAAAATTTCACCACACTTTATCCGAAACAGATATTGTATTTCTGCTACAAAAAGCAGCATGTCACATTGCAGGGTATGAACCTGCAAAGATCCTCTTGAAAATCCAAACAATTTGATATAGCTTCTGATGAAAAAAGCAGGGAAATTAACTAATTTTGAAACTTGTGTAAGAACAAAGACTGCAAATATCCACACTACAGCAACACAGAAAATGTGTTTTGCTTTGATGAAGAGACAGCACTTACACAGGCATTGCAAAATTAAGTACCATGTGTGGAACACACCAGGTCCATTAACTAACAGATAAGCACAAATACGTTCTCCAACTATTCTGGTCAAGATGTATAGGCATTTTATATCTTTGAAATTAGGAATATAAACAGTAAAAAAGAGACATCTCTAAACATAATGTAAACACCACACACAGAATCACAAAAAACCCCACACACCACACAAATGCTAATTACACCCAAATTATGAATACAGTTCAGGTATTGTAAGCACTGAATGCATCAGATATTTGCACCAAAACTTTTCAGCAGACAAATGTGCTGAATGTGACCAATAAAATTAAGAAATAAAAGACAGCAAAATGTATTTACCAAGTAAATTTGCCTGAAAGGGAACATTATTTTTAGTATTTCTGCTCTTGCAGCATTAACACTTGCTCTAATGTAACCATAGCTATGAAAATCTAGTCAGTTCCAGAAATGAGATTTAATGGTTGCTTCTAAAAGGAATCAAATAAAACATGTTTTATTTTCTGGCTACTGCAGAAATTAACCCTGTTCTGGCCAGAACCAGAGCAATACTTTTAAACTTAGCTTGATATATGGTAACTAGCAACTGTGAACTCTTGCTCCTAAAAAAACAGTATGGGTATACAGTTCTTATAGTAATAATCACTGTTTTTATACAACTTTTAATAGTTGCTTAAAAATAATGTCATTGTTGTTTTTGATAACTTGACCCTTGTATTCCACTCATTTCCTTTCAGCATGTATACGTTTTAATGTACTACTACTCAAATAGCAAACCAGCAACATGACTTGCTGAGCAAAAATAATGACATTCCTAAACTGTATAGGAAAATACTTTACAGAATGAAGCACAGGACTAAGAGTATGTTTCCAAGTGTACTTACTGGACTGTTTGCTAAATTATTTTAATTATTACAGTCTTTGATGCTATTCCAAAGTTGGTACCTTTCATGCCCAAGTAGGTGTTAAAATTTATCTTCTGGATTTTCCAAATGCCAGCTGCCTCAGGTTCTGGGCACTTATTCGTGCCCACTCAGAGAGAGGTCAGCAAGACAGAATTTTTATAACCATTGCTGAAATGCAGTCTTGAGTCTCTAATTATTCTCTCTACCAGTAGATAAAAGACTAACAAATACTTCCAAGATGGGAGCTATTCATGCCACTTAGTGATTTTAGTTTTTTCCTTTCCTGCCTGGAAGAACAAACTAATCCACTAGAAATTCTGTGCAACATTTGTAAAAGCAATTAACCTACCCCAGCAAGGCAAAACCACTGGCTGTAGCACGCAGTATGTCAATGCACACAGAAGACAACCTCTAAACACTAAGTATTCTACTAAGTGTATTATGGCCATTAATTATTTGCTTGCGTTATGAAGAAAGCATTGTCCCACACAATTCAAAAGGCATCATTTATTAATAAGTGTATGTAAACCCTCACAAAAAGTTCCTCTACCTAAAGCAAATTACAGTCTCACTACTGGTGAGATTTTCCAGACTTTTGTACTGAGATACACAAATCCCATTAAGAGGTGAGGAATCTTGTTTCTTCATCTACAGTACTCCAACTTAGAACAGACTGATTCTGCCAAGCAATAATCTAATCCAAAAAATTTTGAAGTGCTAAAACCCAAAAAAATATATGTGCTAATGGTGTGTGAGAAATGGGATGAGAACAAAGAGGAAACTATCACCACTTTTAACTCTATAACCAGGATTATATGACTAATATTTTACAAAGTAATCAACACTATCACCAAAACTACTGCTGTAGCTTCTACTACTGTACAAACCACAGTACAACAGTTCCCAAATTACTAAGTTTAAAATCCAAGCTATAAGTTTCCATCACAGAAATCTTTTCCTAAATCTCCTGCACAGACAAGAAAAAAATCTTCCATTTCAGCTAAACTTATCTGATTTTATCTAGAAACAGAATACTTCCAAGTAGAGCTTTATTCTCCTCAATGACTGTAAGGCAGGTGAAATCTTTAAATCTTCACTGCCTCTTTCAAATTGAAAAAGATGCTTTGAAATATGCTGCATTTTACTTTTTAAAAACTAATTTTATTGCTACGATCTAGGATAAATATTATTTTAGTGACCATATTCAAAACATCTAAGTATCTTCACAAACTGATGAAATAGAACAAATATCTACATGAAACAGTTACAGCCATAAACCTCCTTAAAAATTTAGTTTTTAAAATTTAGATAACATGCAAAACCAAAATAATAAGCACTGATGGAGAATAAGAGTAAACTGGGGAAACATAAAAAACTGTTCAAAAAGGAGCAAAACCAGATAAAACCAAGATAAAGACAACAAAGGAAAAATGCATGAAGGAGGAAATCCTTTAGAAAGGAAGGAGGCTGAAAAAGAACTGCATCAGCAAGCCTTGCATTCCTAGGAGAAAGTTGATATATGAGAAATCTACAGTCCAGAGAAACAATAAAATCACATTCAAAGAACAAATTTCAGAGCCAACTGATCATTTCAGGAGAGAACAGAACACCTTCCATCACTGCTGCTTTATATGAAACTGGGCTGAGATGAGGACAAGAAAATAGGAAATGTGGAAAAGGATTCCCTTAGGAAACATCTCTCTGGTCCAATAAAATATCCAAAGGTTCCAGCAGTTTTCTGTGGAGGACTATTAAAATTGTTTTTATACAGCTGTAGCAGATGGTATGATTCACTTATCTCAAAATACAAGAGCTCAGGGAACTTGATATTATCAGGCATCAAGTTAGAACAAATAAAAAAGTGCCTGTCATGCAAATATTGAAACCATGAATAACATTGTGGGGAAAGATCTACTATTTAACATATTTTTTAGAGAGATCAGACTTGAAAAAACATCATGCCAACAATATTATACAAATACAACCTTCAACTTTCCCCCTGCAAGGAAGTCCTTCAATTACTGTTGTCAGGTGAAGGTACTAGGAGGTAGAAAATAATCATTCTCTCCCTTCCTCTTCTCTGAGGTTTCCATTAGCAGCTGCTGTTGGGCACTGCCAGAGATGAGACACCTGGTCAGGCACACTCCTGATGTGAACTGGAGCTGCATTTCTGGTGATCTTGTGATTTAGCAGTACCTTTCCATCTAAAGAGCTTCAGGGAGAAGAAAAACTGCTCCAGAGAAAAAGAATACATAATCAAAGAATCTTCTATCTCCTCCAGTCTCTAAAAAGACGTTTGTTCACCATCCCAGCTTCAGTATTCATCAGGTATGGAAGTAGCCTAGACCTTTCTTGAATTTCAAAATTACTGTTTCAGTAGTTTTTAGAAATAAGAAACTCTGTTGCAACCATCCATTCAAGTTTTCACTCCTCTATTCTCAGAGGGAACCAGAAGGAGTCCTGCACAAAGCCAGCAAGGTTTGTTTTCTCTAATAATGCAAATGACCAAAACAAAATCAAACCTTGCTTTTCTCCCAATACTTCAAGGTTGTTTTATTTTCCTTAATGAAAGAGCTTCAAGAAATGTCCTGTTCTTCCTGTCCCCCATATAGCCCCTTGCCTCAAGCTACATGATGGTAAGAAACACACACACAAAGGAGACAAAGAACATGAGAAAGAAAGGCTCCAGTGAAATTGGAAAACACTGCTAACTACCTGGAGATGGTGGCATGCACTTGGACAAAGAAAAGCCATTTATTATTAAAAAACAGGGCACAACACAAGATTAATATCACAAGTGAAAATTCGCAAAATTGAAAATGTAAACTGCAAGACAAGACAAAAATATATTTAATTTTAAGTTTGATTTTAAAAAAGCTTTGAATGATGCTTTAAAGAGTTTAGGAATTGTGAAAAAAAAAACAAAACATTAATCAGTACTAATAGGACAGTTCTTAATGACAAAAACTTTAAACAGCCCTCAAAGGACTCATCTCTAAATGCACAGGCGTGGTAAAAAGCATAATTACTGAACATGTGACCCAATAGAAAAAATTCAAACTGAGTACTACAAAAATCAGAGAGGACAGTAAAACGTAACGGCAATGGCAGGTCTACTCAACAGAAACAACATCTTAAAACACACAAATTTTAACAGCAAAGAACAATTAATCTAAGTTGCTAAAACCAAAATACTTCAGTGGGATGTCAATCAGTAACACAGAGCTGACAACTGTGCTTTAATTACATTTGAGACTGTTACCAATTAGTTAGTCTGCAGCACTACAGGCTGCACGCTATGACTCAGTGCACTGACTCATTCAGTAAAACTTTTCCTACAGAACTACCCAGGCACCCACAAGGATGCAAGATCAAAAGGAAACTAGTTACATTGACCTTCTTAGCAAGAGTCTTGTTTTAAATTTAGATGACCAAAAGTGCATACTGACAAAACTACTCAAGAAGGCTTTTTGAAAGGGAGACTTTCTGGAGCACTGTTTTAACTCCATTTCAGATAAACATCTCAAAAAATCAAAATACAAATAATGCTTTATACAGTTTGAAGCTGAAGTAGCGTATTTTAAATCTGTTCTTTTTACAAGCTGCTCAAGTAGCATTATTTACTATTAATAAAAATATCTACCATAAAAAAATCCTCTTTTCTGTCATTTAAGAGTCCTGGTTGATTTTAAAAATTGAAGGCTGAATTTTTTTCTGTATAGAAAGTAAGTCTGATGGAAGGGGATGGGAAAGAGTGACAAAGTGTTTTCAGCTATTCCCCTGTTTTGGAAAAGAAAGTATCTTTGTTTATATTTTTGAATTATAACAATTCTACCACTGCACTAGGCAGGAATGGCATTTTCAAGTTTTGCAATGAAAACAACAGGAAGATAACGCTGGGTGAAAGATTCTTCTATTGATATTCTCATGGACCTCCAAAAACAAGTTAGATTTCAAAGTAAGACTTCTGTCCCAGCTGTCTTCTGAAGGCTCAGGCTATGATGCCAAAGCTGAAAGTGCAGGATCCTGGAAAAGGAAAGCTGTGTTAATTGTTCTCATGTTGTCAGCTTCTGGTCTGATGGTGCCAACAGAGTTCAAGTAGTCAAAGAGGTGAGTGCAGGAGAGGTGGCCAGACCTACTGAGAAGCCCTTCAGTGTGTATGTACCAGCTGATGGAAACAGCTCACTGCTTCTGAAAACCGCTGGCTGCTCATCATCATCTGCAGCTCTAGCCGCACACGGGCCCTACTCCCACAAGTTAGGCTTGCTCACCTGAAAACAAGGTGCAAGGAAAAGGACAGTTCTGCTGTGAGCTCATTCCATGGCTGCACAACCAGAAGAGCAAGAAGAAGCATGAATGTGTATCCAGAGACCAGCATGTCCAGTGCACTTGGCAATGCGTTAAGCCATTAACACATAAGAACTCAACAGTTTTATTTTAGGCCTGGAGGAAATGGGAGGAACAGGAAAGGCTCTTGAGGGTTAAAATGAGCACACATGTTGCAATTAAGAAATATTTTTAAATTAAAGCACATTTTCTCCAGAACTACGCTGGAGAACCTACAAACCTCAGTATTTAACATTAATTTTCAGCAAGTGAAAAAGCTGTAACTCAGAACAGGCATACGTCATCTTCTCACAGCAAGACAAAAAACAACAACTCACCTAAGATTGGTACTAGACCAATCAACTAAACCAGTAAATTGCACAAGATGCTAAGTGTTAGGTGTAGGAGTAATTAGGCATTATTTTCTCATGTGTGTTTTCCCTCTTGTAGTTAATTTCTCTCAGCACAAGTGTTTACTGTGTACTTCCATAAGCCAATTAAACTCAGCAACATGGCTCAGAAAACTAAAACAGAAGAAAAAGCTATATTGTTTTGTGACATGTGAGTGTGTTTAACTGATTTGCAGAAGTCAGGGAGGGACAGGAGCTTCGGGAGATGGTGTTATGGGGGGAGAAAGACTGCTGGACTTGTCCCCTTCAGTGGCATTAGGACACTTCACTGGCTTTGTGTTCAGCTTGGCTCTTCCAGCAAATCCTAAGGAATGAATCAATCGGTTCCATTCGAGTTTGCTTTCCAAAAGTGAAGTACTGCTGGAAATTGCATTATCCAACACAGCAAATGAGAAATGCACTCAGCTGACAGATGGACACTGGAGCTTTGGCCACCCAGCTCCTGTGATTCTCAGGAAGTCACTACACCAAGTAGGTAGGTCACGCTGTTTCTCATATTTCTGTCTGTAAAAATCAAACTCTAGATCTGCTTCCCAAAAACACTGTAATGTCAACAACTGCAAGTGGATGTCCCTCCAATGTGCTGCAAAGCTCTAAACCAAAATGCTAACCTCTTCCAAAAACCAGGAACAGAGGCATTTCTGCTTGGATACCCAAAGCACAATTTCAGTGTTGTTGCCTCTAAATTCTGCCAAGTAGAAGCAATACTATTGTGCTACTTTATAAGAGAGCTGTGAACATAAATTCTGTGTAATGAATTTGAATTAATCTATAAAGATAATCTGTGAATGATTCAAAGGTTGTAGGGATATAATTCAAGACATAAAGATCTAAATTCAAAGCAGAGTTTGAACAGTAAACAGCATATAAGACACATCTGTAAACAAAATATTTCATTTATTTCCCCAGCACTGTCTGGCTGTATCTACCTGAACAAGCCAGTGGAAGTAGATTCTCAAGGACAGAACCACCATTTAGTCCAGGCCCCTGCACAAAGACCAGCAGGTTTTACTCCAGATAATTTCCCAGGGTCATTTTCTTTTTTTAATATTGTTCCTAGATAACAGTTTGCTTATAAATTCAATGCCAGCAGAGGTCAGCATTCAATCCTGCTGAACAATTACCCACGTAAAACATTCTTCATTAAAAAAATAGAGAGAAGTCCTCTCTCTTCAAACAAAACATACACTATGTACGCTCACTTCCAAACTCACAATAGCAATATTGCTGGTTTTACATAATGGCATCTATCAAAACTTAAACTTTTAATCAGATCATGTTTCTAGAACTATTCTAAATCTAGAACTACTTTTGCTAAAGCAAAAATATTGATCAGAAGATTTAACAATTGGAAACTTCTTTTTCTCCTTGTCAGTAGCATTTCAATCTCCAGTGTGAGAAAACAAAGTTTCCTTGAAACTTTGTGCTCTTCTGCTCTGCTAGAAGTCACCTTTGTTGAATGAACATAACTCATGTAAGCTGAACTATCTGCAGCTTCTGAAAGCCATTTAACAAGGACTTCAGACTAAAAGTCAAAGTCTGCCTACCCCTGATCAAGTTCAAATCAGGTATTTATAAATTTCCATTACATTTCTCCATTCTAAGCACTGTTTCCTTGGTTGACTCAAGATGTGATTTAAAATGGATAATTTTAAGTATCTTTCCAATTTATCTCGAAATTATTTGTTGCACCTAATGCATGCATAGATCAATGTAGAGAAAGGTTTATATTTTAATTTTTGCATAACAACCCAATTTATCCTCAATTCTCATTAAACATACAAGAATTAAAAGAGTACACTAGTTTTATATGTCTGACAACAGGTGGAGTTTTTAAAATTACGTGAAATAAACCAGATCGTTAAAAACCACCGGCATCATGAGACATGTTACTTGTTAGATAGCAACAAAGACTTGTTAGTAGAGAAATGCACTTTTAGAGAAATGCTTGAAGAGTTCTGTTGTTTTTCTAAATGAACTAAGAAACTACACACACTCAAAGTCTCAGAAGATAACATTACTAAAACATACACTCTGCTGCTATTCACATGCAAATAAGAAAAACTATCCTAGAACTAAGAAAATAAGAGGTCAACGAGACCAAGATATTCTTGCATTTTTATCCTATTTTATTCAAATTTAGTAAGAAGCAATATTTAGGCTTTAGCATGCTAATAACCTTTGCTTTCTCTTATGAAAATTCAAAATATTTTGCAAATAAGTTCTGTAAAGTAAATCAGACATAGCTGTTTTTAAACTAGAGTACTTTGGTTTTTAATCAAAATCATTGCCTCACAGATTACAAATATTACAAATCCAGTGAATCATACACAATCCACAGGCACCTACCTATGCAATACTCCCATCCTGAAAAGTTGCAATTTTCATTTGCATTCTGTCACTTCTTAGCAGAACTCTAAAAATGAAAGGTGACTTACTATAGAACTGTGTGTTCTGATGTCATCTCAACGTCAATCAGCAACAAAATACTGCCATGTTGTAACATAAAATTACTTAACAATAAAAAGGAATAAAAAAGAATAAAAAAGGAACTTCTGGAAAATAAAAACATCTGTGGCAAAAAGTGGTTAAGATTACTCTGTAGAGCAAAGCCTCCTTGCAGTAAACTTGAAAATGTTTTAAACCTATGCAAGGTATACAAGCTCTATACAAATCTATAGACCCAGTACCAGTAAGATGCTACTGATGACACCACCATGAAAATTATGAGCAGCTACTGATCTATACAGGCTTAATTCCCATCCAAAGCTTGCTCAAGTATACAAGAGCTGAACTTTCAGTGAAAACATTATAAAGGGATTGAAAGGTATTATGCAGGATGATATGACCTGCCAGAAGATAAAGTTGACCAAGAAAGCGAAAATTTTCAGGTTGGTTTTTTTTTTTTTTGCTAATGGTAATATATTACAACATAAAAATTGGGGTTTTTTTTCTGGCACCTACTAAAAAAGAAAAGAAAAAATCAAATTAAGTACATAGCAAAGAAAAATTTTGGTTGCAAGCAAAAGATATCTCCTATCAGTTCTATACAGTACATGTCTTTCATCTACATAAAAAGTTAGCACTTGTAACTTAAAAAAAGTAAGGACTGCTAGGTAAAATATAATTGGACTCATTTATTCCAAAAGTACTTTTGACAGAATATGAAATGATAAAGAAGTTGTTTACATACCAAGTCTAACAATCTACATCACAAAGAGAATACAAATTAACGGTTGGCATTTTTTAGGAAAACAGCCTTCTCAGACCAGGTATTAAGTACAATACAAACTTATTTTCCAGTATTGCTCTATTCAACAATTCAACATCATGCAACCATTATTTCCCATTTTTCACATTACAGAAAACACTACAGGTACACTAACAGATGATGCTACTAAATTATACCAGTATACAGTTGAAATATCTGTAAAATCACTAAGTTTGCACATCCAAGAATTTCAGTAGCATGCACTATCAACCATCTCTTCATCATTTCAGAGAGAGGAGATAAAAGATTGATATGAACATATTTTGAAGCATCCATCAATCATAATCACTTAATGCCTCAAAATAATTTCCAATGTATTTTCTTCACAAGGGTTCAATTTTCTGATTACAGCTAAATATGAAACAACATATGAACAAAAATGCATAGGTTTTGTATGAAAAGGCATTTTATCTCTGCTTTGCTATGTTTTGCACTCCTCACTTATCTTCTAAAGCCTCATACCTTAATTTCTGTTCTTGATTCCACAGAACATACAAGAATACATCACCTGAAGACATCTACAATTTATCCTAAAGTACATGACATCTTTCTTAGTCATCAATGGTAGGTTCATCTCAGAAGCCTGGCCCAAGTCCAGTCACTGCAAACCCCTCTAAACCTCACCCACCCAGAAGCAAAGGGAGCCACATCCTAGCTGCTCTCACCTATGCCAAGCAGCATTCCCTGCCCAGTGTGAAACCTGCAGCCAAACACTGCACCTCACCTAGCTGAGGGAAACATCCAGAAAGATTACTGGGAGCAAGTTTTTCAATGCAAGAGAACACAGATCAGCCCCTTCACCTTTTGCTCTTGCAGAAGAGGTAAGAGAAGCAAACAAAAACCATCAGCACCTGCCTTTGTCACCTGCTTTCAGACAGCACTTGCAGACCTTGCTTCAGTATGCATTATTTACTTCACTCATTTTCCTAAGAGTAATGTTGTCTGGAATTAGATTTAATGACATTATGACTCAAGCACACCATTATTAACATTTCCATAGGAAATTAAAATTTCAGTGTCTGAATGACTTCAGCTAATCATCAGACTTAACAAAGAAAAGCTGACTTCCCCTCTGTTACCTCAGAAGAAACTTCTTTCCTCAATTATAACTGAGGAGATAGTCAAGATGCAATGAAAATTTTACAAAGGCTCAAGTAAAAATCTAATTCCTTATCATTAATGGTTAGCCAACCCCAAAAAAGCCATGGACATGTTTTTGATAAGCCTTGGCTGCCAGGATCCTACAGCAATTTGACATTAAAAAATACCATTTTGGTACAGAGTGAGCCTGAAACAATATTCATTTATTTCAGTGACACTAGTAAAACAGAAGAATTTGTCATTTATTAAAGCACAATTATTAGGAAAGTATTTTCCCAAGATGCTGAGTATCAGCAAACATCATTGGAATGAAGATAACATGCTCAGAAAGACAGGGAAAAAGAAAAAATATTGAAAAAAAAAAATCAGACCATACGTTTGCATGACTTCAGATATCTGTTTAAATAACAAATTTAGTAGCTTAACCTTTTAATCATCTCTTTACCCAGATGAATTCTGTGCAAAACTACTCCCAACAGTATAAAACACAAAATAAGAAAACAAAACTGGCAGATATCTCCCATACTCCAACCGTGATCTTCAATTGCTAGTAATATTTTGTGTGATAGAAAAAAGTCTGCATTTCTGTTTGCAAACTCAAATTCAAATATTTAATAAGAAAGCTTAGCCAAAAGGCTGACTAAAGACACACAGCACTAGAGGAGGAGGAAATGAGTAGCTACATATATTAATTATCACCCTTTCTGAGAACACAGGCTCACTCAAGTTAAAATTTAAAGGGCTTAGATTACTTTCTGGTGAATTTTATTAGTTTTCCCCAAGAGGTGCAAAGACTAATGCTGTCACAACAGAAAAGGAGAGCATATACAGCGTCATTACAAGCTGAGTCACCCAAAAGCACTGAATCTTGCTTTATTATAACACAGCATCTTAGTCTCCTGAAGCACTCTCATTTGTTATGTGATAGAACAGTTACAGCAAACTAACCCAGTATTACCATAAAACGAGATCTGCACATCTGCAGAGTCGTTTTCAGCAGAGAAACCCTGTTCCCTTGCTGCTTTGCTGCTCTCTTTGGATGTAGCAGCTGTAGGCTTTCCTTCCTCTACTGCAATAGAGAAAGATGCAGAACAAAGTTGGTGAGAGGTCTTCTCATTGTGGCTGCTGATAACATTTAGATATGCCTTCAGAGAGCCATGATGCAGCTGGGAAGATGAGGTGGTCAGGCAGATGTGCAAGAACTAAAACCTGAAGATTCTTTCCCGTGCAGCTGTAGCCACCAACCTATTCTTCCTCTCATCCAAGTATTCTAGTTACTTGCTCTCTGAAGACCTGATTCTTGAAAGATAAAAAAAGTAAAATCTGAAGGGACTTCTTCAACAAGGCTCATTCATTCCCTGCCATCAGCCAGATCCAAATCCACAGATATTTTTCATTTACTGGTACCACAGTCTAGCTTCAAAACAGAGAACAGTTATGCAATGCTCCCAAATAAATCACATGTGTTTTAAGTCATCTGTCATTATGGAATTTAAGATCCCTGTATTTTTGCAGGGCCCACTACAGAAGTCAGCAAAACAAGAAGACAATTGAATAGTGTGACTTTCTCTTCCTCCTCAACTGGCAAGGTGTTCATGAATTTCACCTCCTGTCCTGTTTTCTTCCCAATTCTCTTCTTTCCTCTCTCATCTTGTGATGGAACTCACACAGATGCAGATATCATAAAACATGCAGGACATTTTGTTGGCACTGTTTTGTTGCACTGTTAAAATAATACTCCTTCTACCTTACTACATTTTTATTTCGACTGCATGTCACAGCAGAGACCAATTGGTTGTAATTCAAGGAACATAAGCAAATGGGGTGAGCTTTTCCAAATCTGCATGTATGCACTACCATTGTAAAACCAGACATTATTATTATTTAAAATAGCAATAAATACTTGAAGTACTTTCTTTTGCATACCTTAGTCAAAATTGTTTTGGAAGTGTTTTCCATTTTTATGCACTAACTTCAAATGCTAACTTCACTAAAAAAAAATCCCACTTAAAATATTATTTTAGCCAAGTATTTTAAACAGTGCTATCTAATGAGAATCCAATTAACTAGTTTCCTAGCAGATACACCCAAAAATCAGTATATTTTGCATATATCCACATTCAATGCATATTTTATTACACACTTCCACACAGAGCTGTGATCTGAAGGCTGGCTAGCCTCTTCTGTAAATTTACAATATATGCAGCCAGGACATCAGGCAAGATAAGAGTGACAGAAAAAAACCACAGGAACTACATGATCAACTAAAACAAGTCTCAATACGCCCCAGTAACACTCAAGTACCATGGGAAAAAATGTGTTCTGTAATTCCCAGAGTATTTTCAGAATTATTCTATATTAATTTATTGACTCTCGCAAGTTTCTGTATCTGACTTTCTTTTTACAACAATCACTACAAAGCTCACTCTACTGCTGACAGAGAAAAATTAGCCAAAAAATTTGCACATAGAAAAATATTTTCAGCATGCTTCCCACAAAAAAGTAGTTGTTTCTACAATAAAGAACATTATGCAAATCAGTTGCTTTACGTCACCTTATTCATTTTAAAAGTCCAGTGAAAAGCAGGGTAAAACAACAGAAACTTTTACAATGTCCATGTGTGTGTAGTGCTTTTCCAAAACAATTATTTCATCCTTTATCTCATGATGCATAATATTCCCTTCTAGACTTGGTATTTTAGCTGCATTTTACAAAAAAACTCACACAACTTAAGAACTCAGAAATAATTTTTCCAGACCCCTTTTCAATTCCTCTTTATTTTGGAGACCCTGCAGAAAACTTCAATTTTGAGAACCTCTAGTATAAACAGGTCATTGCAGTTATAAATTATTGGCAGATGGCTTTGAAGGCACTATGATAAGAACACTGGTCACCAGCATGGACATGTAATTATTTATATACCACAATACTTGGAAACCTTTGTCACAAAACAGAAGTCCCCTCTGCAGGGTGCTGTACAAAGAAAGTTTATTTTTGCCTTAAAGCATTTATGCTCAGTACAAGGCAGAAAGAGAACACTGATGTATGGACAAGAATATACAGAAGCTAAGACAATTTCTTCTCTCTCAGCTTCCTTCAAGTATCATCCACGACTTGACTAACTAGCTCTGCAGAAAAGAAATTAAATAGCCATGCTCCAGAGCAACATCCAACAGTAGCAACAGAACGTCAGGAGGTGAAAAGCTATTGTCTTCAAACTTGAACACCAGAGCTCCAGCAACACTTCACTCACAACAAAACAACGTCTGACCATCAGTAATGCCTTATACTTCCTTCCTGTTATTTTAGAAGTCCATGCACACACTCCTTCTGGAAAAGAATCATTTGACGTTTGGATGCGTGAAAATAGTAACTGTCCTGACAACAAAGCATCGTGTGCACGAAGGACCGAATGAAGAGCTCATGGGAAAGCTGCAGGGCTTCAGGAAATAGTTGTCTCTTTCTAGAAACTACGTATAACATCATTTCCAAGACAAAGAGGATACCTCCTTCAATGAATGCAAGTAGCAAAAATAATCTGAGTAACATTACGGAGAATCAAAAGGGAAATATCCACAGTAAGTCCCAACTAACTCAAGATGATGTCAGATGAGATCTCTTGGGGGAACATTAACTGCCTTCTTTTTTTCACACAAATTAACATAATGAGGTAAAAAAATCATCTACTATTAACTGCTTCTGATGAACCACTTAAACACTGGAGAAAATGGAAAAGTCTCAGTCATTATTTCTGACCTCAAGTTTGACCACCTAGCATTTAAACCACAGATACTTTAAAAAGAAAAAAAAGCTTCTAGAACTATCATAAACCAAATAATACTAGCAGAACTTATAGTATCTCCATTATAGTCTCTTCTAGATCATACTCAACCATAGATAAAATCAATCATATAAAACCACAAATGTCATCAAATTCCCCATATAATCTGAGTAGGGCGTATTTGCTTTTCTTCTAGTTGGAGTTTAAATATCATATACAGTTGTTGGTGCTGGAGCAATACCATTTCCTATAGCTTCACAACTCAAAAACCTTTAAGATTCTCATAAGAATAGTTAAAATTTAAGAGTGTTATCCTCTGGCATTCATATTAAAACTCACTGCTATTGAAATTCTTCTACTTAACATTCTAGCCACAGTATGTGGAAAAGATCCACATCTCTAGTTAAAAGATAAGTGATCAATGCAACAGGAAAAAGTAGCCTGAAAATTGGGGAAAAATGCTTCTAGATGTCCAAACACTGATTCAGAATATGTTTGGTCCTTTAAGAGAACAGAGAATGATCCAGACAACAGCAAAAACACTGGTCAGGTATTTGCAAACAACACTCATGGAGTGAGAAGATTAAAATGTAGTGTAATCAATACATTAAACTTAAAGAGGAAATTACTTATGTGTGGACTTACTGCAACAGACTTTTCATTGAGAAGTGAGGTATATTGGTAAAAACTGATTTGTAGTCTTTGCTTCAAAGACAGGACTACTGCCAGGACTTTGCAAAACAAGGCAATAAAAGAAGGTTCAAAGATAAATGGAAATATTATTTCTCAAACTCCTGACAAACAGATTCCCCAAAGGAGACAGTCAACAAGAATATTCAGTGGGAGGGCACTAACATCTTTATCTCAGCGGTGACTCACCCTTAAGTAACATTTATTTTCATAAGAATCACTATAAGTAAAATGACAATCCCATTCAGTGACCATAACTATAGGAAGAACATCATCTTTCTAATTAGATTTTCTTTATATTGTTAGCTCCTTGTCTTAGGACACAAGAAGAAATAGAGGCCCAAATCAGCTATTTTATAACAAAGACTATAACTCTATTAAAGCCAAGAAGAGGAAACCTTTATGTGCGTAGGAGAGAATAAAGCAGAAAAACCAAATTCAAGATCAGAGCACTACCTTTCCTGCCTACAACATGAAGTGTTTATAGACTTCCGGTCAAGACTGTAATCTTAAAAAAGTAACTTTATATGACACTCCCAGTTTACATCCATGTTAATACAAACTGATTACCACCACTGAAGTTAGTGAGAAACTCTCTCAACCTCGGTTCAAAATTTCACTTACACTGGCAAAACTCAGTTGACACATTGCATCTTTTTGCACAATACTTATTTTTCAAGGCTTAGAAAGTGCTGCAAATACATATAGAAAAAGAAAAATGGAAGTGCTGACCAGTTTCCAGTTTCAGTCATGCTGAATGGGCTAGCAGTATCATAAATGCTTCTGTTGGAGGTAAACATATGTGGGGTCTCTCACAGCAGTCATTAGTGGCTCACTACTAGCTTAGGAATCTGAAAAACCATGTATGCACAGACCTGAAAGAATCCCACCCCAATGATAAACTATTTTACATCCATAAATATTTAAATTAGAAAAAGTCTCCAGGGGCAGTAATAATTACTCTCTTCAGTTCATAACCTTGAATAGTTTCTTTTACAAGTTCGTTGCCAAGCAAGGTCTTCTACATCAACAAAGAGAGTTTAATGAACTGACTTCATCATGCTCTTCTTATCTAAGCAAAAACTTACACAACTGGAAAAAATATTTCACATAGTGTATCACAGTTTATATGTTCATTTAATGCGTGAAAATGTCATAATAGTTCTGACATCAGAATAAAATCTGAACTCAAAGTTCCTTATGTAGTTCTCTAATTTAGATATCTTCAATAGTAGAATACACATACACAAGAGCAATACGTATGCTAATATGTATCAACATTATCTGCATTTTCACTGCTTCTTCAAAGACTTAAAATAATACACAAGGCAACACAGTAAGATTTGACTGCAAATTTTTGATCACTGACTCTACCTCAAACTTGGTAAATCACTTTGCCACTGTTGGATCATGCAGTTTTCAAATAAAAATAGTAACATACACACACTTTGACCTTTCTACTTCTTTACCTATTGTTTCAGTCTTTGTAGTAAAACCACACAATGATAAGCCTAAATTAGTAAGATTCTATGAAGCTAACACATAAGCACTAAAATCACAGATGAAAGTATCTGAAACGTGAACATTATTTAAGAATTTACGTTATTTAAAATAGCCTTTCAAATTAATACTAACACCACTCAGACAAAAAAACATTTCACCCTGTATCATTTTTTTAAAGGACATGTGTAAGCATACACTTGGACTACACATGCAAAGTAGATATATCAATACAGCAGTGCAGAGACCTGAACTAACCCAGATACCAAATGCAAACTATTAACTGTTATTACCAAATAAGAAGGCTTGAACTAATTCCATGCTAATGAGGCTAAACAATTTTTAAAACCTACATATTTACTACCTTTTATACAAGAGGAAGAGGGCCCTTCAAGAACTGATGAGATAATCACACGTAAGAACTCACTATTACGTGTAATTAACATAACCTTCAGAGTTCACAAGAGAGTGCAATTCAGAAAGACAAGCACAAAAGCAACAGAACAGTCAAATATGACAGTTTTAATAAATACCACCTACCTGATGATTCAGGCACACCGACACCAGAATTTTATTAGCTTGAATACAGAGTTTTAACTTGAACTTCGAAAAAATTTAGAACCTTTAAAGGTGCAACTGATTGTTTAAAAGCATCTGTTTATTCCTCTAAACAAAAGTTATCCCTACAGTCCACAGATTTTTCTTCTGGACTGTTAGTGGATCACAAATGTTAATCATCTAACTCACCTGACCCGGCTGAGGGGATAAACAATTAACAACCTCCTCCACCATCACTGGTATGTGCAATCTTCCAGAATTGCTATTTTCTGTACTTTGAGGTAACTCTTCAGTTTCACATTTCTGGACAGTTTGTTCCTTTGACTCAGAGTCAGAAAGCTGTTTTGATGAAGAATGGAAGCTTCTGGCCAAACCAGCCACATTTACTGAATTCAGTTTCGAGTTACGCAGAAACAAACATTTGCAAACTTGCCAACGATTTTGAGACAACATTTTGATCAACCTAGAAGAGCAGCAGATGTTGGGAATTACTTTCAAGCAAATATTTGAAGTAGTGTATTTTTTTTAATAACAAAGTGGAAATGCTACAGGCAAAGCAATAAGCATTCCAAGTTGGGCAGCTTTTATAGATATGGCATGTCAGCAAAAGGTTTTCAGAACTTTCAAGATTATCTACAAATCAATCGTGTTCAAGCAATAAGCATATTCTTTTCAGTATCAGATTTTAATACATGCTTTTCTTGAATTTACCCTGCCAGAGGCTACCAATATTTTGCCTGCATAAGAATGTGCTGAGAAAGTTACTCTCTTGATAATTTAGGCTTCAGCTGGGCAGTAATTCCCCCACCCTAAATGTGAAAGTGCTTATCACTCTAACTTTGAAGAGACACACAGATGGGAGGCTTTGTGGCAAATCTGAGTGTGCCTACAGAAAACATATATATTACCACGGTATGCTGTGCTGGTTTTGTCTGGGGTGGAGTGAATATTCTTCACATTGGCTAACATGAGGCTGTGTTCTGGATTTTTGCTGCACGCAGCAGGGAGGAGACACAGCTGGGGCAGGTGACCCAAATGCACTGAAGGGAGATTCCAGACCGACACCGTGCTCCACACGGAAAGCGGGGAGAAAAGCACGTTTGGAGTGATGACATTTGTCTTCCCAAATAACCATTACCTGTGACAGGGCCTTACTCTCCTTGGGGAGCTGAACTCCTGTCTGCCCACGGGAAGGAGTGAACTAATCCCTTGTTCTGCTTTGCTTGTCTACACAGCTTTTGATTTACCTATTAAATTCTCTTTATCTCAGCCCCCGAGTGTTTCACCTTTCACCGTTCCCCTTCCGCCCCCAGCCC